>JAMPIV010020081.1:830000-836467 GCA_024509875.1 Oreohelix idahoensis
CATAATAGTGTCCAATGGCACCCTCTTCCTGGCTGTCACCCCGGGCGGACCGACCCCCTCAGTATGCCACTGCGTCTGGGTAACCTGATGCTTCTAGTACTAAAGTCGAGAAACTCATTGTGATCACATAATTGCTCAGTTTGCAGGAATGAAGGTGTGAAAGATCAATATGTAGTAGAAAAATAGATATCTGCGTTGTACTGTTTATCCTATATATAATATCCCAGCTTTTTCTGTCTGTAAATAACGCCCGAAAACAGTAACACTCGACAAATAAAAGTGCGCAAAGCACGGTGTGCAAGCGCAATTTGAGTTGGCGTGCATGTTCGAACTTTTTTTTTTAACCTCGGATGTAAAACAAATATTTTGGGTTTTTTTTTAAATACTCTCCCGAAAACAGTAACGCTCGACAAAGAAAAGTGCATAAGGAAGGGAACTGGGGATGCCTAGCTGGCCGGGAGGATAGTGTGATTCGCTTGTATAGCTAGGCGGTGTTGTCGTACGGAAGGTACGGGGTTCGAACTCTGGGTAAGCCACTCCCGTCTGTTGTTTTTCTGTTGTCTAAGTTATATTTTCCTATAACTGACCTCGAAACCCTCGAATCGGTCGGTTGGATCGTGTGGTGAAGTGGGATGTTATAAATATTTATAGGGACTTAGTGTACTGACTGAGATCAGCTGTGAAGGTATCTATATCTATTAAGAGTAGTGTATTATAGATAACCTTACTTGCTACCACATATCTATATATCTCAGTCAGAATTATTCTGGAATAGTGTGATGACTACGTTATGTGTCTAGGGTATGTGTATGATGAAGTGTAAGTCACAACAACAGACAGATAAACAATTTAATTTAATCCACTACTCTTGACAACACTGTGACACTCACATACATATAACACTCTATGAGAATATCTTAAGGAGTCACTGATAACTTTTCAAATAACAATATGTATTCATGGTTATCATAAAGGTATATGTGTCCTGATTCAAATACAAAGGAACCAGGAATCACAATCAATTTTAATTACAAGTATATGTACAGACTTTATCAATATGAATATTGTAGTGACATATATTATTAAAAATATCCTATGTGTGTCAGTTGTGTAGTGGTAATATGAGGTAATACTGGTTTTGTTTTGTTCAAGCTCTGTTGGTATTTGTCATCATGACTTCAATAGTTTGTCTTTTGGGACTAGTATTGGAGATGTTCTCAGTTCCTGATATTAAGACAATTAAATTCCCCTCTGAATGTTATTTTTACAAAGTCATTTCAAGATGAGGGGACATAATGTTGAGCTCAGCTGGCCAAATCAGCTTATCTTGCGTGATGGCGGCAGGAAAGGACTCCTCTGCTCGAATTCTCCCCTGGGCTCTGGAGACACCTCACTGATAGCTAAAAAGACCAAGGAGTATGCTGTCCGACTCTGGATTCAGCAAAGCTCTGACCAGGTGCTGCTCAGTACCATCAAGACCACGGTCCCTGAAAACAAGAAGGATGTACCTTCTACTTCATAACTAATTGATACTCTAGTTCTACACTGAGCACAATACAACACAAACATTGAGTTCAGAGCGTTAGGCCAACTGTCAGCTTCATCTGAAATACTTTATACCAGTATTTACCTCCTTAATGGTTACCACGCCTCTGCACTTCCAGCATTATTTCTGTCTAATCAATCATCCAGGTGTCAGTGTACTATTTGGCCATTCCATGCCGTTTTACTTCCCTCCGACACCCTCTGTTCAGGCTGGAGCATTATAGGCTTTATCTCCTGTTTGCCACTGAACTACACATATATATACAGGCATAAATTAACAATTTACATTCAATTTTCATTAAAAGATACTGAATGGTTCAAGCTTACCACAATTTCATGGAAATAAACACAGATACGTTGATTAGCAATGAATTCTGGCACAATTACTGGCACAAATTCCCATCTGCTTATGTTCCAGGCTTTTATTTAACACAAATATGAGCTGGCTTCAACGCACTGTTGCTTTATCAAGATTATTTGCACTAGTGGTCTCGAACTAACGCTCCTAAGTGAGTATATCAGCGAGTCTAGCCAATGAGGCCACGTTTCGACAAGTGTTTGAAAAAATGTTACCTTTTCACGTCTCCCCTAACAACGAAAGATAGTATTTATAGCCCGACCAATCGTGGTTAGTCTTTCATTTGTTGCGCTCCAATCAATTTGGAGTTTACATGGTAGGCTAATTCTGTAACGTAAGATTTTTTTCAAACACGTTATAAAAAAATTTTTATGAGCAGAAATGATTCCATGCTGTCAGGCATCCCCACTATTTTATTTTGGGTATAATTTATTAATTCCTGGACTATTTGCGTAACGTTTTACATATTCTTTGTCAGCAAGCCCTAAGGAACCCAAATATCCAAATTTAAAAGAGCTACG
Organism: Oreohelix idahoensis; assembly: GCA_024509875.1. Taxonomy (NCBI): domain Eukaryota; kingdom Metazoa; phylum Mollusca; class Gastropoda; order Stylommatophora; family Oreohelicidae; genus Oreohelix; species Oreohelix idahoensis. The sequence goes on from JAMPIV010020081.1 coordinate 832,425, forward strand.
TGGCTGCGTTCAAAATATGTATTTTCTACCTCCTGTTTCGAAGATGTGCTGTCTGGGTACTGTTATGTTTTCAACCGTAAACCCATCTATTGTTATCTTTCCTAATAAGCGTTTTTTATGATTTTAAAACCTAACTCTGGGAAGGGTAGTGAATTTCTCACTGTCCGTCTGAAAAAAAGTTAGTGCATGTAGTCTTACACGCGTGATGGCAGCATTTGTGTATCGCGCGAAGCGTGTTTAGTGTTCGGCTTTCTGCCTCTCCCTTCTCGCTATCCTTTTGTCCATCTGTCTTTTGATCTTGGTAACATAGTGTAGAAAAAGACATGAATGGAATTTAAAATTTAGGTCAACTTGCATATTTCAAGGTTTTTCTTAGAAAGGCAGCACATTTTATTGTGTGTTTGGGAAACGCGTGTATGTTGCAGAAGGCCTTTAATATCAACGTGAAACGTTACAATTTGCATACGCAGTAGAAAACAAGGGGATTTCGAGTACAGTCATTGTGACAGCACTGTTCTTTACCATTCTTCTTCCTTTATTTATTATAATTATTTATTAGGCTTTATATTTACTTGATAATTTATATATGTGGATTAGAATATTCCACGACACCTCCCCTCTTAAAACAGACATTATATGTCAGTCCTTTATTCTATATTCACATAGAGAAATTTATTATTATTTCTGGGTTTACGGTGATTCTCATCACACGGATGGCGGCTTAAAAAATCCGCTCCCAAATTGGTTTTTTCCAGATATATACTCAATGCTAAAATTATATGGAGCCAGAAGTAAAGACCATCGGAGTAACCTAGAGTTCTCATGCTTAGCCTGTGCTAGAAACGATAAAGGTTTGTGGTCTGTTTGCAACTTAAATGCCTTCCCATACAGATAAATATTGAATTTCTTTATCGCCCATATTACTGCAAGACATTCTTTTTCGCTAGTTGAGTAATTGATTTCAGCTTTATTCAACTTTCTGCTAGCATATGCCACTGGGCTTAATTCCCCATCCAATGCATCTGATTTCTGTAGTAGAGTTGCACCTAACCCAATATTACTTGCATCCGTCCTTACTATGAATTCTTGACTTAAGTCAGGTAATTTCAAAATGGGTTTACTTGTGAGCTTTTCCTTCAATTCTTGGTAAGTCATTTCACATTGTGGTGTCCATGTAATGCGATCTGGATGTCCTTTACGTGTCAATTCAGTTAACGGTGCACATATGGAATTAAAGTTTTTGATATACTTCTGGTAGAAACCACATAATGAGACAAAGGATCTCACGTCCTTCTTGGTTTGTGGTCTCGGGGCTTTCTGTAGTCTCTAAATTCTTTAGCAAACGGAATCGAATATGGTTTCCATACAGAAGGTGTGTGTCTATCCAATTTCATACATCCATATTCCAATAGGTTTGTATGCCCTGGTCGGGCTGTTAACACCTCTGCATGATTATTTAGAACCTGTTGCACTCTCTCTTTCTGAGTTTTCGTTAAATGTGTACTGATTTTCACCTGTGCTGCTGTCTCACAGGGGTGTAATTGATATTCAAATGATGAAAGTGGTTCCTTTTTCATCTCCATGGCGATGTGCAATGTTCTCTTTCCAAATATTTCTTCAGGAGATTCACATGATAGATTTTTTCTTTCCCCTTCTTATCTATCTTATAATTTGTTCTAGACACCTTCTCTAAAACTGTATATGGACCCTGCCATCCAATTTGTAACTTATTCTGACTCCAGGGCAAAAGAAGCAGTACTTTCTCTCCCACAGCCAAATTTCTGTCTTTCGCCTTCCTGTTATAATAGGCAGCATGTTTCTTCCTGGCTTGTTTCAAATTTTCATTGGCAAGTTTCCAGCCAGTTTTTAACCGAGTGGTCAGCTCATTCACATATTGGTATGAAGATGTAATGTTTTCCTCTGCCTTTTCTTCAGTCCACGTTCTTAACAAAGCTACATATGGACCTTTAATTGTGTGGACCTATTTGTCCATGCACCGGTATGGTCTCTTCCACTCGAAGCTTTATAGTGATGATTTTTCCTCCCAGAATTATCATACACAAAACGACCGCTACCAATTTTTCTTTTGGGGCTTTCTCCCCACTTAAAATTCTTGATGAGAGATTTCCTCTCTACATCCTCTTCCTCCAGTTTGTTTAAGTCCGATTGAGGGATTGTCGGCTTATCCTGGGGTATGACATCTTTTTGCACTCTCCGCATAGTGGCCATTGTAAAACAGTTAAGTGAAGCTTGTCCGTGAAAAGGGGCTTCCCATTCCATTTGGTCCACTTTATCAAATCTATATTTCTTTTTATTATCAGGCCTAATTTTGCCCCGTGGCGTGTCCAGGTCCTGATCCATGTTCCCACTTGTGGGTGTTCCCTCATGTGCTATGCTACACCTTTCTACAAAATTTTCAATGTCCCATCTTGCTTTGGGCCAATAATAATTGTGAGCCACCTTTTGAATGATGGTACCTATTTTCTCATGGTCCCCATCTGGTTTCACATGTAGGCTCCTTATTAAGTATGTCCTATATCTTTTTGGAAGAACCAGCTGTCCGTGACCATTGGATCTAGCTCCAGTCTTCCTATACATCACCTTGTTTTTCATGTAAAAATCTCCCTTGCCTGGAGTTGTATGACAAGTTGACAATTTTCTGAAACAAGGCTTGAGTGTTTTATCCCCAGCCTGTGCCTTCCTCATCTCTTCTGGAGTGGTATCTATGGGATTATCCTCCTCCTTCTTTGACTGTGATCTGGTCTGCACTGTTGCCAATATCACAGGTCTCTTGGGATTCCCCAAGAAGACATATCTACACCCCAATATTAGAGGGTAGATTGGCTCATTTATCACTGCTGCTTTTATGATTCCTTCCACATATCGCGTTTTCACTTTTATTCGGGCGACGGGAAGTGTCATGGTAGCTACATCCTTGGTTGCAGTTTGAATCTCCACTGTTTCCGTGGTGTATTGATCGGCCTGCACCAGGTGAGAACTCACAACGGAATCGTAATCCAAACCGGTATCATATAAACATCTTATAGTGACACCATTACAGATGACATCTTCACACACTGGGGGGTGGTATGGTTCCTGTAATTCTTCAGGTTTGCCCTTCTTTTCCTTTTTCCCCGATGTCATAGCAGCAAAATGAGGAGGTTTCCTTCTACAATGGTCAGTGTCATGATTGTTCATCTTACAATTTTTACACCACCTTTTTCCTTGGTTGAAAGATTTTCTTTCATCATATTTCCTTTCATCGAATTGTGGGAATTTATTTTTATTTTCATACCGTGGCCTATCAAATTGGTGCTTACCTTTATTTTGATCCTTAGGATCAAATTTATTAAAGTTCTGTGGTGCCCTAAAGTTATCCACTTGTTTCTTTTTATTACCTGTTACCTCTGCTTGAGCTGCTTGATACCTTTCAGCAACATTTAGCAACTCACCCAGCCTCTCTGCACCTTGTTCCATGAGAAACTTTCTCAGGTCTGGAGCCATGGACTCTCTTAGTTGCTCTATAAGGACCATTTCCTTAAGATCTTGGGTGTTCCCCAGAGAAGTCCATTTCTCCAAGTATGTCTCTATTCGTGCAGAGAACTGGTGATAGGTTTCACCTGACAGTAGTTTAGCATTCCTAAATTTTTTCCTGTAAAACTCTGCATTCTTTTCATACCTTAACAAAAGAGCCTGCTTTAGCATGTCATAATTTTCCTGATCACCTCTGCTCATTTTTGCAAAAACTTCATAAGCTGCCCCACGAAGTCCCTGAGATAACTTTAACCTATGGCATCCCTTTCAGATGCAGCTAATTTCAGGTAGCTCTCTTTCAAACTCCCATTCTGGCAGTTCCCTTATGTAATCACTTATCTTCTCTTCTGCAGCAAATTTCTTCTCTTCCCCTTTCTGCAGCTAATCTTTTGTCTTCTCTTTCCTGCCCTCCCATTTCTTAGCCTCATCGCTCAATCTGCAACCACTAAGTCACAGCCTCATCTGCAACCTCTTAGACTCTTCACCTCTAACTTTCTTTCGGCCTCATT
>JAMPIV010020082.1:0-81928 GCA_024509875.1 Oreohelix idahoensis
ATCCGGCAATAGATCCACCTGTCCTTCTGTAATAGCATTCAGTATCCTGTAATCTATACAGAGTCTATGTTCTCCAGAGGGCTTCCTTAAGAGTACAACACCGGAACTATACGAAGACTCACTGTGCGAAATAATTCCTTCCTTCAACAGATAGTCTATCTCTTCCTTCAAAGCTTTTTCCTTAGCAAACGGAATCGAATATGGTTTCATACAGACAGGTGTGGAGTCTATGAGTTTCATATCATATTCCAATAGGTTTGTATGCCCTGGTCGGTCTGTTAACACCTCTGCATGATTATTTAGAACCTGTTGCACTCTCTCTTTCTGAGTTTTCGTTAAATGTGTACTGATTTTCACCTGTGCTGCTGTCTCACAGGGGGTGTAATGGATATTCAAATGATGAAAGTGGTTCCTTTTTCATCTCCATGGCGATAGACAAGGTCAACAAGTGTGTCTCTTCCTGATGTTCTCTTTCCAAATATTTCTTCAGGAGATGTCTTAACAAAGCTTCAAGTGGACCTTTTATTGGCCTTCCAAACAATAATGTTGCCGGGGCCATACCGGTTGAACTATGGGGTACCTCCCGATAAGCAAAGAGGGCGGCGTGCAGGTACTGGTCCCATGTATCTGGTTTTTCGTGTGCCAACTTTCTCAGGATCGACATCAATGTGCCGTTAAATCTTTCCACTTGGCCGTTCCCTTGGGGATGATACACACTACAATGGAAGTGTTTGGCCTGGAAGATCCTGAAAACTTCTTCAGTTAGTTTCCCCTTGAACTGAGAGCCATTATCAGTCAAGATTTGATTGGGAAAGCCTAACCTTGTGAAAATTGTGAGCAATGCCTCTTCCACATGTTTAGAATCAATCGATGACAGGGCTACTGCCTCTCCCCACATAGAACAAGTGTCCACCAGAGTCAGAATGTAGCTGTTCCTTCTCTTGGTTCGGGTGAGAGGTCCCCCAAGATCCACGGCAACTCTCTCAAAGGGTGTTCCCACTATGGGCATTTCCCCCAGAGTTGCTGGTGCAGTCCAATGTTTAGGTGCTACTCGTTGGCACTCTGGACAGGATTTTACATATCGTTTGATATCTTCAGTTATTCCTGGCCAGAAATAGTGACAAGCTATTCGCTGTCCTGTTGCGCTGATTCCCATATGACCACTGAAGGGAATCGCATGCCCTAGTTCCAACACTTTAGTCCTATATGAAGTGGGAAGGACCAGCTGTCCGTGACCATTGGATTCAGATCCAGCCTTCCTATATATCAATTTGTTCTTCATATAAAACTCTCCCTTGCCTGGAGGTGTATGAGATTTGGGCAACTTCTTGAAACATGGCTTGAGTGTTTTGTCCTCAGCCTGTGCCTTCCTCATCTCATCTGGGTGAGTATTTATTGGATTATCCTCCTCCTTCTTTGTCTGTGATCTGGTCTGCACTGTTGCCAATATCACAGGTCTCTTGGGATTCCCCAAGAAGACATATCTACACCCCAATATTAGAGGGTAGATTGGCTCATTTATCACTGCTGCTTTTATGATTCCTTCCACATATCGCGTTTTCACTTTTATTCGGGCGACGGGAAGTGTCATGGTAGCTACATCCTTGGTTGCAGTTTGAATCTCCACTGTTTCTGTGGTGTATTGATCGGCCTGCACCAGGTGAGAACTCACAACGGAATCGTAATCTAAACCGGTATCATATAAACATCTTATAGTGACACCATTACAAATGACATCTTCACACACTGGGGGGTGGTATGGTTCCTGTAATTCTTCAGGTTTGCCCTTCTTTTCCTTTTTCCCCGATGTCATAGCAGCAAAATGAGGAGGTTTCCTTCTACAATGGTCAGTGTCATGATTGTTCATCTTACAATTTTTTACACCACCTTTTTCCTTGGTTGAAAGATTTTCTTTCATCATATTTCCTTTCATCGAATTGTGGGAATTTATTTTTATTGTCATACCGTGGCCTATCAAATTGGTGCTTACCTTTATTTTGATCCCTAGGATCAAATTTATTAAAGTTCTGTGGTGCCCTAAAGTTATCCACCTGTTTCTTTTTATTACCTGTTACCTCTGCTTGAGCTGCTTGATACCTTTCAGCAACATTTAGCAACTCACCCAGCCTCTCTGCACCTTGTTCCATGAGAAACTTTCTCAGGTCTGGAGCCATGGACTCTCTTAGTTGCTCTATAAGGACCATTTCCTTAAGATCTTGGGTTTTTCCCCAGAGAAGTCCATTTCTCCAAGTATGTCTCTATTCGTGCAGAGAACTGGTGATAGGTTTCACCTGACAGTAGTTTAGCATTCCTAAATTTTTTCCTGTAAAACTCTGCATTCTTTTCATACCTTAACAAAAGAGCCTGCTTTAGCATGTCATAATTTTCCTGATCACCTCTGCTCATTTTTGCAAAAACTTCATAAGCTGCCCCACGAAGTCCCTGAGATAACTTTAAGCTCCACCTTTCTCTCTCTAACCCATACGTGGTGGCTAATAGTTCATACCTATTTATATAGCTCTCAATATCATCGTCTTTCTCAACAAAATGATCTAAATGAAAGTTCATAGCTGAGGTTGAGGCTCCCTGAGTAACCGTAGCATCAGAGGCAAAGGGACTGGCACCATTTTCAGGAGCATGGCCTTGAAACTCAAACTCCCTTAGTCGTAACTCATGTTCCCTTTGTAATCTCTTCTCCTCCTTTTCTGCTTCCCTTTCTGCAGCTAATCTCTTCTCTTCCCTTTCTGCAGCTAATTTCTTCTCTTCCCTTTCTGCAGCTAATTTCTTCTCTTCTCTTTCTGCAGCTAATTTCTTCTCTTCCCTTTCTGCAGCTTGTCTTCTTTCCTCGGCTTCCAATGCTTTAGCCTCTTTGTCAGCCTCAATCTGCAACCTCTTAATTTCCTTGTCAGCCTCTAACTTTCTTTCGGCTTCAAACCTTCTTTCTTCGCGTTCAATAAATTTGTCACATTCCGTCGTGACATAGGCAACCATAACTTGCCCATCTAATCCTAACTCTTTTGCAGTCTGAACCGCAGCAGATCGAAATTTGGCCAGGTCCGCCATTGTCTATCAGGTAAATTTTTTATAATGTCTACCCAACAATTCAATTTCTAACTATATATCTAATGGACAACACAGGCACCGTGAGCTCAACCTTATTTAATTCCACCCAAGGATACCTTTTAATTCTTATATTCCCTGAAGTGAATTACCCCCAATATTTTTAATAGTTAAAGATTCAAAATCCCAAGAGCGAGACCCCAATATATGTGGTGAAGTGGGATGTTATAAATACTTATAGGGAACTTAGTGTACTGACTGAGATCAGCTGTGAAGGTATCTATATCTATTAAGAGTAGTGTATTATAGATAACCTTACTTGCTACCACATATCTATATATCTCAGTCAGAATTATTCTGGAATAGTGTGATGCTACGTTATGTGTCTAGGGTATGAGTATGGTGAAGTGTAAGTCACAACAACAGACAGATAAACAATTTAATTTAATCCACTACTCTTGACAACACTGTGACACTCACATACATATAACACTCTACAAAGATATCTTAAAAGAGTCACTGATAAACTTTCAAATAACAATATGTATTCATTACTGGCATGAATGAATATGTGTCCTGATTCAACTACAAGGGAACCAGGAATCACAATCAATTTAAATTACAAGTTATGTACAGAATGTATTTAATATGAATATTGTAGTGACATATATTAATACAAATGTTCTATGTGTGTCAGTTGTGTAGTAGTAAAATGAGGTAATACTGGTTTTGTTTTGTTCAAGCTCTGTTGGTATTTGTCATCATGACTTCAATAGTTTGTCTTTAGGGACCAGTATTGGAGATGTTCACAGTTCCTGATTTTAAGACAAGTAAATTCCCCTCTTAATGTTAATTTTAAAAAGTCAGTTCAAGATGAGGGGGACATAATGTTGAGCTCAGCTGGCCAATTCGCTTATCTGGCGTGATGGCGGCAGGAAAGGACTCCTCTGCTCGAATTCTCCTCTGGGTTCAGGAGACACCTCACTGATAGCTAAAAAGACCAAGGAGTATGCTGTCCGACTCAGGATTCAGCAAAGCTCTGACTAGGTGCTGCTCAGTACCATCAAGACCACTGTCCCTGAAATCAAGAAGGATGTACCTTCTACTTCATAACTAATTTATATTTTCTTTTTACACTGATCACAATACATCACAAACATTGCGTTCAGAGCGTTAGGCCAACAGTCAGCTTCATTTGAAATACTTTATTCCAGTATTACCCTTCTTAATGGTTACTACGCCTCTGCACTTCCAGCATTATTTCTTTCTAGTCAATCATCCAGGTGTCAGTGTACTGTTTGGCCATTCCATGCCGTTTTACTTCTCTCCGACACCCTCTGTTCAGGCTGGAGCATTACAGGCTTTACCTCACGTTTGCCACTGAACTACACATATATATACAGGCATAAATCAACAATTCACATTCAATTTTCATTAAAAGATATTGAATGGTTCAAGCTTACCACAATTCATACGAATAACACAGATACGTTGATTAGCAATGAATTCTGGCACAAACTGGCACAAATTTCCATCTGCCTATGTTCCAGGCTTTTATTGAGCAAAATATATGCTGGCTTCAACGCACTGATGCTTTATCAAGCTATTTTAAACAAGTGGTTTCGAACTAACGCTCCCAAGTGTGTATATCAGCGAGTCTGACCAATGAGCCCCGTTTCGACAAGTGTTTGAAAAAATGTTACCTTTCCCGTTTCCCCTAACAACCAAGATAGTATTTATAGCCCGACCAATCGTGGTTAGGCTTTCATTTGTTGCGCTCCAATCAATTTGGAGTTTACATGGTAGGCTATTTCTGTAACGTAAATTTTTTTTCAAACACGTTAAAAAAAAAATCTTATGAGCAGAAATGATTTTATGCTGTCAGGCACCCCCAATATTTTATTTTGGGTATAATTTATTAATTCCTGGACTATTTGCGTAACGTTTTACATATTATTTGTCAGCAAGCCCTAAGGAACCAAAAAATACAAATTTAAAGGAGCTACGTGGCTGCGTTCAAAATATGCAATTTCTTTTACCTCCTGTTTCGAAGATGTTCTGTCTGGGTACTGTTATGTTCTCAACCGTAAACCCATCTAATGTTATCTTTTCTAATAAGAGTTTTTTATGATTTATAAACCTAACTCTGGGAAAGGGTAGTGTATTTTATCACTGTCCGTCTGAAAAAAAATTAGTGCATGTAGACTTACACGCGTGATAGTAGTAATTGTGTATCGCGCGACGCGTGTTTAATGTTCGGCTTTCTGCCTCTCCCTTCTCGCTATCCTTTTGTCCATCTGTTCGTTCGTTTTGGTAACGTAATGTAGAAAAAGACATGAATGGAATTTAAAATTTAGGTCATTACGCAGTCTGCCTCTTAATGTTTTTCCAAGAAATACAGCACACGTTTCATTGAAGAAAGCGGGTATAATACAGTAAGCTTTTACTATCAACGTGAAAGCGTTACAATTTGCAGACGAAGCAGAAAACAAGGGGGATTTCGAGTACATTCTTTGTGACAGCACTGTCATTTTACCATTGCTCTTTTCTTTATTAATTTTATTTGTTAGGCTTCATATTTACCTAATAATTTATATATGTGGATTAGAATATTTTATGACAGGCGCTTCCCTTTCGCGGCACATTTACCGGGTTTGGTTTGGTTTGAGTTTTAAGGCTTTAGCACGTTAACTCCAGTCCAGTCTACCCACTGCAATAAATGGGTTCCTGACTCTGCTCTTAAATAAGAGGTATTCACCTATAAGTATTTTTGTCGTGGGCAGGTTTCTAATTTTTAAATGTAGCCAGGATAGCGGCCTGATAAGCGTACTCTTTACGATTTCTAACTGCCGTGGGATTTTAAAAAAACGTGCCCAACTTGCACACGGGACCTCCTGGTCCGAGAAGGCTAGACACTCCCAAACCTGCGAAGTTGCCTGCTATCCAAAGCAAAAATGGGTTCCTGACTCTGCCTTAAATAGTATAGTTATCTCTGATACACTTCACTATCCTACGGCGTATATGCTAATGAACGACCTTGACGATACGTTGTAAGACATATATATATATATACTGCTTGGCAGAGGTACTGATACACCCTAATCTGGAAGTCATTAAGTCATTCGTGAGCTGTTGTCATATGTCGTTCTACAAATATTCTGAAAGACTTAAAGCGGGAAACCCAAGGCCTGTCAACAGTAAATACTAAACATATAAATGGGTATGTTGTACGCACTGGTAGGAAGAAAACTAAACAACACCAAAAATTATCAGAACTGATAGGCTTTCCGAAGCTTTCCCCAGTAAGCCTATCACTTGTTGTATTCCTCTTTTGTCTAGTTTTCTTCTTCTTTATTTCTTCCGGGTGATTACAACACACCTATTTATGTTGATTACTCACATATATTCTGACTTGTACCGTAAAACTAATACTGAAATAAAGCTAAAAGATCAGTAAGACGATTTTACAGGCACATACACTGGCATTTAGGCAAAACACCTTCAACAGCCTAAAGAACTAACAACTCAAATAAATTTCTGTGAAGTGCCAGTTTATACAACAAACGTATCATTGAAGTAGATGGTGTGCTACATAAGTACAGTGATTTAAAAACATTTAGTGATGTAGGGCCATTTAGTAAGAATACCACTTCTTCTGTTATATTCTGGCCATTTCCACTCTTTCACTGAAATAATGACTTTTTGGGTCTGTACTACGTTCTTCCCTTTCATACGTTATCGTCTTTTTTTCATCACAGACAATCTACCACTCTTAGATCTGTTGCATCTTGATATTATTTCTTTCGTCACACATGCTAACAGTGTAGCATCTGTAAGAGGTACTGGTTTTTACATCTTATTCTTTTAATTAATTAATTCATCTTGTTTGTCGCCAGCACTACAGATAGACTCCTTGCAAGACGTTACATCAACGTACATGCTTCTGTAGCTGACTTCACTACCAACTATTTCTTTTTGTTACATGATGAGGTTATCAACCCCAGACACAACCTCACATTAGTCCCTTATACAATATCCCTGGGGTAACAGGAGTTCTATTCTTTCTTTGTCTCCTCTGTCGCAGGTTGTCTCCTCAGATCTGCAGGTTGTCTCCTCTGTCGCAGGTTGTGTCCTCAGATCTGCAGTAGTGGTCCATTAATGGCCAAAATTCGAGTGACAGGAAGTTTTTTTTTTCAAAGGTAGCAACTTTGGCTCGAGATTACTCCCTGCAGAGATATAAGTAGAAGGTTTAGGCTTTTATTTCGGGTTTCTCATAGAGATTCTTTAGAATGGCAAGTATAATAACTGAGTCATCTAAGTTTGTTAAAAACTTTGTATTCTCCCGCCCCTTCTATGAGAAACACACGTTTGGACTTTAATTTAATTAACCCCCCACCCCCGCTGAATGTGATTCAGTAAATTATTAATTGTAGTATTAGCTCTGTATATTGTATTATTTTAATGAGTCACACGGGTGCAGACATCAATTCACTCAATACATTGATCGACACCAACTATGGGTTTATATTTACAAAGATTGTAGCGAGATTTGGTAAACACTTGCTTGGTTGTAGCGCGACACGCCCACGCGACACCCACACACACCAGCGCAAGGTCAGCGCTGCGGTCTTTCTTTGAAGTTGGTAGACAGCGGAAATGTGACTTACGGTTAAAAGCCATACAGTATTACTGAAGAATGAGGAAATAGCTATATAGGAATGTATGGCCGACTTTAAAAGTTTGCATTTACTGGACATTAAATTATTCACTACAGGAGAACGCATGGTTGGAATAATATTAAATAAATATAACTCAACAAAGGAGATAGGCTAGGAATTATATCCAAAAGGATATTATTCAAATATAAATAATTTTAAAGATAATTAATATTTTTCACCTTCATCACATCGGCTAAAAGTTAGCTAATAATCTTTAAAAATTTATTACACTAACAAGCCTCAACGGAATTGTATAAAACTTATATGTAATGAAAGCCCCATATGGGGAAAAGGAAATGATATATAGGAAGGAAGGAAGGAGATAAGTGTGTGAGTGACAGAAGAGAAAAACGAGTACAGGAAAAGCACAGATTGTTTCAAATAGCTTCAAAACAGGAGATGAAACTAAAATCTTTTGGGGAATTTGGGAGCTGCTTTCTCGTACGCGCGAGAGACTGAAATATAAGGACAGAGCGGCGCATTGTAAATCACACACCAAATCCAGAAGCCAGAGTGAGAAACTGGAGGACAGCCTCTGCAAGAAAAGTTCTATTTTCACGCTGCATGCAGGGCAGATTAAGTTAAGCCAATACAGTCTCACCGTGAGCTTATTAATCCTAAGAGGGTATGTAAGTTTTATTAAAAATATATGTATTACTAATATCATTTTATTTCAGATTTTATTTCTGATTGATTGTAGCAGATATAATAAAAAAGGGAATGACGCTAACCAGAGATAACCTTCACCGGCATTGTCAGGAAGCATAACCATTAATTGGTTAGCCAAATATATTATGGCTAATTCTTGCCTGGAAGCTTACGACATACCAGCAAGTACATAAGTGACTTGACATCCATAAGTGGAAGGCAAAGGTTATATCGTACCCATGTATCATAACATGTGATTTATTCATGTATATTGTTAATTCTGCACCTTATACATTATCTTATCATGCTATCTCTGTAATATACTACCATGATTCATTCATTTACATACAAACACTGAAGACATGGTCGCATCATGAACAGCAGAGGGTGGTGAGATTGTTAGAACAATGGCCACCTATTACTTCTTGTTCCAGGTTTTTTATGATCAATGTTTATGATCATTCCTGATCGAGAAACTAAAGACTTGAAGAAGTTGATCCAGCTCACTGAAGCCTAGAGGTCAACCAAACTTCAACACCTTAGTCCCCCGTAGTTATAGGGCGGGCTGAAGGAAAGTCTTCCGTACTCCAGTGTGTCGGAGGAACCTCGAGCAGACGTGGATAAAGTTGAGTTTATATATTTCCATCCAACAAATCCTGTGAGCAGTTCTAAAACGACTTTCTAATGATGAAAACTAGATGGCAAGAGATAATGTGACAAACTTGTTTTATAAATTCAGTGGAAGATAAATCCAAGACTTTTTCTATTAGTTATTTTAATTTGTAACTGTAAATAATCATACATTTTTACCATCTTCCAACACCCATTTATCATTACAAGAATATATAGATGTACATAATAAATTGGATAATTGTACTCATTTGACTTGTTAAATTTTTAACTGTTAAATTTTGAGTTACTTTTTCTAATTTAATTATAATATCACATAGGGTTACGATAGCGAAGTAGCATCTTATACTTCTGAAGCCTAAATCTATTGTCCAGCTCAGAGTATTCACAGCTGTAACTCACTTGTGATACCAGTGTACTTCTCGGGCACTGGAACTTCATACTTTCTGGAGAGAGATTCTACTTCTGCTCTACCACTACTATCATACTAGGAAAACCTTTCGCTACATTGGGGGCTCTTTCGCGGGATATTATTTTGTATCCTGGGCCACTATCTATGTATTCTTCTATCTTGAGCCACAAATAGTTTGTAAAAATAAATTTTTTTTTTTTTGGAAAAAATTCTAAAAACTTAGAAATTTGTTTGTAATAGTAGTACCATTGAGTACGAAGTAAATAGGAAACGCTCACAAGGTTTTAAGGATTTGTCTTGTTCAAAGTAATTAATTGATTTTAATTAAGTTAGTTTGTTAGTGAAGATAAAATTATATACCCTCTGGTAAGTAAGCATCATGGCTGAATTGGTGAAGTTTAGAGCTGCGATTATGCAGGAAGGAAAAGACTTGGGTATGACAGGAGATGCTCTAATTCGATATATCACAACTGAAGTGGATAAATATTTAGATAGAGAGACCAAAAGAATGGAAGTTGAGGCTGAAGCTAAGAAATTAGAGGCAGAAAGAGAGACCAAAAGAATGGAAGTTGAGGCTGAAGCTAAGAAATTAGAGGCAGAAAGAGAGACTAAAAGAATGGAAGTTGAGACTGAAGCTAAGAAATTAGAAGCAGAGAGAGAAGCCAAAAGACTGGAAAGAGAAGAAAAGAGACTAATTTTGGAAGCTGAAGAAAGAAGGTTACAAAGAGCGCATGAGTTAAGTTTAAAGGAACTTGAACTCCAGGGAGCAGCTAGCAATCATGGTGCTAGCTCACCTCACTCTGAGAGTAGCTCCAACCATAGCGCGGCAAATGGAGCCATGAGTTTCCACCTGGATCCATTTATTGAAAAAAGAGGACGCCATTGAGTCGTACCTGGATAGATATGAGAGACTGGCCTCTACCTATGGATTGGAAAAGGAAAAATGGAGCCTTAAGCTATCTCAGGGGTTGAGGGGAGTTTCATACGATGTTTATTTAAAACTCTCAAAAGAAGACCAGGAAGATTATGAAATCTTAAAACAAGCTTTACTGGTCAGGTACGAAAAGAATTCTGAATCTTATAGAAAGAGATTCCGAACTGCTAAGCTACTTCCAGGAGAAAACTATCACCAGTTTTCTGCCAGATTGGAAACTTATCTGACAAAATGGATTAGCTTAGGAAAGTGTCAAGATATAAAAGAAATGGTCATGATGGAGCAACTGAGAGAATCCATGCCTCAAGAAATGAGAAAATTTCTTATGGAACAAGGAGCTGAGAGATTGGAAGATATTTTAACCATGGCTGAAAGATATCAAGCAGCTCAGTCAGAAGTATCAGGAAATAAGAAGAAGCAGGGTGAGAACTTCAAACCTTCACAAAACTTTACCAACTATGAACACAGGGACAATTCCAACAAGAACAAACACAGAACTGATTATAAAGACAAAAACCCTCTAGGATCAGAAAAGAAACCTCCAAGAAAGGAAGGAAAGTGGTGTAAATCTTGCCAAATGAGTAACCACAATACTGCGGAATGCAGACGGAAAAACCCTCCTCATCACGCTGCATGCCTTACAACAGAGAACAAGGGAAGGAAGGACCTGGCAGATAGTCAGAATGACCTCCATCATCCCCCTGTCTGTGAGGAAGTGACCTTGAATGGCACCCAAGTACTGTGCTTATATGATACAGGCTTGGACTTTGACTCAGTAGTGTGCTCTTCTCTGGTGAGTCCGGAACAGATAACCACAGAAACAGTGGAAATCAGAGGACCAGTCAAGGGAGCAGGAACCATGACACTGCCCATAGCCCGAATCAACATAAGATCTCGCTATGTGGAAGGAGAGATCAAAGCAGCAGTGATGGACAACCCTATCTACCCATTAATACTGGGATGTAGATATGTCTTTCTAGGAGAACCTATAAGACCCATAGTGATGGCAACAGTCCAGACCAGGGCAAGCTCTAAGAAAGAGGAGGACACTATCATCAATACTCATCCAGAAGAGATGAGAAAGGCTCAAACTGCTGACAGTACATTGAAGCCTTGCTTTGGCAAATTACCTAAAAGCCATAACCCTCCAGAGAAAGGAGACTTATATATGAAAAAAGGCCTACTATATAGAAAAGCTGGAACAGGACCAAAAGGACATGGACAGCTTGTAGTGCCAAAATCATACAGGGAGCAGGTTATGAAGCTAGGACATGCTATACCCTTCAGTGGACATATGGGAATAGGGGCCACTGGACAACGGATAGCCTGTCACTACTTTTGGCCAGGGATCACAGAGGACATAAAGAGGTATGTGAGATCCTGTCCAGAATGCCAAAGAGTAGCTCCTAAACATAGGACTGCACCAGCAACACTGGGAGAAATGCCCATCATGGGAACGCCCTTCGAACGTGTTGCCGTGGATATTGTTGGATCCCTCAGTAGGACCAAGAAGAGAAATGCATATATCTTAACCTTGGTCGATACTTGCTCTATGTGGGGAGAGGCAGTAGCAATGTCATCGATAGATTCGAAACATGTGGCAGAGGCACTGTTAACAATATTCACCCGATTAGGTTTCCCACATCAAATATTGACTGACAATGGTTCTCAGTTTAGGGGAAAGCTAACACAAGAAGTATTCAGGTTATTTCAAGCTAGACATTATCACTGTAGCCCGTACCACGCCCAAGGGAATGGTCAAGTAGAGCGGTTCAATGGCACGCTCATTTCAATCCTTAGAAAGTTGGCTAGTGAGAAACCTGAAACTTGGGACACATACTT
Source organism: Oreohelix idahoensis (assembly GCA_024509875.1). NCBI lineage: Eukaryota > Metazoa > Mollusca > Gastropoda > Stylommatophora > Oreohelicidae > Oreohelix > Oreohelix idahoensis. The sequence goes on from JAMPIV010020082.1 coordinate 12,245, forward strand.
ACCCTCAGCACTATTTGCCTATAGGGAAGTCCCACATAACTCCACAGGATTGGCTCCAGCTACATTGTTGTTTGGACGACCAATCAAAGGTCCACTGGAAGCATTGTTGCGGACATGGACTGATGAAAAAGCAGAAGAAACCGTGACTTCTTCATACCAATACGTCAACGAGTTGACATCTCGATTGAAAACAAGTTGGAAACTGGCAAATGATAACTTGAGACAGGCCAGGAGGAAGCAGGCTGCTTACTACAATAAAACAGCAAAAGATAGGGAACTTGAGGTGGGAGAAAAGGTTCTGTTACTGTTGCCCAGCAGCAATAATAAATTGCAAATTGGATGGCAGGGACCCTACGTCATATTGGAAAAACTTTCCCGGACCAACTATAAGATTGACAAGAAAGGAAAGGAGAAGGTGTATCATGTCAACCTTCTTAAAAAGTATTATGACAGGGAAGCATCAGAAGTTGCCCATATCATGACCCTGGCCATTGCAACAGAAATGCAGGATGAACCAATTTCCTCCATGGAATACCCCCTATCAACTACGGAAAGCTATGCTCAGGTTAATGTGAGTGAACATTTAACTCTTGAGCAGAGGAAAAAGGTTCAGGAGGTGTTAGAAATCCATGCTGATGTACTCACAGATAAGCCGGGGTGTACTAATCTGTTAGAGTATGACATGACGATTACTGACCCTACACCAGTTTGTATGCGGACATACCCTATACCTTATGCTAAAGGACAGGCACTCAAGGATGAGATTGATTATCTCTTAAAAGAGAAAATTATTTCAAAGTCTGAATCTCCCTACAGCTCAAGTGTGGTGCTATTAAGGAAGCCTAGTGGTGAACACAGGTTATGCATTGATTATAGGAAACTAAATGCTATCACTGAATCTCAGGTAGACCCATTACCTGACACCAATCAGTTGTTTGCTACATTGAGTAAGGCTCGGTATTTTTCAAAAGTAGATCTAAGCAAGGGATACTACCAAATACCAGTGAAACCAGAAGTTAGGAAACTGTTAGCCTTTAGTACACCGGATGGACATTACGAGTTCAATGTACTCCCATTTGGTTTAAAGAATGCTCCAAGTATCTTCACCAGAATGATGAGGAAATTGTTGGAACCATTACAAAATCCTCATATCACCAACTTCATGGATGATATTCTGATTGCTACCACTACATTCGAGGAACACGTAGTAGCACTCTCCATGTTGTTAGGTAGATTAAGAGAAACGGGATTGACAGCACGCCCAACTAAGTGTCATATTGGATGTGAGACATTGGAATTTTTAGGTCACACTATCTCTACAGGGCAAATGTCTCCGGACCCAAAGAATGTAGAGAAAATGAGAAAAGCACCAAGACCACAAACTAAGAAGGATGTAAGATCCTTTGTGTCACTGTGCGGGTTTTATCAGAAATATATACCCCATTTTAACTCATTGTGCGCGCCATTAACCGACTTAACCAAAAAAGGTCAGCCGGATAAAATACAATGGACTGTGGAGTGTGAACAGGCTTATACAGAGTTGAAAAATAAGCTGACAAATAAACCTATCCTTGCCCTTCCCGATCTCACACAAGAATTCGTACTAAGAACGGATGCTAGCAATGTAGGCATCGGAGCAACATTACTACAGCGGGCAGACACACCGCCACATATGCTATTACCAGTAGCTTTTGCCAGTAGAAAGTTAAATACAGCTGAGAGAAATTATTCTACCGTTGAACGTGAATGCCTCGCTTTGGTCTGGTCGATCAACAAATTCGCCCCTTTTCTTTACGGGAAACACTTCATTGTGGAAAGTGATCACCAGCCTTTGATGTTTTTAGCAGTGTCTAAAAAATTAAATTCACGACTTTTAAGGTGGAGTTTACTGTTATCTCCATATTCGTTCAATGTGAGATACATACCAGGACGGGACAATCTTGGACCCGATTTTTTAAGTAGGCATCCTATCAAAGGAGATATAGAGAAACAGAAAATTAAGGAGGAACTGCAGCATGTGTTACCAAAAAGTTAACCGTGCAGGCACTGTTTTAAAGAAGAGGGCTCTGTAGCGAGATTTGGTAAACACTTGCTTGGTTGTAGCGCGACACGCCCACGCGACACCCACACACACCAGCGCAAGGTCAGCGCTGCGGTCTTTCTTTGAAGTTGGTAGACAGCGGAAATGTGACTTACGGTTAAAAGCCATACAGTATTACTGAAGAATGAGGAAATAGCTATATAGGAATGTATGGCCGACTTTAAAAGTTTGCATTTACTGGACATTAAATTATTCACTACAGGAGAACGCATGGTTGGAATAATATTAAATAAATATAACTCAACAAAGGAGATAGGCTAGGAATTATATCCAAAAGGATATTATTCAAATATAAATAGTTTTTTTAAAGATAATTAATATTTTTCACCTTCATCACATCGGCTAAAAGTTAGCTAATAATCTTTAAAAATTTATTACACTAACAAGCCTCAACGGAATTGTATAAAACTTATATGTAATGAAAGCCCCATATGGGGAAAAGGAAATGATATATAGGAAGGAAGGAAGGAGATAAGTGTGTGAGTGACAGAAGAGAAAAACGAGTACAGGAAAAGCACAGATTGTTTCAAATAGCTTCAAAACAGGAGATGAAAACTAAAATCTTTTGGGGAATTTGGGAGCTGCTTTCTCGTACGCGCGAGAGACTGAAATATAAGGACAGAGCGGCGCATTGTAAATCACACACCAAATCCAGAAGCCAGAGTGAGAAACTGGAGGACAGCCTCTGCAAGAAAAGTTCTATTTTCACGCTGCATGCAGGGCAGATTAAGTTAAGCCAATACAGTCTCACCGTGAGCTTATTAATCCTAAGAGGGTATGTAAGTTTATTAAAAATATATGTATTACTAATATCATTTTATTTCAGATTTTATTTCTGATTGATTGTAGCAGATATAATAAAAAAGGGAATGACGCTAACCAGAGATAACCTTCACCGGCATTGTCAGGAAGCATAACCATTAATTGGTTAGCCAAATATATTATGGCTAATTCTTGCCTGGAAGCTTACGACATACCAGCAAGTACATAAGTGACTTGACATCCATAAGTGGAAGGCAAAGGTTATACCGTACCCATGTATCATAACATGTGATTTATTCATGTATATTGTTAATTCTGCACCTTATACATTATCTTATCATGCTATCTCTGTAATATACTACCATGATTCATTCATTTACATACAAACACTGAAGACATGGTCGCATCATGAACAGCAGAGGGTGGTGAGATTGTTAGAACAATGGCCACCTATTACTTCTTGTTCCAGGTTTTTATGATCAATGTTTATGATCATTCCTGATCGAGAAACTAAAGACTTGAAGAAGTTGATCCAGCTCACTGAAGCCTAGAGGTCAACCAAACTTCAACACCTTAGTCCCCCGTAGTTATAGGGCGGGCTGAAGGAAAGTCTTCCGTACTCCAGTGTGTCGGAGGAACCTCGAGCAGACGTGGATAAAGTTGAGTTTATATATTTCCATCCAACAAATCCTGTGAGCAGTTCTAAAACGACTTTCTAATGATGAAAACTAGATGGCAAGAGATAATGTGACAAACTTGTTTTATAAATTCAGTGGAAGATAAATCCAAGACTTTTTCTATTAGTTATTTTAATTTGTAACTGTAAATAATCATACATTTTACCATCTTCCAACACCCATTTATCATTACAAGAATATATAGATGTACATAATAAATTGGATAATTGTACTCATTTGACTTGTTAAATTTTTAACTGTTAAATTTTGAGTTACTTTTTCTAATTTAATTATAATATCACATAGGGTTACGATAGCGAAGTAGCATCTTATACTTCTGAAGCCTAAATCTATTGTCCAGCTCAGAGTATTCACAGCTGTAACTCACTTGTGATACCAGTGTACTTCTCGGGCACTGGAACTTCATACTTTCTGGAGAGAGATTCTACTTCTGCTCTACCACTACTATCATACTAGGAAAACCTTTCGCTTAAGGTGTGTCTTCCTTGGAAAATAATACTTTGGTGGATTTAAAAAACTATAGTCCGTATTCTGTGCCAGTGCTTGCAATGTAGTGACAATGGTTGTCGTTGACTTCTGGTTCAGTCACTGTTGGTTCCCATTGGAGTTTTGACTGTTTCTTCTCTTCGTGAGTCGAGTGGTTTGGTAGTAGCACGTTACTGGCTTGGTCCCGGTTGCCTCTTCGAATGTCCTCTAGGCCCGTCTGTTATAGATGGTGTCCAGCGTCGACTTCTGACAACTGGTACGAACAACTGAGAGAAAACAATACCTCCCGTAAATCTTCAATCTCCTGATGTAAGCATCATGTGACCTCCGCTTGCCTCCACCATTTCATCTTCCTCATAATTTTACCAGATGCCCCTGAGCATTAAATCTCAACACATCGAATCAGATGACAGTGTGTTAAGAGAGCGGAAGAATGCAATTTTATTACACACACACACACACACACACACACACACACACGCACACACACGCACACATGTATACATATATGACATATCTTAATTAGAAATGTTGGCATAAAAATATAAATGCCATGATGTTACCAACATCCAGTCTCTTCTCCCAATGGAGCCTGGGGCGACCTCTGCTATTGCTCTGCTATTGGTTCCTTGTGAGGAAACCCGCACGAAGCACACACAACCGGCTCTTGGCAGTGGTGGTTTATGTGACGCGTTCTTATCTATGATGAGGTTGTCAGCCATCATATGCAGCTGTACATCAGTAAGCAATTCATACATCTATTTTGCAAATATAAAATAATAAAATGTATATGCTACTTTCAAAATCGAAGTTACCTCAAAAGGGTTATATTATCCAAACTTTGTTACACAGCATGGTTGTATCTATCCGAAAGTAACACAGGGCACATTAAAAGGGGTTGGAATTTCAAAGGCTTTATCGAATACTAGTCCTGGCAATTTTACACAAGATTAATACTGTACTTGTTCTGGCTCTAATCACTCCCTATAAGATCTTTTGTCTGTCACCTTCTGGTCTGCTTTCCGTGACGAAGATTGAAAAATGCGTCAAAACGCGCTAGGTTGAAATTTAGCCCACGAAAAAATGTAACCTTGTGGGGTGCTCTTGAGTGAAACCGAATCATAATTAAGTTTAGGTAAAAGGTAAACAAGGATACCATTACAACACCCATTGAGGTATATTGGGAATGTGGTGTTAGGCCTGTATTTTGTTACCATCGGCACACTAGGGGTGATCTGATCAGCATCACGCCGGCCGCCTTAATCTTTCCAGAGGTGCTCTGGTACCCAATTCATGACGCTGGATCGAGCCTGGGACCGTTAGCTGTCTACCACACCTCACCTCAACTGGTGTCGAATCAGGACCGCCGAGGAGGGATGCCCGTGCAAATTAAGGTAAGATTATATTCTAATTCTAAACAAACCATAAGTAAGGCGTCTGATTTTAGCATTTTCTCCCCTACTCATCCCCATGAAAATTATGCTACGATGATATAAGGTAATGCCGCTTAAGTGTTACATTTACCCGAAAAAATTATATCGTACGACCTGCCCTAATTGCCCAAACAATAATCCAGACATTCTTAAGGTTGGGTCGTATTTTGCATGTCGCTCCCCACGTTATCTCTTAGACGACTATCTGTTTTACCACTATCAGACTTATTCACCAGATGAGCGGAAGTAATGATGGAATCTAATGAGGTGATAGACAACGTAATACGTCTTTTGCTCTCGTCTTGCACAAACAAGTCAAGATGTTATTGTTCCCCGTCTTCGCTAAACGCCGACGTCCACAAAGAAAGGTTAAACAGGTCAAGAATGCGACAAGTTCGTAAACTTACTACTTAGTCGTTCCCCTTCTACCATGAGGTGTAGAGGTTTGGAAGAGAGAGCGCCAGACTATCCTATCGGCTGCCTTCCTCCTGGCCTGGTTCCATTCTAGTCCTCGGTCCTTCAAAGATTGTCTAATGTTGTCCTCCCAGCGGACTCTGGGTCGTCCTGGGGGTCTAGATTCCTGCTCTTTGTTTCCCATACTTGTCGTGGTAGCCGATCTTCTCCCATTCTGCAGACATGACCAAACCATCTTAGTTGGGACTGTTCTACTTGGGTCTGCAGGATGTGGGATTTAAGGTTTTGACGTATCGTCTGGTTGCGGATCATGTCTCTTCTTGTTACTTCAACCACCTTCCTCAGATACCTCATTTCTGAGGTTTGGATCTGGCTTTTGTGGGTTGTAGTCATTGCCCATGACTCGCATCCATATGTCAAGACTGGGACATAGGTGGAGCGATATACAACAATCTTCGTTTTCTTACCAACCTCTTTCTTGCTGAGGAATCCTCGATTTATGGCCTGAAAAAGTTTCCCAGCTTTGCTGCTGCTTTTCGAGTGGCCAACTCTTCTTTGATACCTCCCTTTCGGTCTATAATAGCTCCGAGGTATTTAAAGTGGTCGACCTGCTCCAGGACCTGTTCTCCCAGCTTAATCTGATGTCTTCTTTCTTCTCGTGATATCACCATGGATTTTGTTTTAGAGTTGCTTATGACCATCCCGCTCTTCTCCAGCTCTTCCTTCCAGACTTGCAGGTTGGATTGGAGATGTGCCTCTGATTTAAGTTCGTAAACTACATAGTGTTAATCCAAGGATCAGAGACAATCATCGGTAGATGGAAACAAAGAGTACGATAATGACCAGATGAAAAGAAAAAAAGGAATGGCGAAGTGCCAGGAAGAAAAGATGGTCACAGAAAAACTAACGACGGAATTATGACTATCATCATATCCTCATAGACCACGGAAACTGCACAGGGCACTCACATCTAACGCTGTCTGGTATTTGAGTATTACTATATCTCTCACCGGCGTCTGTGGCCTAATGGATATGAACGCAGTTTCATAATCCAGATATACCAGGTTCGAAACCCGCTGCAGGCGGTTTGGTAGCAGATCGCTTTGTGTGGATTTTTAACAATGGTATAAGCGCCGTACCGTTCAGAAAGCAATGGCAAACTACTGAATGAAATAATTGCCTAGAAAAATCACAAACAGCCAATAAAAGCTGGGGTTGATTGCCACGTCCTGTAAAGGATAAGCAACTAACTTTTTTTTTTATATCTCTCACCAACGTTTCCAAATGAAAAAGAAAAAGAATTCTTATACAAACACCTGCCATTTTCTCCCCATGTTAGCTTTTGGTATCATCCCCCTAAGAATGGAAATGCCATCTTATATCGATACGACGACCCATTTTTCATCGATTAGTTATTCCAGGGTTCCAGAACGGCGGCTTGTCTTTTGAGTGTCATGATCTTCGTCTGGCTCCATGCTTAAGCGCAGTGTTTCTCATCGGTCTTGATACAACGCACGTATCAAATAAAAATGTATATGTTATTTAAACAAAATTCGTCGTGGCTAATACCGGATGTTTATTTTCTAAATACAATTTTATTTCATGACTGCTGGCACAGTTACCGTATTTATTAATCAGCACTGGTCGTGTACTTGCTTTGTTCTCGGTTCTTGGACGAAATTCAACAAGCAGAATGTTAAATGTTCCACCACAAGATTATAATTGTTATAATCGCCATCATCACCATCTTTCTAATTCATGCTTTATGTGCAGCAAGTAGGCACCACTGGAACTGGCACCTTTACAAGAAACATGTACCAACACGCTTAGTAATTTCTTCAATTGTTGGTTTACGTTGCAATTGTTGAGGTTAAGAGCCACATTTTTTTTTTATAAAATAAAGTTTTGCCTCGTTTTGGCGAGGCGCGTCCCGTTCAACCTAGTCGGTTATATTAGGGCGCATGTCCAAATATAAAAGACCCGTAGGTCTGGACGAATCATATACTTTATCTTTAAGAGCCACATGCACAAACTAACATTAGTCGTCTTTTACTAACTACGAGGGAGACAATAGTTCTACTCGTAATTTTTTCGTTGTCTACCTCAAACCGCAGAAAACCACAGGTGGTACCATGGGATTGTAATCAGTTAATGGAATAAGGCTTCCCTAGTAGTTCAACCAGTTGCTCCAGTAGGATATTTTTCATACTTCCATTACTCTTTCAACTCCCCACGGAGCATAGGCCTTCAACTAATGCTTACCAAATCCTCCAGTCACGTGCCATCTGCTGAAGGTCTTTCCACGTCTTCCCCATTATTTGTAAGCCTGTATCCAATTGTCTTCCCCTTGTGGTTTTTCGCTACTCCCACCCTGGAGACTCGATAACAAGAACTGTCCGATAATGACATCAACAGATTTCCTCAGCGTGTACTTCATCCATCACCGGCGTCGTCTTCCACTTCTAGTCATCAGTTCCACACCTAGATATTCTTAGATGCACTTTAAATCGCCGACATTACTTACATGCACAACAGCATGTAACATATAACACTTCTAACCTTTTTGTGCGTCCCAGGATGCATACAACGAATCATTCGAATTCAAATGGTGGAATAAAACAACAAAATAAAAAGTAGTGTAGAAATAGCTAAAAGCACACACATTAACAACCTTGCTAACAAAATATAAAAACAGAGAAGGAAGACTGATACATTTTGCGTGACAAGTACGGAAATTGAAAACCCCAGACCTGTGACTAGGAAGACAAAGCGGGATGAGAGCATGAGCAAGCTGGTAATAGGCTCTCGAGACTGCGTGTCTTGTGATGTTATTGCCTGGTGACCTTGTAGCCAGATCTTCTCGGATGTATTTACAGCACCTAGTAAGGATGCTTAATTAAAAAACCCCAAATACTCTCCCCAGGCCAGGAGATAAAACTGCAAAAAGTAAAAAAATAGACAACCTAGATCAGGGATCCCCAAAGTGGTCGATATCACCCCCCCCCCCCCCCCAAATGGTCGATAACGACATTCAGGGGTCGATGAACCCCAGAGGGTCGATTAGGGGTCCCCAAAGTGGTCGATATCGACCCCGAATTGTCGATAACGACATCAAGGAGTTCGACGTACCCCAGAGGGTCGATTGGGGGCTGATTAACTTTTTGAGCACCTGAGCCGTACTTACATTTTGAAGTTTGTACTTGGTTGAAGCTGGTTTTAACCACGTACATTCATTCATTCATAACCCTCCACTCCCAAAGGAGCAAAGGCCTTCAACAAACACATACCAAGTCCTCCTGTCACGTGCCATCATCTCAAGTTCTTTGCACGTTCTCCTTATCATTTTCACCTCTGTTTCCAGCTCTCTTCTCCATGTGCTTCTTGATCTACCTCTGCTTCTCTTGCCCTGGGAGTTCCAGAACAAGGACTGCCTTGTAATGCTATCAACAGGTTTCCTCAGTGTGTATCCTATCCATCGCCATCGTCTTCTTCTCATCTCTTGTTCCACTGGCACTTGTCTAGTTCTTGTCATCAGTTCCACGTTGGTAACCTTGTCATACCATTTTAATCCATCTATTCTACGCAAGCACCCATTTATGAAAGTCTGTAGCTTTTTGGTAGTTGTCTTTGTTGTTCTCCATGTCTCAGAGCCATACAATAGGACTGACTTCTCATTTGAGTTGAAGATTCTTATTTTCGTGTTGGATCCGATTTCTCTTGATCTCCATATATTTCCCAATGCAATAAAAGCTCCTCTTGCTTTTTGTATTCTTATTTTGATATCACTGTCTGTCCCTCCAACTTTGTCTATATTGCTGCCAAGATATGTGTACGATTCTACATCTTGTATTGGTGTTTCTTCAAGTTCAACCCTGTTATCATTACCTGCATTTATTCTCTTTATCTTTGTCTTTTCCCTGTGTATTTTCAGACCCAATTGCTGTGATCTCTCATCGAGTGTTTTCAATTTGTCCTGCATCTGATTACGGTTATGGGACAGAACGTCCCACGTACATGCAGTTTTGTTAAAAACAGGTTGAGCCTGTAAGATTGTGGTGACTTACGACTAAAACTCACCAATCTCCAACCAAGTTATCAATGCCCTTGTTACTGCTCATCAGACACATCCTTCTTCCCATTAATGAATTTAACCAGTCTAATAAAAGAAAGTAATTTAATTTATTATGTCTTCGTAATCCCTTTCTTGTTGTATCTGTTTATTGTTTACCGGGGGTTGATTAAGGATCAAGGATTCCAAGGAGGGATCGGGACTCAAAAACGTTTGGGGACGCCTGACCTAGATGGATCACTGAGAAGAACTATAGAAAGACAACAAAAAGAAGCAGAAAAGAACATAGAGCATGGGTCAGCAACAAGTCCATCTTGATCTAATATAAGTCCCAATGCATCGTTTGGTAGATCTCTAGGTGACTGACGGAAAAAAAAGAATATTTAACCTAGGTACATTTCGGACTAGCTCTCTCCCACCACGCACATACCAGCGCGATGTCCCCAGGTTTAAAAGTACTTTCATCACATTTCCAGTGAAAAAAAAACCTAAAAGTTAGCTTATTATAATTAACTTAATTCATCAACTGTATTAAGATCCAAAGTGAAATTTTCTTTAAAAATAACTTTTAACTTGTTAAAGTTAATTTTTTAGGTAACATACTTTCGTTTTGATTTCCACCGCTCTGATGATGGGGTTGCTTGAAGCAGATCGCCAGGCAGACAAACGTTACATTTTTTTTTTTTTAATTCCATATACACTGAAACCTTAAAACAAACCTGTTCAGAATAATAATAACCCTTTCAGTCATAATTGATTATGGGAATGCGCCCCTGAGTGACAGCCCTCAGCTGCTTTTTTTTTTCCTGATGTTCCTTTCCACGTTTTCTCCTCTATTCTGCTTGCTACGAGAGCTTCTTTTCGCTCAATCTGAGGTAGCGTTGTAGAGAGCATCGCCACTTGGAGCGATCGGCAATTTCATACTCACAGGTTACTGGATTTATGTCCAGTGCCCTAATGTCTCTCTTGCACACATCTTTGAACCTCAGCTGCGGTTGCCCAACTGTTCTTTTGCCATCTGCTAGTTGTCCGTTGAAGATATTTTTCGGAATGCGACCATCTTCCATGCGGCAGACATCGCCAAGCCAGCGTAGTCTGCGTTGTCTAAGCAGTGTATACATGATTTGAAGGCCAGCACGTGAAACACCTCGACATTTGTCACTTGTCCTTCCATGAAATACCGGGGATGTGGTGTAGACACCGCAGATGAAAGGTATTCAGCCGTCTTTCTTGCTTAGCATAAGTGTCCAGGTCTCGCTGCCATATAGCAGTGTGCTGGTGACGCAGGCATCATATACCGCAGACTTTGTCTTCGTTGTGAGTTTGGAGTTTTCCCACACACGCCTTGTGAGGCGGGAAAAGGTGGCGGCAACTTTGTCAACGCGGCTTTAAATTTCTGTACCCAGAGAGAGTTTGTCGTTGATGGTAAACCCCAGGTATGTGAAGTGATGCACCACTGCCAATTCATAGTTGTCGATAGTGATAACTGGTGCAACATCCACATCCTGACACAGTACATTTGTTTTCTTTAAACTTAAAAAAAACAAAACAAACAAATAATGATTTCTTGATAAATAATTGATAAAATGATGTTATTTCTTGTACTTTTCCCTACTATTGCTTGTATTGTTGTAATTATGTTTTATTTTCATCTTGAAGTATCGCTCATTACATCCTTGTTCGAATTATTCATAATTTTTTCTTCGCGATTGCAACGTCAACTGTCATTTTCTTTTAACTTGTCTACAATACTTGTCTTTATCGCCGGCTTGTAACTGTCACTGACGAAGGGTGAACCCAGAAACGTCCCGTGAATGCAGTGTATCGTCAATATGTAAAACTGATTCATCATTCCCTTTTCTATTTTATTTATATATTATAATTTTACGAGAGTAGATCCTTTAGAAACTCAGTGTTAGAGTAGATCCTTTAGAGAGCTCAGTGTTAGATTAGATCCCTACAGCTCATATGTTGCCTACACCTGCTCTAGAGCATTTTTGGAAGGTTTGTGAAAGACAGGTCCGACGTCGATTTGTCTGCACCTTGTTCAAAAAGCGCTACCCGAAAGCAATGAAAGTTATTTCACTGGAATAATATTTCTGGTTAATAAACAGGTTATGAACAGCGTTAATTAGTGCGTCTCGTCCCGTCTAGATCCCTGTGGTCCTTTGAGTGACAAAGAAAAAGTAATAATACTGATCACTCACGCATGTCGGGTGATGCGAATAACACTGACTAACAAAAAAAAACTTTTTTTTTCTTTCTCTAACATTTCTATGTTTTTCTGGTCAATTTTAATGCGCTGTTTTTAAATCTGCAAACCGTTTTTCTCTATCAGGTCGGGATCTCTAGAAATACGCAATTGAAGTTTTTTAACAACGCATACAGTATTACAACATCATTCGTACAAGAAGTATAACAGTTATGTAGGCTTGAATTTCTTTGCAGTCGACTGTGGTGAAGTGGGATGTTATAAATATTTATAGGGGACTTAGTGTACTGACTGAGATCAGCTGTGAAGGTATATATATATCTAATAAGAGTAGTGTATTATATATAACCTTACTTGCTACCACATATCTATATATCTCAGTCAGAATTATTCTGGAATAGTGTGATGGCTACGTTATGTGTCTAGGGTATGTGTATGATGAAGTGTAAGTCACAACAACAGACAGATAAACAATTTAATTTAATCCACTACTCTTAACAACACTGTGACACTCACATACATATAACACTCTATGAGAATATCTTAAAGAAGTCACTCGTAACTTTTCAAATAACAATATGTATTCATTACTGGCATGAATGAATATGTGTCCTGATTCAACTACAAGGGAACCAGGAATCACAATCAATTTAAATTACAAGTTATGTACAGAATGTATTTAATATGAATATTGTAGTGACATATATTATTACAAATATTCTATGTGTGTCAGTTGTGTAGTAGTAAAATGAGGTAATACTGGTTTTGTTTTGTTCAAGCTCTGTTGGTATTTGTCATCATGACTTCAATAGTTTGTCTTTTGGGACTAGTATTGGAGATGTTCTCAGTTCCTGATATTAAGACAATTAAATTCCCCTCTGAATGTTATTTTTATAAAGTCATTTCAAGATGAGGGGACATAATGTTGAGCTCAGCTGGCCAAGTTAGCTTATCTGGCGTGATGGCGGCAGGAAAGGACTCCTCTGCTCGAATTCTCCTCTGGGCTCTGGAGACACCTCACTGATAGCTAAAAGGACCAAGGAGTATGCTGTCCGACACTGGATTCAGCAAAGCTCTGACCAGGTGCTGCTCAGTACCATCAAGACCACTGTCCCTGAAATCAAGAAGGATGTACCTTCTACTTCATAACTAACTTATACTCTCTTTTACACTGATCACAATACAGCACAAACATTGAGTTCAGAGCGTTAGGCCAACTATCAGCTTCATTCTGAAGTACTTTATACCAGCATTAACCTCCTTAATGGTTACTACGCCTCTGCAATTCCAGCATTATTTCTTTCTAGTCAATCATCTAGGTGTCAGTGTACTGTTTGGCCATTCCATGCCGTTTGACTTCCCTCCGACACCCTCTGTTCAGGCTGGAGCATTATAGGCTTTATCTCTTGTTTGCCACTGAACTACACATATATATACAGGCATAAATTAACAATTTACATTCAATTTTCATTAAAAGATACTGAATGGTTCAAGCTTACCACAATTTCATGGAAATAAACACAGATACGTTGATTAGCAATGAATTCTGGCACAATTACTGGCACAAATTTCCATCTGCTTATGTTCCAGGCTTTTATTTTAGCAAAATTGTGAGCTGGCTTCAACGCACTGATGCTTTATCAAGCTTATTTAAACAAGTGGTTTCGAACTAACGCTCCCAAGTGATTATATCCAGCGAGTCTAGCCAATGAGGCCCCGTTTCGACAAGTGTTTGAAAAAATGTTACCTTTCCCCGTTTCCCCTAACAACGAAAGATAGTATTTATAGTCCGACCAATCGTGGTTAGGCTTTCATTTGTTGCGCTCCAATCAATTGGGAGTTTACATGGTAGGCTATTTATGTAACGTAAGGTTTTCTCAAACACGTTATATAAAAAAAATTTTATGAGCAGAAATGATTCCATGCTGTCAGGCATCCTCACTATTTTATTTTGGGTATAATTTATTAATTCCTGGACTATTTGCGTAACGTTTTACATATTATTTGTCAGCAAGCCCTAAGGAACCCAAATATACCAATTTGAAAGAGCTACGTGGCTGCGTTCAAAATATGTATTTTCTACCTCCTGTTTCGAAGATGTGCTGTCTGGGTACTGTTATGTTTTCAACCGTAAACCCATCTAATGTTGTCTTTCCTAATAAGAGTTTTTTATGATTTATAAACCTAACTCTGGGAAAGGGTAGTGTATTTTATCACTGTCCGTCTGAAAAACAATTAGTGCATGTAGACTTACACGCGTGATGGCAGCATTTGTGTATCGCGCGACGCGTGTTGCATGCGTTCCCGGTTTTATTCGCCTCTCTCTCTCTCTCTCTATATTTGAGTCCATCTGTTCGTTCGTTTTGGTAACGTAATATAATTAATGTTAGGATTAATTTAGGTCATTACGCAGGGCCTCTCAATGTTTTTCTTAGAAATGCAGCACACGTTTCATTGAAGAAAGCGGGTAATAATACAGTAAGCTTTTACTATCAACGTGAAAGCGTTACAATTTGCAGACGAAGCATAAAACAAGGGGGATTTCGAGTACAGTCATTGTGACAGCACTGTTCTTTACCATTCTTCTTCCTTTATTTATTATATGTATTTATTAGGCTTTATATTTACTTGATAATTTATATATGTGGATTAGAATATTCCACGACACCTCCCCTCTTAAAACAGACATTATATGTCAGTCCTTTATTCTATATACACATAGAGAAATTCATTATTATTTCTGGTGTTTACGGTGATTCTCATCACACGGATGGCGGCTTAAAAAATCCGCTCCCAAATTGGTTTTTCCAGATATATACTCAATGCTAAAATTATATGGAGCCAAAAGTAAAGACCATCGGAGTAACCTGGAGTTCTCATGCTTAGCCTGTGCTAGAAACGATAAAGGTTTGTGATCTGTTTGCAACTTAAATGCCTTCCCATATAGATAAATATTGAATTTCTTTATCGCCCATATTACTGCAAGACATTCTTTTTCGCTAGTTGAGTAGTTGATTTCAGCTTTATTCAACTTTCTGCTAGCATATGCCACTGGGCTTAATTCCCCATCCAAGGCATCTGATTTCTGTAGTAGAGTTGCACCTAACCCAATATTACTTGCATCCGTCCTTACAATGAATTCTTGACTTAAGTCAGGTAATTTCAAAATGGGTTTACTTGTGAGCTTTTCCTTCAATTCTTGGTAAGTCATTTCACATTGTGGTGTCCATGTAATGCGATCTGGATGTCCTTTACGTGTCAATTCCGTTAAAGGTGCACATATGGAATTAAAGTTTTTGATATACTTCTGGTAGAAACCACATAATGAGACAAAGGATCTCACGTCCTTCTTGGTTTGTGGTCTCGGGGCTTTCTGTAGTTTCTCTAAATTCTTTGGGTCAGGGGTCATGTTTCCCTGATAAACTGTGTGTCCCAAAAATTCCAATTCTTTACATCCAACGCAACATTTTGTTGGTCGGGCTGTTAAATTTGCCTCCCTAAGTCGATCAAACAGCATGTTCAGAGAGTCAATGTGTTCCTCAAATGTTTCTGTTGCTATAAGGATATCATCCATAAAATTTGTTATACAGGGATTATTCAGAGGATCCAATAATTTTCTCATCATTCTAGAGAAGACACTAGGCGCATTCTTCAATCCAAATGGCAATCTATTAAACTCATAGTGTCCTTCTGAGGTACTAAAAACTAAGTATGGTCTAACCTCAGGCTTTACTGGAATCTGATAGTATCCTTTACTCAGATCCACTTTTGAGAAATATTTAGCTTTATTTAGTCTGGCAAACAGCTGATTTGTATCCGGCAATGGATCCACCTGTCCTTCTGTAATAGCGTTCAGTCTCCTGTAATCTATACAGAGTCTATGTTCTCCAGAGGGCTTCCTTAAAAGTACAACACCGGAACTATACGAAGACTCACTGTGCGAAATAATTCCTTCCTTCAACAGATAGTCTATCTCTTCCTTCAAAGCTTTCTCCTTAGCAAACGGAATCGAATATGGTTTCATACAGACAGGTGTGGGGTCTATCAGTTTCATATCATATTCCAATAGGTTTGTATGCCCTGGTCGGTCTGTTAACACCTCTGCATGATTATTTAGAACCTGTTGCACTCTCTCTTTCTGAGTTTTCGTTAAATGTGTACTGATTTTCACCTGTGCTGCTGTCTCACAGGGGTGTAATGGATATTCAAATGATGAAAGTGGTTCCTTTTTCATCTCCATGGCGATGGACAAGGTCAACAAGTGTGTCTCTTCCTGATGTTCTCTTTCCAAATATTTCTTCAGGAGATTCACATGATAGATTTTTTCTTTTCCCTTCTTATCTATCTTATAATTTGTTCTAGACACCTTCTCTAAAACTGTATATGGACCCTGCCATCCAATTTGTAACTTATTCTGACTCCCGGGCAAAAGAAGCAGTACTTTCTCTCCCACAGCCAAATTTCTGTCTTTTGCCTTCCTGTTATAATAGGCAGCATGTTTCTTCCTGGCTTGTTTCAAATTTTCATTGGCAAGTTTCCAGCCAGTTTTCAACCGAGTGGTCAGCTCATTCACATATTGGTATGAAGATGTAATGTTTTCCTCTGCCTTTTCATCAGTCCACGTTCTTAACATAGCTACATATGGACCTTTAATTGTGTGGACCTATTTGTCCATGCACCGGTATGGTCTCTTCCACTCGAAGCTTTATAGTGATGATTTTTCCTCCCAGAATTTTCATGCACAAAACGACCGCTACCAATTTTTTCTCTTGGGGCTGTCTCCCCACTTAAAATTCTTGATGAGAGATTTCCTCTCTACATCCTCTTCCTCCAGTTTGTTTAAGTCCGATTGAGGGATTTTCGGCTTATCCTGGGGTAAGACATCTGTTTGCACTCTCCGCATAGTGGCCATTGTAAAACAGTTAAGTGAAGCTTGTCCGTGAAAAGGGGCTTCCCATTCCATTTGGTCCACTTTATCAAATTTATTTTTCCTTTTATTGTTAGGCCTGATTTTGCCCCATGGCGTGTCCAGGTCCTGATCCATGTTCCCACTTGTGGGTGTTCCCTCATGTGCTATGCTACACCTTTCTACAAAATTCTCAATGTCCCATCTTGCTTTGGGCCAATAATAATTGTGAGCCACCTTTTGAATGATGGTACCTATCTTCTCATGGTCCCCATCTGGTTTCACATGTAGGCTCCTTATTAATTCTGTCCTGTATCTTTTTGGAAGAACCAGCTGTCCGTGACCATTGGATCTAGCTCCAGTCTTCCTATACATCAACTTGTTTTTCATGTAAAAATCTCCCTTGCCTGGAGTTGTATGACAAGTTGACAATTTCCTGAAACAAGGCTTGAGTGTTTTATCCCCAGCCTGTGCCTTCCTCATCTCTTCTGGAGTGGTATCTAACATAATATCCTCCTCCTGTCTTGAGGTCGACCTGACCTGAAGGGTTGCCATATACACAGGTTTCCTTCTGCAACGGTCAGTGTCATGATTGTCCATCTGACAATTCTTACACCACCTTTTTCCTTGGTTGAAAGATTTTCTTTCATTATATTTCCTTTCATCGAATTGTGGGAATTTATTTTTATTTTCATACCGTGGCCTATCAAATTGGTGCTTACCTTTGTTTTGATCCCTAGGATCAAATTTATTAAAGTTCTGTGGTGCCCTAAAGTTGTCCACCTGTTTCTTTTTATTACCTGTTACCTCTGCTTGAGCTGCTTGATACCTTTCAGCAACATTTAGCAACTCATCCAGCCTCTCTGCACCTTGTTCCATGAGAAACTTTCTCAGGTCTGGAGCCATGGACTCTCTTAATTGCTCTATAAGGACCATTTCCTTAAGATCTTGGGTTTTCCCCAGAGAAGTCCATTTCTCCAAGTATGTCTCTATTCGTGCAGAGAACTGGTGATATGTTTCACCTGACAGTAGTTTAGCATTCCTAAATTTTTTCCTATAAAATTCTGCATTCTTTTCATACCTTAACAAAAGAGCCTGCTTTAGCATGTCATAATTTTCCTGATCACCTCTGCTCATTTTTGCAAAAACTTCATAAGCTGCCCCACGAAGTCCCTGAGATAACTTTAAGCTCCACCTTTCTCTCTCTAACCCATACGTGGTAGCTAATAGTTCATACCTATTTAGGTAGCTCTCTATATCATCGTCTTTCTCAACAAAATGATCTAAATGAAAATTCATAGCTGAGGTTGAGGCTCCTTGAGTAACCGTAGCATCAGAGGCAAAGGGACTGGCACCATTTTCAGGAGCATGGCCTTGAAACTCAAACTCCCTTAGTCGTAACTCATGTTCCCTTTGTAATCTTTTATCTTCTGCTTCCCTTTCTGCAGCTAATTTCCTCTCTTCTGCAGCTAATCTTTTGTCTTCTCTTTCTGCCTCCAATTTCTTAGCCTCAGCCTCAATCTGCAACCTCTTAGTCTCAGCCTCAGCTTCAAACTGTAACTTCTTAATTTCCTTGTCAGCCTCTAACTTTCTTTCGGCTTCAAACCTTCTTTCTTCACGTTCAATAAATTTGTCACATTCCGTCGTGACATAGGCAACCATAACTTGCCCATCTAATCCTAACTCTTTTGCAGTCTGAACCGCAGCAGATCGAAATTTGGCCAGGTCCGCCATTGTCTATTATGTAAATTTATACAATGTCTAACCAACAATTCAATCTCTAATGGACAACACAGGCACCGTGAGCTCAACCTTATTTAATTCCACCCAAGGATACCTTTTAATTCTTATATTCCCTGAAGTGAATTACCCCCAATATTTTTAATAGGGAAAGATTCAAAATCCCAAGAGCGAGACCCCAATATATGTGGTGAAGTGGGATGTTATAAATATTTATAGGGGACTTAGTGTACTGACTGAGATCAGCTGTGAAGGTATATATATATCTAATAAGAGTAGTGTATTATATATAACCTTACTTGCTACCACATATCTATATATCTCAGTCAGAATTATTCTGGAATAGTGTGATGGCTACGTTATGTGTCTAGGGTATGTGTATGATGAAGTGTAAGTCACAACAACAGACAGATAAACAATTTAATTTAATCCACTACTCTTAACAACACTGTGACACTCACATACATATAACACTCTATGAGAATATCTTAAAGAAGTCACTCGTAACTTTTCAAATAACAATATGTATTCATTACTGGCATGAATGAATATGTGTCCTGATTCAACTACAAGGGAACCAGGAATCACAATCAATTTAAATTACAAGTTATGTACAGAATGTATTTAATATGAATATTGTAGTGACATATATTATTACAAATATTCTATGTGTGTCAGTTGTGTAGTAGTAAAATGAGGTAATACTGGTTTTGTTTTGTTCAAGCTCTGTTGGTATTTGTCATCATGACTTCAATAGTTTGTCTTTTGGGACTAGTATTGGAGATGTTCTCAGTTCCTGATATTAAGACAATTAAATTCCCCTCTGAATGTTATTTTTATAAAGTCATTTCAAGATGAGGGGACATAATGTTGAGCTCAGCTGGCCAAGTTAGCTTATCTGGCGTGATGGCGGCAGGAAAGGACTCCTCTGCTCGAATTCTCCTCTGGGCTCTGGAGACACCTCACTGATAGCTAAAAGGACCAAGGAGTATGCTGTCCGACACTGGATTCAGCAAAGCTCTGACCAGGTGCTGCTCAGTACCATCAAGACCACTGTCCCTGAAATCAAGAAGGATGTACCTTCTACTTCATAACTAACTTATACTCTCTTTTACACTGATCACAATACAGCACAAACATTGAGTTCAGAGCGTTAGGCCAACTATCAGCTTCATTCTGAAGTACTTTATACCAGCATTAACCTCCTTAATGGTTACTACGCCTCTGCAATTCCAGCATTATTTCTTTCTAGTCAATCATCCAGGTGTCAGTGTACTATTTGGCCATTCCATGCCGTTTTGCTTCCCTCCGACACCCTCTGTTCAGGCTGGAGCATTATAGGCTTTATCTCCTGTTTGCCACTGAACTACACATATATATACAGGCATAAATTAACAATTTACATTCAATTTTCATTAAAAGATACTGAATGGTTCAAGCTTACCACAATTTCATGGAAATAAACACAGATACGTTGATTAGCAATGAATTCTGGCACAATTACTGGCACAAATTTCCATCTGCTTATGTTCCAGGCTTTTATTTTAGCAAAATTGTGAGCTGGCTTCAACGCACTGATGCTTTATCAAGCTTATTTAAACAAGTGGTTTCGAACTAACGCTCCCAAGTGATTATATCCAGCGAGTCTAGCCAATGAGGCCCCGTTTCGACAAGTGTTTGAAAAAATGTTACCTTTCCCCGTTTCCCCTAACAACGAAAGATAGTATTTATAGTCCGACCAATCGTGGTTAGGCTTTCATTTGTTGCGCTCCAATCAATTGGGAGTTTACATGGTAGGCTATTTATGTAACGTAAGGTTTTTTCAAACACGTTATATAAAAAAAATTTTATGAGCAGAAATGATTCCATGCTGTCAGGCATCCTCACTATTTTATTTTGGGTATAATTTATTAATTCCTGGACTATTTGCGTAACGTTTTACATATTATTTGTCAGCAAGCCCTAAGGAACCCAAATATACCAATTTGAAAGAGCTACGTGGCTGCGTTCAAAATATGTATTTTCTACCTCCTGTTTCGAAGATGTGCTGTCTGGGTACTGTTATGTTTTCAACCGTAAACCCATCTAATGTTGTCTTTCCTAATAAGAGTTTTTTATGATTTATAAACCTAACTCTGGGAAAGGGTAGTGTATTTTATCACTGTCCGTCTGAAAAAACAATTAGTGCATGTAGACTTACACGCGTGATGGCAGCATTTGTGTATCGCGCGACGCGTGTTGCATGCGTTCCCGGTTTTATTCGCCCCTCTCTCTCTCTCTATATTTGAGTCCATCTGTTCGTTCGTTTTGGTAACGTAATATAATTAATGTTAGGATTAATTTAGGTCATTACGCAGGGCCTCTCAATGTTTTTCTTAGAAATGCAGCACACGTTTCATTGAAGAAAGCGGGTAATAATACAGTAAGCTTTTACTATCAACGTGAAAGCGTTACAATTTGCAGACGAAGCATAAAACAAGGGGGATTTCGAGTACAGTCATTGTGACAGCACTGTTCTTTACCATTCTTCTTCCTTTATTTATTATATGTATTTATTAGGCTTTATATTTACTTGATAATTTATATATGTGGATTAGAATATTCCACGACATCGACTTTCGTCGGTGAATGGCATGTGGTACATCGCGATGAAGCATCCAACAATAATCGGCAAGCATGGTCACACTCCACCGTCCTTGATAACGTGACTCCATTACGGCGATATCTTGATAGAATCGTTCTCCATGTTCATCGCTGACTTCGCCAAGGTTGTCAGGGAAAAAGTCAAGATGCGAATTGAGCAAATGGATTTTGAGGGACATGTTACAGCCCATAATTCTGTATGCATCTATGCACTGCTTAACACTATGCAACATAGTCGACAGATTTGTGATTTCCCAGAAAGTTATCGACGATCGATTTGAATGCCATCCATGCGCGAAGTTCACTACCATGTAACAAGTTCTCGAATTGTTTGTCTGCAATAACTTTCCTAATCTGAGGTCCTACAAAGATACCTTCCTTTATCTTTGCATCGCTAACTTGCGGAAACTTTTCTCGAAGATAAGTGAAAGCTTTGCTCGTTTTATCTAACGCTTTTACAAAATTCTTCATAAGCCCCAACTTTATATGTAACAGTGGTAAAATGAAGCTGTCTTTGTTAACTAATGGCTCGTGTATTACATTTTTATGCCCGAGCTGCATACGATCCCGGATAGGCCACACCTTTCTTGCATAATGTTCCTGTCTGTTGCGGCTGTCCCATTCACATCGGAAGCAACAAAATTTAGTATACCCAGTCTGCATGCCCGTGAGAATTGCAATGACCTTTAGGTCTCCACAAATCCGCCATTGGTAGTCATTGTACTTTATTTTTTCCAAACGTATAGCCATATTGTCATAAGTTTCTTTCATATGAACAGAGTAGGCGACTGGAATTGATGAAAATAAATTTCTGTTATGCAATAACACGGCTTTTAGACTAGTCTTGGAAGAATCGATGAAAAATCGCCATTCGTTGACTATGTGCTCATGACCGTTTACATCTTTGCAATAGCAAATGTCATCATCCATCTCAAAGTATTGAACAAGTTCTCTGTATCTATGACGAAATTTAGATATCGGAGTATTGGGCGCTAAAAGATTCCAATCTTTGAGTCGCGAACCGAGTAATTCCGCTTGTCCTTTGATAAGAGCGAGATCACGTATTAGATCTGAAAGTTCTGAATGGTTAATTAAGTAAACACTATCATTCACCGGTATGTAATCTGAGTCAGAATTAGTGTCTAAAGCAGGTATACTATCACTTTCTGATGGTTCATTCACGTCCAGCGGATATTGTTCTGATGGTACTTGGATCGGACACGTGATTGGATCATGAGGCACTGGTTTCAAAACCGATTTAATATTTGGATAAACCACAGACTTTCTAGTTTTAAAAGTGAAACCATGGATATTTGTCAAGCAGTAGTAACAATCAGTAGTGTGATTTGTTTGTTCACGCCATATTACTGGCACTTTAAAAGGCATCGACTTATGCTTCGGCGATTTTCGTAACCAACCTGCCAATGTATCGAACAAACTGCATTTGGCTTCCAAGATTTATTTGCATCATCAACTTTCGAATCGAAATAAAGTTCATATGCTTTCTTTAGTAATGGTGTAAAGTTTTTCTGGTCAACACGATCGGTAAAACATCCGCACACGTAACAGAACAGATCAGCCGAATTTCTACAACTTCTAGAAGCCATATTTTGCTCAGAATTATTTCAAAATACAGTAACTATTTGAATAATCGCGTAACATATGTCATGCATCTTTTAGCAGTATAAAAAGTAGAATTATGTTGCTTTTTATTAATTTTTAATAAGTTATATAGTAAAAATGAAACGGAGCAAATAATGGTTTCCCAAAAATATATTTATTTACAAATATCTTAAGAACCCGACGTGATAGAGATAAACGGATTTCAGATTTGAAATCAGCGCAAGAAACTGACCTAAGAACACTTATGCTTATATAAGAAAGAAAAATGTTGTTTGTCAGTGTAATTTGAGTTTGTGTATGGCGCTGACAACCTCATCACGTAAGCTTATCGCTACAGAAACCACTGTGCCGAGTGCACTAGTGCTTTAATGAGGGCTTCCTGCAAGATAGTGCCAGCTACAGTGTGGCTGTATGTTCAACAGGGAGGAAACATGGACACGGTGATAACGATTAATGTTGTTTACAAGGGGTCTCTGAGTAAATCTTGAAAGAATAGACCCACAGATCTCCCAGGGTCGTACAATGGGCAACTAGTATAAAGCTGTGTATGACGCTGGCACTGAAGCGAAGTCTAAAGCAGTGCTGTATTTTCTTACATAACCACGGAAATTCTTGTTTCAAGTGAGTTTGTTGTGTTTAAGTGTATCAAGCATTGCCAACAATTACTGGTGTACAAACCTGCACTTGGCGCATTTGTTTTATTTTTTAAAGTAATGATTTAAACTGGCCAATAAAATCACACTAATTATAAGTCTGTATTGTTCATCGCTCCTCATGTGGTTTCCAGAAGTTTCTGATGAGACAAAGATAGAACAGGGCGACTCTTCATATAAATATGACTAATATAAGGTTATGAATGAGGATGGACCTCATCGTGGTAACTACATTGCTATGGAGACCACATAAGTGTCCAATTGACAGAGTGGTTAGAGCGCTGGTCTCTCGCGGCAAAAGTGCTGGATTCGAATCACGGTACCTACATGCTTCAGTCTACCCAGCTGTAAATTGGTTCATCACATAGCTCTTGAGGTAGGTAAAGGAAAAGCAGCGAGGAAATGAACTTGTCTTTCCATCTCATAAAGTTGGAATAAGTATAGTCTCTAACATCTCACGTCCCTACTGCTGTATCTGCTACAAACAACCTTTAACCTATTTTTTAAAACTTTATTATACTTCCCAGTTATGCTCTTCAATGGTGACTTAGTGCAAGAATCACTGGCTAACAAAAAAAATTTTTTTTTTCTTTCTCTTATATTTCTATGTTTTTCTGGTCAATTTTAATGCGCTGTTTTTAAATCTGCAAACCGTTTTTCTCTATCAGGTCGGGATCTCTAGAAATACGCAATTGAAGTTTATTAACAACGCATACAGTATTACAACATCATTCGTACAAGAAGTATAACAGTTATGTAGGCTTGATTTTCTTTGCAGTCGACTTTCGTCGGTGAATGGCATGTGGTACATCGCGATGAAGCATCCAACAATAATCGGCAAGCATGGTCACACTCCACCGTCTTTGATAACGTGACTCCATTACGGCGATATCTTGATGGAATTGTTCTCCATGTTCATCGCTGACTTCGCCAAGGTTGTCAGGAAAAAAGTCAAGATGCGAATCGAGCAAATGGATTTTGAGGGACATGTACAGCCCATAATTCTGTATGCATCTATGCACTGCTTAACAATATGCACATAGTCGACAGATTTGTGATTTCCCAGAAAGTTATCGACGATCGATTTGAATGCCGTCCATGCGCGAAGTTCACTACCATGTAACAAGTTCTCGAATTGTTTGTCTGCAATAACTTTCCTAATCTGAGGTCCTACAAAGATACCTTCCTTTATCTTTGCATCGCTAACTTGCGGAAACTTTTCTTGAAGATAAGTGAAAGCTTTGCTCATTTTATCTAACGCTTTTACGAAATTCTACATGAGCCACAACTTTATATGTAACGGTGGTAAAATGATGCTGTCTTTGTTAACTAATGGCTCGTGTATTACATTTTTATGCCCGAGCTGCATACGATCCCTGATAGGCCACACCTTTCTTGCATAATGTTCCTGTCTGTTGCGGCTGTTCCATTCATATAGGAAGCAACAAAATTTAGTATACCCAGTCTGCATGCCCGTGAGAATTGCAATGACCTTTAGATCTCTACAAATCCGCCATTGGTAGTCATTGTACTTTATTTTTGCCAAAAGTATAGCCATATTGTCATAAGTTTCTTTCATATGAACAGAGTAGACGACTGGAATTGATGAAAATAAATTTCCGTTATACAATAACACTGCTTTTAGACTAGTCTTGGAAGAGTCGATGAAAAGTCGCCATTCGTTGACTATGTGCTCATGACCGAGGTGCACCATTAGACCGTTTACATCTTTGCAATAGCAAATGTCATCATCCATCTCAAAGTATTGAACAAGCTCTCTGTGTCTATGACGAAATTTAGAAATAGGAGTATTGGGCGGTAAAAGATTCCATTCTTTGAGTCTCGAACCAAGTAATTCCGCTTGTCCTTTGGTAAGAGCGAGATCACGTATTAGATCTGAAAGTTCTGAATGGTTAATTAAGTGAACGCCATCATTCACCGGTATATAATCCGAGTCAGAATTAGTTTCTAAAGCAGGTAAACTATCACTTTCTGATGGTTCATTCACGTCCAACGGATATTGTTCTGGTGGAACTGGGATCGGACACGTGATTGGATCATGAGGCACTGGTTTCAAACCGATTCAATATTTGGATAAACCACAGACTTTCTAGTTTTAAAAGTGAAACCATGGATATTTGTCAAGCAGAAGTAACAATCAGTAGCGTGATTTGTCGGTTCACGCCATATTACTGGCACTCCAAAAGGCATCGACTTATGCTTCGGCGATTTTCGTAACCAACCTGCCAATGTATTTGCACAAGTCGAACAAACTGCATTTGGTTTCCAAGATTTATTTGCATCATCAACTTTCGAATCGAAATAAAGTTCATATGCTTTCTTTAGTAATGGTGTAAAGTTTTTCTAGTGAACACGATCGGTAAAATATCCGCACACGTAACAGAACAGATCAGCCGAATTTCTACAACTTCTAGAAGCCATATTTCGCTCAGAATTATTTCAAAATACAGCAACTATTTGAAAAATAGCGTAACATATGTCATGCATCTTTTAGCAGTATAAAAAGTAGAATTATTTTGCATTTTATTAATTTTTAATAAGTTATATAGTAAAAATGAAACGGGGCAAATTACGGTTTCCCAAAAATCTATTTATTCACAAATATCTTAAGAACCCGATGTGATAGAGATAAACGGATTTCAAATTTGAAATCAGCGCAAGAAACTGACCTAAGAACACTTATTCGTATATAAGAAAGAAAAATGTTGTTTGTCAGTGTTAGTAGCATCCCATGTACGTATCCAGAATAAAGTATATATTTACCCTCAGGAACATTATAGAGCAGTGCTCAGAATGGCAAAGACAGCTGTACATTAATTTCGTTGATTTTGAAAAGGCTTTTGACAGTATACATTGGGACAGTTTATGGAAAATACTGAGGGCTTATGGAATTCCAAGCTGCATAGTGTCAATCATAAAAAGCCTTTATGCCAACTTTACGTGTAGCGTTGGACAGAGCAACCTAACCTTTGAAGTGAAGACAGGAGTACGACAGGGATGCCCCTTATCAACCACTCTATTTTTAACAGTCATAGACTGGGTGATGCGCCAGACAACAGAGGGCAATCCAAGAGGAATAAGATGGACTACATTTTCTACATTGGAAGATCTGGAATATGCAGATGACATTGCACTACTAGCACATTCACATCAACACATCCAGGAAAAAACGGATAGACTTAATAAGTATAGCCAGCAGGTGGGCTTGAACATCAACCTAAAGAAGACAGAGGTCATGATGCTCAATGTGAGCAACCCTGAGCCTATATCAGTAAGGAATCAGCAACTGGAACAGACAGATGCCTTCACATACCTAGGATGCATAGTAACACCAGACGGCGGAGCAAGCAAAGACATCAACAACAGAATGAACAAAGCAAGAACAGCCTTTTTTTAGTCTAAACAACATCTGGAAGTCCTTTCAGTACAGCACAAGCACAAAATTAGGATTATATCAGAGCTGTGTGCTTTCTGTGCTTCTCTATGGCGCGGAGAGCTGGAGAGCCACAGAGAAGGAAATGTCAAAATTGTCCTCTTTTCACACAACATGCCTAAGAAAAATTCCCCGAATCTTTTGGCCGAATACCATCACCAACCAAGATCTGCTTACTCGGAGCAAGCAAGAGGACATGCACACCATCATAGCTGGCAGACGCTGGAGCTGGGTTGGCCATGTCCTCAGAAGAGACCCCGATGCCATCACAAGAACAGCTATGCTATGGACCCCTGAAGGAAAACGAAAGAGAGGCCGACCAAAAACAACTTGGCGGAGGACTGTGGCGGCTGAGATGCAAAGAATGAACCAGAGTTGGGGCACTGTACGAAGGGTGGCCGCCGACCGAGCAAAGTGGAATCAATTTGTTGTTGCCCTACAAGACGCCACCAGGCGTAATGGCCACTGACTGCTTTGACGGTCGGCGGCTAAGGATCGAAGAAGAAAGAAGAAGAATGTACGTATCACGGATTGCCTCCCCTGGTTTGCAGTAGTGCACCAACAGGGGCCAAAACTCAAGAGTATCTAATATGGGTCTTCAAAGGTGTCTACCTTCGCACAAGATTACTCTTGGCGGAGTTGTAGATAGAAGGATAAATACGCTTCTGTCTCAAGGTAGTGTTCACAAGATATTTAGACAAACGAGAACAATGCTGCATTGGCTGAGCACGTTGACTCTAGGATCTGCCGAAAACGTTTGTGAAGAATTTAGCAATGTTTAATTTTAGCTCGTTTGAGCCCCCACCCCTGATTTACTCAGTGGAATTCTTATTATTATAGTATAGCTCTGTTTAGAGTGTGTTTAGTAAATTGACTAACACAAACATGCAGTACATTTAAAATGATTAAATCTAAGTTAAATTTGTATAATTACAAATAACAAAATTTAATAATCACTTCATTTTTAACAGTTTAAAAATTTTGAATAGTTTAAAAGAAAATGTTCATCCATGGAGGATAATAGAATGTTTAGTTAAGACGTTACGTGGCACCTAATAGAACTACGTAGCTGTCAGTGACGTTTCTGTTCCTTCTAATGGGTTGGTTCCTGGTAGACGGATCACGCTCGTCAAAGACAAGGTTGTGGGGTGTAGCACGTTTCCAGAAGTGTCAGAGAGTGTCTACGAAGCTGCTTCCTCGTCTTAAAGCTCGGGCCACTTTTCCCTTCCTGTTCAAGAGATAGTACCCTCAACTGGTACCACCACCAACTATGGTAAAAGAATAGAAACGAAACGCTCTCTCGAGTATTGTGTTTCCCGACACATACTTATGTGTCCTCTTTTTTCTATTCTACCATCTCATCTATCTCAGAATTTACCCTCGACGAGAATTAAATAATCCCTCGATTTCCATTTAAATTGAATAGCTTTATAGTTATTTTATATTTAAATGAAAAGTTTAATAGTACATATAGAATATGTTTACATTTTCATCTCCACTCACAATATCAATTGAATATGTTTTCATTTACATTTACACTGATTGGAAAGTTTGAATCTTTCCATTAATTTTAAAATGAATATGTTTACATAGATATTTACACTGGTTTGAAACTGTAAGTATTATAATTAGAATGTAAATTATTTCTTTCACCTTTCATCCCTGCTCCATGTGGAACCTGTGACTATTTATGCGTTTAGTTCTCTTTAAGAAACTAGCAATAAAGCAGTCACCAGCGCCTTGTAGTGGTAGTACATGAAATCATCATTCTATACGCAGAGGTTGCCAGCCTCAAATGACTTGGAATGTCCACTAGCGATTTTCACAAATTAATATTCAAATGGTAATATATACATATTAGTTTACATGTTAGTAATGAAAAATATAGAATGTAAAATGACAACTTACGCCAATCCTGGCGTCAAGAGTGACGATAGTTATTAATTGTGTATCCGGAGGATTCTGTAAAAGGTAAATGACATTCTTATTAATATGCCTTTGGCTGCAGAACATTTAAAATTACCTATCTGCGAGTGAAGCTCACAGATCTTGAGAGACAGAATTCCTTCTTTGCTTCTTGTTCTAGCCAAATGAGACTATGTGTTTTCAATTGAACAGAAGCTAAATGATGATGATAAATTATTGTGGACGCCGCAGGTTGGCGGTATATATGTTTAGCATGGCTTGATCGTGCCTGCTAACAAAGGATACACAGCTGTCTACATATTGAGGCCCTGGATTACGGCCAATATTTTTCAGCAAGAGGAAATATACCTGGCGGCCTATGCCAGTTGGATAACAGCCTTATGTATTATTGCTACGCAATTTAGGAGCTCGTTTGTTGGACGACAGAGCTAATTAAGTACCTGACGCGCTGAGTCAATGGTACGGAAGCTACATTATAAACTGTAACATAAGGACAGATGATGTTTGGGTATGTCCTAATCGATGTATGATGCAAGCCTTTGATTACCAGACATTTAACAGTCATTCTATATTTATGTGAAGTCCTTGATCTTGTTAATTTGACTGCCCTGTTGATGCTACTGTCAGTTTCGTAAATAAATGTTTGAAACGTGCCAGGAGTCTTCAATTCATCATTAACTACTGCATGCGAGTGTATGGGTGCATTATTGACTTTACTAAGAGCTTCAAGCATTCGCGTTCTCGTCAACATCCACACTCAGCACATCATAATACCAGTACCACACATCTATAACATGTACGCTGTTTTGTGTGAGTGTTCATATTACCCCTGGCAGCGCCTCACGCTGGTGACCTACATCAACACCGCAACGGTATACAGTCCAGGTGATAAACGACACGTTCACCCTGTCAGCTCTCACATCACGCATAAACAGTACGTTACATTTCTGGTGGCCGTTACATTTCTGGCCGTTACATTTCTGGTGGACCAGATTTGTAGGTTTTCTACATTTTCAAGACAGTGGTAAATAGGTCATCAACTGGGCTGACTCACATAAACACTGGCGTTGGCATGTTTGTGTTACTGCTACATGGACCACAACTGCTACGGAATTGAAGTGACATTGTTATACATTTATGGAGTTCTGAGCTATCAACTCACATCGTTACCTGTCAATCTAAGATTGTAAACAGTACCGCTGGTTGTTTACACTACATTCTGATCTATCAAGTCACATCGTTACCTGTCAACCTAAGATTGTAAACAGTACCGCTGGTTGTTTACACTACATTCTACAAACATATGGACGTTGGATCTTCTAGTCTCAACTGGCGTCGAGTATGATTTTTGTAGCTACACTCTGTTATCAAGTTACGGTGACCTTCAACGGTGGATCGTCTACCATTGTTGTTGACAGTAGTACCGCATTATACTGCATCTTTGCGGCTATTGAGGATTGTGCTTAAAGATAAGTGGCCTGTTTAGTGTGTAAACTGTGCCTTTATTTTGTGTAAAGCTGAGCCTTCCTCTAAACACATTCTATATATTGTTTACTTACATATGCCATGCATGTTTTTTGTATACATGTTTTTGTTTATATGTTTATTTAGTGTGTTTTTTTTGCGGGATGGTTGGGTAGGTGACTCCGTTAGAAGATACCACGTGATAGAGGTTCTATCGTGAGCGTTTGCTGTAGGAACTACGCATATCTCCCCAGTGGAAATTGCGAGCGACCTGTGTTGCTACTTTTCAGTTTTTTTTTCTTAGCTGTGACGAGATGTGTTAGTGTCGGTTTCCTTTTTTTTCCATTCTTTGATTTTCGAGTTGTTTTGTTTTTATCTGTTCGCCTCTCCTTCCTTTCATTTATTTCTATACACCTTTTTGTTTATAACAGTGTTGTCATTTGTTTGATTATCGCAGTTATCATTGTAAAATTTTACAACATTAGATTTAGTTAAGCTTTATTTATTATTTGACTTCTGCGAACGTTTTCGGTTGTTATACATTCCTGTCTTTGTATTGTTTTCGTCCACTTGTTCAACATATACAGTCTATAGATATACTTGATCATGGACTATTATTACTAATATCATACATGTTTATTTTTTCAGAGAAAGGTTATTTATAATGATAATATTATAGAGAAACAAGGTAACTATACAAGATCTTTGACTAAGACTTGTCTCTCAAAGAGAGTAATATAAAGTGAAGTAAGTATATAAGTCTAGTATTACAGACTTGTCTCCCATTAAAGTGGGATAAGGTAATTTATTTAATTTTTCAGGTCTGATCTCACATAGTTAGACAGAATGTCTACACTAGACTACTTTATTGAACAAGGGAAAGCCCTTGGGAAGAGAGGTGAGAAGTTGGAAGAATTCGCAACTGCTCAATTTGACAAAGCACTGAAGTCTGAAGAAAAGAGACAAAAAGAGGAAAATGAAAGATTAGACAGAGAATCTGAGAATTTAAGATTACAGATGCAGGCAGATGAAAGAAAATTTCAAGCTGCTGCTGAAGAGAAAAAACTTCAAGCTGCTGCTGAAGAGAAAAAAACTTCAAGCTGCTGCTGAAGAGAAAAAAACTTCAAGCTGCTGCTGAAGAGAGAAAATTTCAAGCTGCTGCTGAAGAGAAAAAACTTCAAGCTGCTGCTGAAGAGAGAAAATTTCAAGCTGCTGCTGAAGCGAGAAAATTTCAAGCTGCTGCTGAAGAGAGAAAAGCAAAAATGGAACATGATGAAAGACTCGCAGCTTTGGAATTAGAGAAATTGAAATTGATGAATGCGGGTGCTCATCAAGCAACTTCGGATACGACAAAGGAGAAGTCTAATAAGATCAAATTACCTCATTTCAATCCTTTAAAGGACGATATAACGGATTATTGTGATAGATTCCAATTTTTATGCGATACGCATAAAATAAAAAAGGAAAAATATGTCGAACAACTGATGGAATTTTTTTCAGGGGAACCAGTAACTACTCTTATGACAATAGAGGAGCATGACAGGACTAACTACGATGTTGTCAGAGCAGCATTCCTTAAAAGATATCAACTAAAAGAAGAAGATTATCGTCTTCGTCTTAAGACAATGTTGCCAGAAAATGGAGTAGATTTCTCTGACTTTATTATAAAGATACGCCGTACATTCACACGTTGGATTGAGTTGTCTCAGACTGAAAAAATATATGAAGGCCTAATGGACTTATTACTTCGAGACAAAGTTATGTCATCGGTCAACGAATCTTTTCTTGCTTTTCTTCATGAGCGTAAACCTATAAACATAAAAGACATGGAGGAATATTGTTGCCAGTACGTAACTGCGCATCTCCATGCTACAGTTAGCAATTCTAAAGTGAAAGAAGGGTTGCCAGTTGCTTAGGCAGCACCATATGGCTGTAATTACAATCGTAAATTTCAAGGTGCTAAACAAAGCTTTAATAAGAAGAGTAATCAGAATTACACTCAATATCAAAGCAATCCATCACACAATGGGTTTTCTTCAAAGAATTGGAGACGAGCTGATAGTCCTCGTAATGTTCGATCTAATAATTATAGACACTTTCGCAAAGGTTATCACAATAGGAACTATCCGAGTTTTTCTTCTCGAGATAATTATTCTCGCCGTCAATAATATTATGATGATGGTTATGGAAACTGTGATGCAAACCAGAATAATGGTTATGATGGCCAATATAATGATAATTACAGGGGAAATAATAATCGCGGCAGACCTAGACATAATAAAAGAAAATCTTATCGTCAGGCAAATGCTGCACAACATGAGTCTCAGGAAGCCTGTAGTCAAGTGAACGATAGTAGAAACTCTAATGCTATCACTGGCTCAGCTTTCAATTTTGGGAGAGCAGCTAAGTGCCCCCAATGCTTAACATTGTTCGAGCCATCTACAGTATCTACCCTAATTTGTGGTCACCCTCTTCCCGCTCTTCCTGCTACAGTTGCGCATGACGGGAAAGGATCTCTTATCTTACATAAAGGTCTAGTGAATGATAATCCAGTCTCAGTACTTTTTGATACTGGATGTACTACTATTGGGGTTAGGCAATCTCTCATAGATCCTTGCTGTGCCACGGGAAAGGTGGTTAAATGTGTGACATTTGGTGGAACTTTGGAGATATATCCTACTGCTATCATCCACATGGATACTCCCTTCTTTACAGGAGATGTCCACGCGTGTCTTCTTCCTAATCCTATTGCGGATCTTATAATCGGTCGTATTCACGGGGTTAAGGAATGTACCCCGCAGCAAATTGCTGCTTGGGAAGAACATAATATCCAAACAGCCAATGTGGTTGTAACAAGAGCACAAGCTCTTATCCCTTCAACTTCATCTAATGATGGTAATGAAGTTGGTAGCCAAGATGATCACGTGGTGATTTCACATGACTCGTTTGTGAAACTACAAGAAGAAGACTCTTCTCTAAATAAATACTTTCTTCTCACTAAAAACGGTGATACGAATCAAAATACAATTCACAAACCGTATATCACTATGAAGAATGGTATACTAGTACGTATGGTACAACACTCAGACACATCTATGCACTCTCAAATTCTTGTGCCCAAAAGTATGAGAGCCTTAATTCTTCAACATGCACACGATTCTCAGTGTGCTGGACACATGGGTTTTTCTCGCACTAAGTCGAGAGTTTTAGCGGCTTTCTTTTGGCCATTCGTAAACAAAGACATACGAATTTATTGCCGATCTTGTAAGATTTGTCAAGAAGTCAAATCTATAGGTCCACGACATGCTGCACCTATCCAGGCTGCAGAAATTCCCATTCGACCATTCCAGAAGATGGCAATAGATATTATTGGCCCTTTTAAGATTAATTCAGCCAGAGGACATCAATTCATCCTAACATGCGTCGACATGTGCACACGTTGGCCAGAGGCTATACCTCTAAAGAGCATATTTACTGCCGATATCGCAGACGCTCTTTGGCTAATATTTTCTCGTTTGGGTTTTCCCAGAGAAATATTGTCAGACCATGGTACTCAATTGATATCAGACACTATGTCGCAGGTGATGTCTATCCTAGATATTAAAAGGTCTCTCAGTAGTATTAATCACCCAATGTCTAATGGGTTGGTTGAACGTCTTAATAGAACACTCAAGAACTTACTTGACAAGATTACTGAGGATCATCCTCAGGATTGGGACAGGGTTTTACCCGCGGCTCTCTTTGCCTATAGAGAGGTCCCCAACGAGCATACAGGGTTTTCTCCCTTTCAACTTGTTTTTGGCGCGCAACTGCGCCGTCCTATGTCCTTGCTACACGATTTGATAACTGCCGATAATATTGAGAATGGCACTCAATCTTCATATGAGTATGTCATTGCTCTCAGGCATAAGATTATCGAAGCATGCAAGTTAGCGACTTCATCCTCCGAATTTGCCAAAGAAAAGGCGAGGCAATTCGATAATAAGAAGAGACGCTTACGTCAACTTTGTCCTGGAGACAAAGCGTTTGTCTTACTTCTTTCGAGGGAGAACAGACTTCTCATTGCATGGAAAGGTCCATATAAAATATTCTCAACAATTTCCGATGTCGACTATGTTGTCGATATTGATGGAAGGCATAAAACCTTCCATATAAATATGCTTACGGAATTTTTTGAACGACCAGACTATTAGCAGCCTATTTTCCAGGCGACGGACGATTCTCCAGTCCAACATGGTCATATCTCCTCCTTGTCGGTTATACAGGAGGAGGAAAACTACGTTTTCAGATGTTAATCTACCTCTTCCTATGATTCCACTCAATTCTACGGAATCATGGAGAAACGTTTTGGTTTCTTCTAATTTGTCTTTTGAGGAACAGCGTCAAGTATCTTCTTTGCTACAATCATTTCAGGATGTCCTTACCGACATTCCTGGACACACACATATTATCAAACATGACATCATACTTACTGATCATAATCCGATCAGAGTAAGACCATATCCTATCCCTATTCATTTCCAAGCGCAGGTCGAGAAAAAATTGGATGAAATGATACAATTGAAAATAACACTGACAAACAACATTTTTCTTTCTTATATAAGAATAAGTGTTCTTAGGTCAATTTCTTGCGCTGATTTCAAATCTGAAATCCGTTTATCTCTATCACGTCGGGTTCTTAAGATATTTGTTAATAAATATATTTTTGGGAAACCGTTATTTGCTCCGTTTCATTTTTACTATATAACTTATTAAAAATTAATAAAAAGCAACATAATTCTACTTTTTATACTGCTAAAAGATGCATGACATATGTTACGCGATTTTTCAAATAGTTACTGTATTTTGAAATAATTCTGAGCAAAATATGGCTTCTAGAAGTTGTAGAAATTCGGCTGATCTGTTCTGTTACGTGTGCGGATATTTTACCGATCGTGTTAACCAGAAAAACTTTACACCATTACTAAAGATAGCATATGAACTTTATTTTGATTCGAAAGTTGATGATGCAAATAAATCTTGGAAGCCAAATGCGGTTTGTTCGATACATTGACAGGTTGGTTAAGAAAATCGCCGAAGCATAAGTCGATGCCTTTTGGCGTGCCAGTAATATGGCGTGAACATACAAATCACACTACTGATTGTTACTTCTGCTTGACAAATATCCATGGTTTCACTTTTAAAACTAGAAAGTCTGTGGTTTATCCAAATATTGAATCGGTTTCGAAACCAGTGCCTCATGATCCAATCACGTGTCCGATCCAAGTACCACCAGAACAATATCCGTTGGACGTAAATGAACCATCAGAAAGTCATAGTTTACCTGCTTTAGAAACTAATTCTGACTCAGATTACATACCGGTGAATGATGGTGTTTACTTAATTAACCATTCAGAACTTTCAGATCTAATACGTGATCTCGCTCTTACCAAAGGACAAGCGGAATTACTCGGTTCGCGACTCAAAGAATGGAATCTTTTAGCGCCCAATACTCCGATATCTAAATTTCGTCATAGACACAGAGAACTTGTTTCAATACTTTGAGATGGATGATGACATTTGCTATTGCAAAGATGTAAACGGTCATGAGCACATAGTCAACGAATGGCGATTTTTCATCGATTCTTCCAAGACTAGTCTAAAAGCCGTGTTATTGCATAACAGAAAATTTTTTTTCATCAATTCCAGTCGCCTACTCTGTTCATATGAAAGAAACTTATGACAATATGGCTATACGTTTGGAAAAAAATAAAGTACAATGACTACCAATGGCGGATTTGTGGAGACCTAAAGGTCATTGCAATTCTCACGGGCATGCAGACTGGGTATACTAAATTTTGTTGCTTCCGATGTGAATGGGACAGCCGCAACAGACAGGAACATTATGCAAGAAAGGTGTGGCCTATCCGGGATCGTATGCAACTCGAGCATAAAAATGTAATACGCGAGCCATTAGTTAACAAAGACACCTTCATTTTACCACTGTTACATATAAAGTTGGGGCTCATGAAGAATTTTGTAAAAGCGTTAGATAAAACGAGCAAAGCTTTCACTTATCTTCGAGAAAAGTTTCCGCAAGTTAGCGATGCAAAGATAAAGGAAGGTATCTTTGTAGGACCTCAGATTAGGAAAGTTATTGCAGACAAACAATTCGAGAACTTGTTACATGGTAGTGAACGTCGCGCATGGATGGCATTCAAATCGATCGTCGATAACTTTCTGGAAAATTACAAATCTGTCGACTATGTTGCATATTGTTAAGCAGTGCATATATGCATACATAATTATGGGCTGTAACATGTCCCTCAAAATCCATTTGCTCGATTCGCATCTTAACTTTTTCCCTGACAACCTTGGCGAAGTCAGCGATGAACATGGAGAATGATTCCATCAAGATATCGCCGTAATGGAGTCACGTTATCAAGGACGGTGGAGTGTGACCATGCTTGCCGATTAATGTTGGAAGCTTCATCGCGATGTACCACATGCCATTCACCGACGAAAGTTGACTGCAAAGAAATTCAAGCCTACATAACTGTTATACTTCTTGTACGAATGATGTTGTAATACTGTATGCGTTGTTAAAAAACTTCAATTGCGTATTTCTAGAGATCCCGA
Organism: Oreohelix idahoensis; assembly: GCA_024509875.1. Lineage (NCBI taxonomy): Eukaryota > Metazoa > Mollusca > Gastropoda > Stylommatophora > Oreohelicidae > Oreohelix > Oreohelix idahoensis. The sequence continues at coordinate 49,447 of JAMPIV010020082.1, forward strand.
CCTGATAGAGAAAAACGGTTTGCAGATTTAAAAACAGCGCATTAAAATTGACCAGAAAAACATAGAAATGTTAGAGAAAGAAAAAAAAAGTTTTTTTTTGTTAGTCAGTGTAATTGAACCATCCACTTCAGCATACCCTTCGTCCATGGTTATTGTTCGAAAGAAAGACAATAACATACGTCTTTGCGTCGATTATCGCAAATTGAACCAAGTTACGAAGTTCGATGCTGAACCTATGCCTTTATTGGAAGATCTACTTACTAGACTTTCTAAATCGCGATTCTTTACTAAACTTGACTTGTCGAAAGGCTATTGGCAAGTTCCGTTAACTGAACGCGCCAAACCTTTCACTGCTTTCTCAACACCTAGGGGTTTGTATCTATGGAATTTTATGCCTTTCGGGCTGATGAACGCCCCAGCTACTTTCGTACGCATGATGCGTCGAATTCTCTCATATCGTACAGATGTCATCGCATACTTAGACGACATCTGTCTTTTCAGCGATACTTGGGAAGAACACTATTCGGGTTTAAGTGAGTTACTGTCTACTCTACGTGAGCATAATTTGACTGCAAATCCCTCTAAAGCCTTTGTTGGGTTTAGTGAAATCTCTTTCCTAGGTCATCGTGTTGGTCATGGTCTATTGAAGACAGAGGACCAAAACATTTCTAAGATATTAAATATCTCCGTTCCTAAAACAAAAAATTAAGTACGTAGTCTCTTGGGATTAATACAATTCTACGGACGATTCATTAAGAATCTGTCCTCCATTATGGCACCTCTTTCAACTTTATTGAAAAATATGTTCTCCTAATATGGTGCGCTGGTCCCAAGAATGCCAATCTTCATTGGATCAGATTAAGAATTTGTTCTCATCTCCTCCTATCTTACGACTACCATCGATTGATAAGACTTTTGTCCTTCGTAGTGATGCCTCTTCCACTGGGATCGGGGCGGCACTTATGCAGGAATATTCAGGAACTCTGCATCCTGTGATGTATATCTCTAGGAAATTGAATGCGGCAGAAAGGAACTATTCGGTTCTAGACCGTGAATTGTTAGCTATGGTCTGGGCCATTCTTAAGCTACAAAGATTCCTTCTAGGCGCGCATTTCATTATGGAAACCGACCAAAAAGCTCTTACAGCTATGCAGAACAAGGATTTGAAGAGCTCGAGATCTACTCGATATGCTATTGCTCTTCAACCTTTTCATTTCACGGTGCGGGCTATCCGTGGTTCGGATAATGTGATGGCGGACATGCTGTCTAGATGCCCACATGATTCCACTTAAGTCTTGTTTCCTAGATTTCATGATACACTTCCAGACTCATGTCTGTTCATAATATACATTAACACATTTGTTTCACCTTAGATTAGTAAATTGATTGTTTTCTTTCTCTATTACTATCTTTCATGTAATGTGGAAGGTTGAGTTAACATAAAATAAAGGTCAAAAATAAGAAAAGGAAAATTTTTAAAATGGCCACATATAATACTTAAATAATTTTGTAATGACTATAAGTGCATTATAGCATGTTACTAATTGTGTCATTTGTATTGTTCTCAGTGCAAACTAGTACCAAATACGGAGCGCTTGTGAGAACCATGATGATGCCATACCTTACATTTGTTTCGAGAGATCGCAGCACTTATTAGTATATAATATACTTCTATTGTTAGATAATGTGTAAGGAATTTAACAAATTTGGTCATGTCCATCCATTACATATATTAATGGTATAACATTGTAATGTGTATATTGATATGACTTCTTGAGATAGATTGTCATTTGTGATTGCTATGATTATAGTATTGTATAATTGTTTGATAGTTATGTAATATTTGTTATTATCGCCAGCAACTGAGGTTTCTTTGATGGTACCTTCCCGAAAATATTTTCTATTATTTGGTGAGATGATTTGATTCTCTCCAGACGCTCTATTTGTGCGTCGATTCAACATGACATTAGGTTGATTCTTTCATTGGCGTATTATTCATGTGTCATAAGCTTGTGGTATCTTGCTCATTGATATATTTTTTTAAACAATGGGTCTTTTTTTTATACGGGGGGTGCGGTAGTCTGTTGCAGTCGTTTTTGACGGAGTCATAATAGGTAAATCTATTTAATACTTTTGTTGGTCAAAATTGGATAATTGGGTTTTAACTTCAACTCCGCCTATGCCGGTCCCAAGCCCGGATGAAAAAGGAGGAGGGCGGCCTGCATGGAGGCCGTAAGGAGGCAGCCCCTCCACCATGCAAAGGCACAACAGGCCAATAACCTGTTTGCTTTAAACCACGATTACGAGTAACACAAGAGAGAAAACCGGACTGATTCTAAAGGCGACGAACTGGAACGGACTACGGACTACGACTTATGGAACATGGAACACAAGAAGTATAAATGGGAAGGAAGAGGAGCTGGTGGAAGAGATGAGGAAAGCAAAACTAGAAATCCTGGCTATAACGGAAACAAAGAAAAAAGGACAAGGAGTCATGGATCTCAATGGCAACACGCTGCTCTACAGTGGTGTACCCATATCCGAAAGAGCTAAAGGGGGTGTGGGTTGCATTGTGGCCCAAAATCAAAAAGATAGTATCAAGGGGTGGAACTTTGTCTCAGAGCGCATTATGGTTGTGAAACTAAAAGAAGGAGAAACCATAGTCAACCTGGTCATAGTGTATGGGCCAAATGAGGATGAGAGAGCAGAGGTCAAGGAGGAATTCTTCGAGCTGCTTCAAAGGACAGTGGATGACTGCCTAGATGAAGTTATCATGCTCGGAGACTTAAATGCCAGAGTTGGAAATGACCATGCTAGATGGGGTGGAGTTATCGGAAGATATGGAGAAGATACTCTCAATGACAATGGAAAGCGACTCCTTAGATTCTGCAGTGAGCAGAATCTGATCATTACAAACACAAAGTTCCCCCATAAGCGCATACATGCATACACTAGATGTGAACCAACAAAGAATGAGAAGTCAGTGATCGACTATGCCATTGTTCGGAGAAGCTCATCCAATATGTCCGAGATGCAAGAGTCTGGAGGGGGCCAGAGATTGGAAGTGATCACTACCTGCTAACAATCAAACGAACAACTGAAAGAGTTGCTCAGCCTAGGAACTGCTCAACATCACGCAAGAAACCAAGTAAACGAGCAGGAGAAATGAGCATTAGGACCTACAAGCTGAGAGAGTCAGAAATTAAGACCAGATATCAGGGGCTTATTGCTGCAGCGGTGAGCAACACAGAAGAACAACCTGATGACTTGGAAACCCTCTGGATTAAATTCAAGGATATCATAAAGACAGCTGCTGCAGAAGCATGTGGTGAAGTCCGACTTGGGAACCAGAGAAAGAGGGCACCTTGGTGGACAGAGGAAGTCAAAGAGAAAATAAGAGAAAAGAAAATGGCATGGAAACAATACTTAGGAGCTAAAAACACAACAGGACAAATGGAAAAATATAGAGAATATGTGACACTCAGAACAGAAGTAAAGAACAAAGTGCTAGCAGCAAAACAGAAGTCCTGGGAAGAATTTGGAGAAAAGCTAGAAAAAGATGCACAAGAAAACCAGAAATTGTTCTATAAGACCTTAAAGAACATGAGGAAGGGAAAACAATGCCCTCTCAAATTTATAAAGGACAAGCAAGGCAAATTGCTTACTGCCCCAAAGGAAGTAATGGAAAGATGGAAAGAATATTTCTCAGAACTCCTTGATGGTGAGCAAGGTCAAACATCAGAAATGATAACCACTAGCACAGAAGAGGAAACCAATGGTGATGAAGATGACATAAAGATGGAAGAACTGAAGGCAGCACTGGAGAAAATCAAGATGGGCAAAGCAGCAGGGCATGATGGTATAACACCAGAAATGGTTAAGTACATGGGAGCAGCAGGCGACCTGTTACTCTTAAGAGTCCTACAGGCAGCATGGTGTAACAAGACCATACCAAAGGATTGGGAGATCGCCATCATAACACCAATTTTCAAAAAGGGTGACAATCGACAGTGTGGAAACCATAGAGGCATATCCCTTCTCAGTGTCCCTGGAAAAATCTACTCTAGAATCCTAGAGCAGAGACTCCGACGCCTAGCTGAGCCACAATTGGATGAGGTCCAGTGCGGATTCCGAGCAAACCGAAGTACTCAAGACCTAATCTTCACACTCAGACAGCTGAGTGAAAACGCCCTTGAGTATAAGAGTGAGATCCATCTTTGTTTCATAGATCTGGAAAAGGCGTTTGACAGGGTCCCTTGGAGCAAACTTTGGGACTGTTTGGCAAGGAAGAATATTCCAGCACCTCTGATTCATGCTATACAGAGCTTCTACAAGTCTTGCAGAAATTATGTGAGGACAGCAAACCATAAGTCAGAAGAGTTCAGGACCACCACTGGTGTAAGACAAGATGATATCCTATCACCTTACCTCTTCATACTCCTTATGGACGATGTCATCAAGGCATGTAAGGAGAGAACAAGAAAGTATTCAGTGGGGTACTGGATGATGAGACAGGTCTATATTTCAGAGCTGGCATTTGCTGATGATGTTGCCCTGATTGCTAAATCAGAGGCACATCTCCAATCCAACCTGCAAGTCTGGAAGGAAGAGCTGGAGAAGAGAGGGATGGTCATAAGCAGCTCTAAAACAAAATCCATGGTGATATCACGAGAAGAAAGAAGACATCAGATTAAGCTGGGAGAACAGGTCCTGGAGCAGGTCGACCACTTTAAATACCTCGAAGCTATTATAGACCGAAAGGGAGGCATCAAAGAAGAGTTGGCTACTCGAAAAGCAGCAGCTGGGAGACTTTTTCAGGCCATAAATAGAGGATTCCTCAGCAAGAGAGAGGTTGGTAAGAAAACGAAAATGGCTGTATACCGCTCCACCTATGTCCCAGTCTTGACATATGGATGCGACTCATGGGCAATGACTACAACCCATAAAAGCCAGATCCAAACCTCAGAAATGAGGTATCTGAGGAAGGTGGTTGAAGTAACAAGAAGAGACATGGTACGCAACCAGACGATACGTCAAGGCCTAAAATGCAACCCCCTACAGACCCAAGTAGAACAGTCCCAACTAAGATGGTTTGGCCATGTCTGCAGAATGGGAGAAGATCGGCTACCACGACAAGCATGGGAAACAAAGAGCCAAGGATCCAGACCCCGAGGACGACCCAGAGTCCGCTGGGAGGACAACATTAGACAATCTTTGAAGGACCGAGGACTGGAGTGGAGCCGGGCCAGGAGGAAGACAGCCGATAGAATAGTCTGGCGCTCTCTCTTCCAAACCTCTACACCTCACGGTAGAAGGGGAACGACTAAGTAAGTAAGTAAGTAAGTAAGTAAGGGTTTTAACTTCCATGACAGGTTGTTTGAGGGTTATCTGCCCTGTCTTTCAATCATTGTCGTTGATCTGTCTTAACGATGCTCAGTTTTATGCTGTCTAGGCATGCGCGAGTTCTGGGCGCAAACTGAGGAAACTTCCGCCAGAGAGATTGTTTTTTGTGGGCTGCCGGACATGTTGTCCGTGGTGATTTTCCTCTATATCATCGTGGGGATCGGAAAGTTTTCGATATGACTGAAATGTCAATGTTTTCCCCAGTGATTCTGTGTTCGTCAAGAGTGACGATAGTTATTAATTGTGTATCCGGAGGATTCTGTAAAAGGTAAATGACATTCTTATTAATATGCCTTTGGCTGCAGAACATTTAAAATTACCTATCTGCGAGTGAAGCTCACAGATCTTGAGAGACAGAATTCTTTCTTTGCTTCTTGTTCTAGCCAAATGAGACTATGTGTTTTCAATTGAACAGAAGCCTAATGATGATGATAAATTATTGTGGACGCCGCAGGTTGGCGGTATATATGTTTAGCATGGCTTGATCGTGCCTGCTAACAAAGGATACACAGCTGTCTACATATTGAGGCCCTGGATTACGGCCAATATTTTTTCAGCAAGAGGAAATATACCTGGCGGCCTATGCCAGTTGGATAACAGCCTTATGTATTATTGCTACGCAATTTAGGAGCTCGTTTGTTGGACGACAGAGCTAATTAAGTACCTGACGCGCTGAGTCAATGGTACGGAAGCTACATTATAAACTGTAACATAAGGACAGATGATGTTTGGGTATGTCCTAATCGATGTATGATGCAAGCCTTTGAATACCAGACATTTAACAGTCATTCTATATTTATGTGAAGTCCTTGATCTTGTTAATTTGACTGTCCTGTTGATGCTACTGTCAGTTTCGTAAATAAATGTTTGAAACGTGCCAGCAGTCTTCAATTCACCATTGACTACTGCATGCGAGTGTATGGGTGCATTATTGACTTTACTAAGAGCTTCAAGCATTCGCGTTCTCGTCAACACCCACACTCAGCACATCATAATACCAGTACCACACATCTATAACATGTACGCTGTTTTGTGTGAGTGTTCATATTACCCCTGGCAGCGCCTCACGCTGGTGACCTACATCAACACCGCAACGGTATACAGTCCAGGTGATAAACGACACGTTCACCCTGCCAGCTCTCACATCACGCATAAACAGTACGTTACATTTCTGGTGGCCGTTACATTTCTGGCCGTTACACAGACTTTTTGCTCAGATGAATGAAGTTAAGGCACTTAATTAGGCCTCTTACAAGTGTTCTTGGGGATCGTTACTTTAATTATTGATTCCCTCTATGACTCCGTGTTCTCAGGTTCCTCAGAGTTCCAGTTTTCGTATTAAGATGGTTTTCTCAAGATGTTCCAACACAAGTTCGGTCTGATAAAATGGAAATTCTGAATTCTAACTTCTGACACGTCTGAGGTCGTCTGTTGGCAAGCGATTCTCACAGTTAAGTTAGACTTGAACAAACGTCCGGTTATATTTCCTGTCCTACCCCAGCATCTGCTTGTTATGAAGCTACTCAAGGCTCCAATCATTTCAAACATGAGTGTGTTACGGGGCAATTTCAAAATATTCCGACACTGAATAATTTTGCGCGTGATGCAAAGGTCACGTCTCCCATATATGGCAATCAAACATCCGATGACTTGTGTACAAACTCACAAACACATCGGTCAACTCTGTCAGCAATGTGTGTAAGATGTAACATCTTATTAGTTCATCTAAAGTAATATTGTCAGTCCTGGCTGTCCGTAAGTTGTCTTCCCGTATTACTAGCTTTGCTACGAGCGCAGTCTGGTCTTATCAGCGGGTAAGCAAATACGTTGGCGATTTGTAGGGCTAATATGTATTCTGATGTCGGCTACACCCGCGATTAGCCAACATGGTTGTCGTTAATATTATCTCAGCCGCTCCTTGCAAAGCAGGGAGAAATTGGCAACAAACAGACATGACGACTTATCCCTCAGAGGAGTGAAAGAATGTAGATACAAAATTTCTGCTACATTGCAGAGGAAGAAAAACATGCGACCATTGAAAAGCACGCAATAAAGTTAGTACAACAAATGTAACTGATACTGCCGTAGTGAATCAGAGATCGAGAAGAGGTCGCCCCATTCTGTCACAGTACGTTCATTAAATCTACGTTACTTAGCTTGTTGTCTGATTCTTTGTCGATTTTCTGTAGATTTCAGAATTCGCTCAGCTTGTTTTTAACATTCCTTTTCTCTCCTGTCTTATCATCATGGACTCTTTGATCTCTGCCGGCTAGATTTGATATAGATAATAATTGTAGTCTTGGTCGCAGCCGCTGTAATAACAGTAATTTTAGTAACAGTAGTAGTAATTATTTAAAAGTTGCATTGGCAGGAGTTTATTTCATCTTTACCTCCACTGAATAATTATTAATGGTTGAAGAATTCAGTAATTAAATGTTTCGCCAGTCATTTAATAACTATTCATGTAAAAGTTGATATTTAGAAGTCGAGCCAAGAGTAAAACAAATGAGCCATATTTTACATTCAAAAACAGTCAAAAATTAAAATATCTACAGGTGTCTTAGTTCACAATACTTTTTTTTTTTTTTACGTACGCCCGCTATTACTCGAGGCGAAAATCTCTGGTTAGTAAATTTTTTTACGTGAGTATCCCTTTTTCCCTGTATACTGTTAGGTGTCCGCTCGCCATTCAGGCAGATACTCGCCGTCTTCGGAGGGTACCCATTAGAACTGGGTCGGCTCAGGAGCCGCCAGTCCCTGGTCGACGACACTGCTTCAAATGTCTTCGCCAGGGCTCGAATTAATCCAGTCCAAGTCTCGGCCGACGACTTCCATTCAAATGCGCTCGCCCGGGATTGAACCTGGATCACCCGATCGCCAGCTCAGATTGGTAACCATTACACCAGCGCGGCTTCCAGTTCACATACTAAATAATAAAATGAAGGCTGTTAGTTGAAAAATGACGTTAAGGAGAATATTTGCTACATCATCGGAAAATCACTTGTTGTCTCTGATCACTTTTCAAACGTCTTTTTATTCCACCTCTCCACATACCCAAACACGGTTAGCACTTTGCTTATATAGGCTTGCTGGACAGGCGTAAGGAAAACTAATTTTGTATTTGTTGATATTCAAAATTTATTTAAGGTACCAAAGACGGAGCAAGAGAGATGAATGCAGTCAGCGTCTCATAGTTTGACTGCTTGCGTCAGGGTCAGCGAACCAGAGCTGACTAGACCCTACTCCACCTCCAAGTGGTGGTCCTGGAAACAGGCTGCATCACTGCAGCCTGGCTGAGAGAGTAGTGATCGAAGTGGGGTGTGTCGGCAGAAAGGCGCAAATATTGCAGCTCCGCTGTAAACAGACACGACGCAACCAACGTCCTTTTCAGGACGGACGAGGAAGAAGAGGAAAAAAACATTTATTTAAATGTACAGTTTTCAATCCTTGATTTTGTAATTTTATCGTGAATGAGTAAAATAATCTTACTCGCGAGAGATAAAACTGAATTTTAAATTGACTGCAAATAGTTCGGATGTTACTTATATTTCAAAATTCGGACCCTACAGCTTGTTCATAGCCATAGTAAATGCTATCTTTATGTGAAATTGGTTGCCTTTGAATTTAAACGACATGTTAGAATATGATTGATATGCAGTATTTGCAGAACGAAAACAGTTTCTGAATTTACTAAATCTATAACTCTTGCTTTGACACAATCAAAATACTACTTCTGAATCATGACAACTTAGGTCACAAATCCCAGATTTATAAATTCAAGAACCCAGGTACACGATCTACCTTCAGACAAATGGATGCCCGAAATTAAGATGGACAGCTTATCATCATCATCATCATCATCATCATCATCATCATCATCATCATCATCATCATCATCATCATCATCATCATCATCATCATCATCATCATCATCATCATCATCATCATCATCATCATCATCATCATCATCATTATCATCATCAACATCATCATCAACATTATCATAAACATCATCATCAACATCATCATCATCATCATCATCATCATCATCATCATCATCATCATCATCATCATTGTTGCGAGAGGTTTTATTTGGCTCTTGGATCAGTATAGTACTGACAATTACAGAAATATAATTTCTGCAGAAAATGGTGAAGTCCCAGTGTCTGAGAGGACTACTGGTATCACAAATTAGTTACTGCTGTGAATGATCTGATCCGAAACAATAGTAGAGAGGAGACCGACATAAAGTGCCACCTCCGCTGTGTAACTAACTGTGATATTAAAAAAAACAAGGAAACAGATTTTGCTTAACAATGATAAAATTGACAAGTCGTTCAAATACAATTTCCTTATTATTTATTTAGTATATACACTATCTACTCTTGTGCTGAAGGGTGAATGTTGAAAAAATGGAATGTAATGAATTTGTAAGTTTACATATGATTTACAAATATTTATATTTATATAGATATGTAAATAAATATTACAACAAGTTTTCCAATTATAGGAACAAAAATTATATCAGCTATACTGTTATTCAATTATAGTACATGTATCAGCTGTGCTGTTAATTAAGGATATAACACTTATCAGCTATGCTGTTATTTTTGTCTCTTGCTATGCTACTTCACTTTCTCATCACTGACAGTTTCTATGCTCACAATGCTGACAGAAATGGTACTAATGTGTACTCATCTCTCTAAGGTCTGTTCTTCTTTGGTTGGTTCACACAACATCGGCTGAGTATCGTTCCTTTAGCCCACCCAAGACTGAGGGGGGACCAAAGATGTAGAGTCAGGACAACCTCTATGCTCCTGCGAGTTCCAGGCAGCTGGACTGACGACCCACGATCCTCAGGTTTTAGGACACGAATAAAACCCTCTAAGATTCAAACCGGCCAGATTTTGACTCGACTTAGCAAAGCAAGCTGCAGGTCATTGCACTCCAGGTAAGCTATAAATCAAGTGACAGCTTCTCCTCTTCAGTCGGTCGGTATCTCTGGCGTCGTGTCGGTGATGTGTGATTATGCATAAAATCCGCCCGATTATATAGGCTTAGTAGGTAAATGCTTAAGGAAAGGTGAGCGTTTGGTTGGTTTCCTGGCGGAGCAAAATGATTGGTTTCCTCCGGTTTAGTCTCAAGCGCTGTACAGCCTAATTTTATTCAGTTTTCATCCGCCATCTTGCGTGAACAAGATGGCTGTTAATTTATTCTGTCTCAGAGACTGGTGAACGTTGCTCGTTGATTGGTTGAAGCAAATCTGTAATCTCGACATAGTGATTAACAAAGTAAGTGGGTTACACCTCGTTTCATTTCACGACATAGCCCCCTCCTTTCCTAGCTGTGACTTGTCATAGCTGACGTGTAAACCCCTGCTGTGGTTAATCCCTTTGCGTCTGTCCTTCCAGAGTACTAGGGTGTCGACTTAAAAAATCAGCTCCTACATTGTCTCTTCCCGAATGTAATTCACGGTAAAGGAATAAGGCGCCAAGAAGGAGACTACTCCCCACCTTAACAATCTCGAATTTTAACTTTTTAGATGCAGCCAAGAAAGTTAAAGGTTGATGATCGCTTTGGACAATGAAGTGTGTCCCATACAGGTAAGGTGAAAATTTGTCGATGGACCAAATTAGAGCCAAACATTCTTTCTCTATGGTCGAGTAGTTCAACTCAGCTGCATTCAGCTTCCTACTGGCGTAGGCGACTGGTAAAAGTTCCTCCGGCAGGGCTTTTGATTTCTGCAAGAGAGTTGCACCAATACCTATACTGCTAGCGTCCGTCCTTAATACAAATTCCTGCGTGATATCGGGTAGCGTAAGGATTGGTTTTGGTGAGTTTTGCTTTTAGCTCTGTGTAAGCTTTTTTCACAATCAGCATTCCATTGGATTTTGTCAGGCTGTCCTTTCTTCGTTAAGTTAGTTAACGGTGCACACAGAGAGTTAAAGTGGGGTATGTACTTCTGATAGAACCCACATAATGACACGAATGATCTCACATCTTTCTTCGTTTGAGGTCTGGGTGCCTTCTTTAACTTCTCTATATTCTTTGGGTCAGGAGACATATGACCTGTAGAAATAGTGTGACCTAAGAATTCCAACTCCTTACAACCGATATAGCACTTGGTTGGACGTGCAGTCAATCCAGTGGCTCTCAGTCTGTCAAACAACATGGAGAGCGCTACTATATGCTCTTCAAATGTGTTTGTAGCAACAAGAATGTCATCCATAAAGTTAGTGATATGGGGATTTTGTAGAGGTTCCAACAATTTCCTCATCATTCTTGAAAAGATACTGGGAGCATTTTTCAGGCCAAAGGGTAGTACATTAAACTCGTAGTGTCCGTCTGATGTACTAAATGCCAGCATTTTCCTAACTTCTGGTTTCACTGGTATTTGGTAGTATCCCTTGCTTAGATCTACCTTCGATAAATACCTTGCCTTACTCAGTGTAGAGAACAGCTGGTTGGTGTCAGGTAATGTCCACCTGAGATTCTGTGATCGCATATAGCTTTTTGTAGTAAATACATAACCTGTGTTAACCACTAGGCTTCCTTAATAGCACCACACTTGAGCTATAGGGAGATTCAGACTTTGAAATAATTCTCTTTTAAGAGATAGTCAATCTCATCCTTGAGTGTTTGTGCTTGCTATTGTTCAGTCCATGTCCGCAGCAATGCTTCCAGTGGACTGTGTATGTGGACGGCAATACAACAACGTTGCCGGACCCACACCTATTTCTATTGTAAGGGGCAGTATACCGAAGTGGGGCCTGTCTCCCTCAACTGTTTGGTACAGCCCTGGTTCCTACCTCCTTTGGTTCGGGTTTGTTTCTGCAGCTTTTTTAACACTGGTTGCTGACTAACCAAATTTTCCAAATGATCCAGACCATGGTGTTCCGACAAATATCTAATCGGGGTGGGATGTCTCTCGTCCCCTCTCTGTACAATACAGAGAGTTGCCATGGTTACTGGTGTAACAGTAGACTTGTGATTTTGTTCTCTCTTTATCACTGCATCTACCTGTTGTTTTCTCTTGTGTATTTTCTTTGTGGGCCTACGTCCGCAACAATGCTTCCCTAGGTCCTGTAACTGGTCTACGCTTCTGAATGAGGTTACCTGGTTACATTCTGAACAGGATTTCATATACCGACTTATGTCTTCAATTATTCCTGGACAGTAATATCGCAATGCTATATTTTGACCAGTGGCCCCTTTTCCTCTGTGGCCACTGCCTGATGTAGCATGCTCTTGCTCCATAATTTCCTCCCTATAGAATTTTGGCACTACCAGCTGTCCATGCCTTTTAGGGTTTTTTCCAGCTTGTCTGTAGAGTAGGCCATTTTCCATATAGTAGTCTCCTTTCTCTGGGGGGTTATGGGCCTTTGGCAATTTGCCAAAACAAGCTTCAATGTGCTATCTGCTGTTTGAGCCGTTTTCATCTTTGTACGATGAATGTTTATTGGATCTCCCTCCTCCTTTTTGGTGCTCGACCTGGTATGGTTTGCTGCCATGACAACATGTTTTATTGGGTCACCCAAAAAGACATATTTACATCCTATTACCAGCGGGTATATAGGATCATCACTCACTGCTGCTCTTATCACTCCTTCCACATAGCGAGTTCTCACGTTGATCCTTGCTATGGGAAGTGTCATGGTGCCGGTTCCCTGCATTGCCCCTTGCATGTCCACTGTTTCTGTGGTAAGTTGGTCAGGGTGCACTAGGGTTGCACTCATGACTGAGTCGAATTTCAAACCTGAATCATATAAGCACTGAATTTTAGTGCCATTACATGTCTCTTCCTCACAGACAGGGGGATGATGGAGGTCATTCTGACTACCTGCCAGTTCCTTCCTTCCCTTGTTCCCTGTTGTGAGACACGCAGCGTAATAAGGAGGGTTGTTCCTTCTGCAGTCTGCAGTATTGTGGTTACTCATTAGACAAGTTTTACACCACTTTCCTTCCTTACGGTAAGGTGTCTTATCCGATCTTAGAGGGTTTTTGTCCTTTTGGTCAAATCTTTGTTTGTTCCTAGTGGTATGGTCTTTTTTGTTCATATTTGGTATAGTTTTGTGATGATTTGAAGTTTTCACCCTGCTTCTTCTTATTTCCTAATAATTCTGCCTGAGCTGCTTGATACCTCTCAGCAACAGTTACAATATCTTCCAATCTCTCTGCTCCTTGTTCCATGATAAACTTCCTCATTTCTTGTGGCATGGACTCTTTCACTTGCTCCATCATTACCATTTCTTTCAGATCCTGACACTTCCCTAAACTACTCCATTTTTCCAAATAGGTTTCCAATCTCGCCGAGAATTGGTGATAGTTTTCTCCTGGAAGAAGTTTAGCTGTTCGGAATTTCTTTCTATATGATTCTGAGTTCTTTTCATATCTCACAAGCAGTGCATGCTTCAGGATTTCATAATCTTCCTGGTCATCTCTTGAGAGCTTCAAATACACATCGTAGGCCACACCTCTCAATCCCTGAGATAGTTTAAGACTCCATTTTTCTTTCACTAAGACATAGGTAGTGGCTAGTCTTTCGTATCTATCCAGGTACGACTCAATGGCGTCTTCTTTCTCAACAAATGGGTCCCGATGAAAATTCATGGCCCCACTTGAGGTGCTCTGGCTGGAGCTACTCTCAGAGTGAGGTGAGCTACCACCATTATTGCCAGTTGTTGCGTACTTTTTACATAGTGGGTAGTCTTCGGTCCTGCCAGTGTACGCACCAGTCTTGATATAGTTATATTATTTGTGCGTTCGATTTATTCACGCACCGACGTGCACAATGCAGAGTATGAGTTACTCTTGGCGCACGGGTTACCTTGTTTAGGGATTATGACGTCAGGATCTTGTAAGGGCAAGTCCGACTTAATGTCCGTGTGTTTATATTATTTATTCTGTACAATTCTGTGGAAGAATTGTTTGTGAAGGATGGTTGGTCTTCAGGTGGAAGCCAACATCCAGTTCGATGCGTAAGTTGTTTTGAGCCCTCGTTTTATATATGTATTAATGATTAAGTGGAACGGCTTCTCATCACTGGAGTCTAGCGGGAATCCATATTTGCTGGATTCTTAGAATGGAACAGTAGAGATCTTAGCCTCACTTAAATCTTACGTAGTGGGAAGTCCTACGAGTAAAGGATGTATTTGATCATATGTTGAATATCGTATTTTGTAATACTAATGCCAAGGTCGTGGCATATTGAAGAGAGGTTAGCCAAAGGAAGTCTCTAACCTATTTGTATTTTGATGAATGACTGTATGGATATTTTCAACTGTATAAATTATTGCAAGGAGAAAGTCTTGGATTAAGACCAGTCTTATGTGGAAGCTTCATTCATGAATATGAAAACTGTTTACTATGACATATGTCCTTGGAAGAAGGTCAACGGACATTACCGTAATGTATCTCATATAGTAACTGTTAGTGAATCCTAATCACTTGGGTAGAAAAGGATTTGATTGATAAGGGATCTGCAAGAATTGATTGTTATTATCAGAAACTGTACATTATAATGCTCTCATCTTTAATCATGATCGTCCTGTTGATTGTCGTCCGTAATACGTCAATAAATCTTAATAACTCTTACCAACGAGTTGATTAGAGTCATGCATTGGCCAATTGCCTACCACTCGTTGGAGTTTGCTTGAAGAACTCTTTTGACATTTTCATTGAAACCATTCGCGTGTTTAAGCTAGAACATTAATACACCTATCACTAGCTTACTATTACATCATCACAAAAGAACCCAACAGTAAATGGCGGCACAGTTTGATTTGGACAAGTTTCAAAGAAGGGAACTTACTCAATATTTTTTCAAGAATCGTTAGACAAAAAGACCCGTGTCTTCATCATGGAATGAACACAACGGGTATTAGAAGTTCAAGGTCAGCAGTGCACCTCAACAGCAAGTTCTCCAGTGACTAGCTACTTTGGAATCATCCTTTAGTCCTTATTAACGCGAGAGCAGTACTCAAATACTCAAGGCAAAGTATTTCGATTCTCATACGTACATCTACGGAGACGAGGCACAATTTTTTGTAATCAGCCGAGATAAGTATAAACGTGATATCGTTTATCGCTGTATTGTGTTTGGCTGTGCCTTTTTCTCTTATATGTCCATTTATTATTTATGTTGCATGTTCTGTGTTATATATTCATCGTGGGAGGTTGGGTACGGCGGCTTAGGACGGAAACATACCAGTTTCACCACAGGTCCGTCTTAAGTGTTCTGTAGTATTATATTTGCAGACTTCCCTCAGTGGAAAGTTCCTACACGTGAGTGTAGAAGGATTCTAGGTCCACTGTGTCTGGTAGTCTGTGACACCTGACTGTTTAGCTGTTCCGTCAAGTTTTAATCGTTGTTTTCATAGTTATTTTTATTCGTACTTTAGTTTTATGATGTATTTTGTTTGTATATTACGTCCTTCTCACCTGGCTTTCGTTCAGTTTTTTACACCATCAATGTTTATACACTGTCTTATCAATTGTCTTGTGTAAGTTTTTATCGCATATTTCATTGCATTCTTTGCAACATTATTTCTTAATTTTTCCATTTTTGTTTTGGTTGATTTATGCGAACGTTTTCAGTCGTTTATTATATCTTGTCTTGTCAGTATTGTTTCTATTGTCTATCACGTTGTTGCTTTCATAACATTTCATTACATAAATTACTTTATTGATTATTAATATATTTGACAATTATATGAGAATAATTTACCGTTCTAGGACAGGAACGAAGACCACTTGGTATAGTAACAAGGATAATTAATTTACATTAATTAATTATCATTTTTAAAAAGCAAGAGTATTGTGACTACTTATAAAGCATAATGTATTCACTAGATTATTTCATTAAACAAGCAAAAGCTCTTCAGATGACTCCTGAAGAGGTAAATGTATTCGCTATGGCGGAATATAGAACATTTCAAGAGATAGAAGCTGAACAGAGAAAGTAAGAAACTTTAAGACTAGAAAAACTTCAGATTGAGGCTGAAGAAAATGAGAAAAAAATGAGATTAGCCGCTGAATTAGAAGAGAAACGTGCTGAGGAAAATGAGAAGAAGATGAAATTTGAGGCTGCAGAAAATGAGAAAAAAAATGAGATTAGCCGCTGAATTAGAAGAGAAACGATTTCAGCGTGAGGCAGAACAGAAAAGATTGGAGGCTGAAGAAAAATTTAGATTTGATACTGCAGAAAAAGAAAACCTACTTAAGATTGAAATCGAAAATAAGCAAAGAGAGATGGAGGAGAGAAAATTTATTGCTCAGGAAAATGCAAAGAAATTTCAACTTGAAACTGAGGAAAATGAAAGGAAACGACAGCATGATCTGAAATTGGCAGAGGTAGAATATGATAGAATTAGGGTAACTCAAGAAGCTAATTCTCAGAGAACTTTCGAAGGCCAAGCTTCATCCAGACATGATAACTTTAAGGAAGTTCACCTTAAATTACCTAAATTTAAGCTCCCGTCTGACGACGTTATATTCATTTTAGACAGATTTGAGGCCACTTGTAGGTCTTACAATATGGATAAAGCACTATATTGTACATATTTATCCAGATTGCTTACTGGAGATGCTTTGGCGGTTTATCATACCACCAGTATTAATGATAAGAATGATTATGACGCTCTTAGAGCTTCTCTTCTTAGAAAATTCCAAATGACGGAAAATGAATACCGATTGCGTTTTCGAACATTGCTACCGCAATCAGGTAGAAACTTTAGTGATTTTCTTTCCCAAATACGGCTAACCCTAGAAAGATGGATCGAATTGTCCAAGATAGAAAAGTCGTATGAAGGTCTTTTCGATTAACTACTGCGCGATAAGGTGCTATCGTCAGTAAAATCCAACCTTTCTTGCATTTTTGCACGAACGGAAACCTTTATCTATTAAAGATCTAGAAGAACATTCAAAAAATTTCTGCACTGCTCACCCATCCATGGATTCTTGGAACCAATCTCGTAGATCGCGAGATTTTGGTAACAATAATTTTAAATATAATCAAGGAAATTATAATAAACAAAACTGGCGATCAAATTCTCAGGTTCCACAAAATAGACAAGGTTCTTGGAATAAATCATTTAGCCAACATCAATACGTTAATTACAATAATTGGCGTACCCATTCAGATTTTACCTCAAGCAGAAAATGATAATTGTGGCAATTTAAATGCCAATAATCAGAATCGATCGCGACGAAGAGATAGATCTTCGAGCAATACACGTAGACATTCTAATGTCGCTTTAAGTGATACTCAGGCTAACAATGAACAGGGTAAAGGAGCTGAAACTCATAATGCTATGTCTTGTTCTCTTGATTGTAACCAGATGAAAGATTGTCCAGAATGCTCGACTCTTTTCCAGCCCAAGGCCATCACGACGCTGCGCTGCGGACATATTTTGCCTAGTCTACCTGCGGTCTGCACGGCCACTTCTGCGTCAGTACACCAGGGACAGGGTTTTCTCTTAAGTTTAACAGAGAATATGTCAATGCCATTCCATGTTTCTCTCTTTTATTTGATTCAGGTTGTAGCACACTGTCGGCGTACGGACTTCGCTGATCAACCCAAGTTGCGCTACGGCAATGTTGTGAAATGCGTGACTTTTGGTGGCACGTTGAAACATTTCCCACAGCTGTTATTGATTTAAAAACACCTTTCTTTTCAGGAAAGATCCACGCCTGTCTCCTTCCAAACCCAATTTGTGATGTCATCCTAGGTCGCATACATGGTATAACAGAGTGTACACCACAGCAAATTGCTGCATGGGAAGAGCGACATATTCAGGCTGCAAATGCAGTAGTGACCAGAGCGCAAGCTACTATTATGTCGCATGATACACCCGATGAACCTACAGTTCATACCACTTGTGATGACGATGCTCCTATTTCACGGGAGTGGTTTGCAACGTTACAAAAGAATGATGATTCGTTAAAAAAAAAATTGCATTACGTGAACAAAAAGAATACCAGCAACAAACTTGCAAAATCTAGACATGACTTTATTCTTAAAAATGGGATTTTAGTTAGATTGATACGGGAAAAGGATTCATCCTTATGTTCTCAGATTCTAGTCCCGTCTTCTGTGAGATCTCGAATATTGCGACATGCTCACGACTCGCAATGCGCGGGCCATCTGGGGTTTTTCGCGTACTAAATCCAGAGTGCTTTCTGCATTCTACTGGCCGGGCGTTCATAGAGATTATTACTCTCTATTGTCGTTCATGTTTGATATGTCAAGAGTTAAAGTACGGGTCCATTTCATGCGGCTCCTATTCAAGCTGCGGACATCTCCCGATTAGACCATTTGATAAAATGGCTATTGACATTATTGGTCCGATGCTTCCATCTGCCAGAGGGCATGCGCATATTCTTACTTGCATTGATATGTGCACTCGTTGGCCTGAGGCCATCCCTCTGAAGAACACTTCATCTGCCAGTGTAGCAGAGGCGTTGATGTTGATCTTCTCACGCATTGGTTTTCCGCGGAAGATCTTATCGGATCATGGGGTCCAGTTCATTTCTGAATCCATGTCACAAGTTATGAAGACATTAGGTATAGACAGATCTCTTAGTTCAATTTACCATGCCATGTCCAATGGGTTAATTGAGCGCCAAATAGGACACTCAAGCAGTTTGTTTGGGTAAGATGAACTCAAGATCACCCTCAGGATTGGTATCGGGTCCTACCCCGCTGCTCTCTTCGCGTATCGCGAAGTGCAAAATCAAGCCACAGGTTTTTTCTCCATTCCAGCTTGTTTTTTTGGCATGCAACCACGTGGACCGATGTCGTTTAATCCACGACTTATTTGGTTTAGAAGAAATATTGAAGAGGAAACTCAATCCTCTTATGAGTATGTGATCTCTTTGAGAAAGAGAATCATAGATGCTTGTAGACTAGCTACTGCATCATCCGAACAAGCCAAAGAAAAAGCTCGTCTATTTGCAAACAAGTAAAGACGTCTTTGCCAGCTTATCCCTGGTGACGAAGCTTTTGTCTTACTCCCTGCTCATAACAATCGTCTATTAATTACTTGGAGAGGTCCTTTCAGGATCATCTCAAGAATATCCGATGTCGACTACATCGTTGATGTTAATGGTAAACATGAAACCTTCCACATTAACATGTTGAAGGAGTATTACTCACGTCCTGATTATCTACAGTCAGTGTTCCAAGCAACTGACGATCCTACACCTCCTATTCACCACTATTCTAGTTTGTCAGTCATCCAAGAAGAAGAATCTTCTTTCGATGATGTACAACTGCCAATACCAGTTGTACCACTTTCTTCATTCCACTGAGAATTGGAATGATGTTACTATCTCATCTACTCTTTCGGCTGATCAACGTCAGCAAGTCTCTAATATTCTACACTCGTATGAGGATGTCCTCACTGACATCCCAGGTCATACGTCAGTTATCCAACATGATATTATTCTGACTGACGATACGCCTATTCGAGTTCGGCCATATCCTATCCCATTACACTTTCGTGATAAGGTTGATAAGGAATTGGATGATATGCTTCAATTAAAATATAATTGAACCATCTTCATCACCCATACTCTTCATCTATGGTGATTATTAGGAAGAAAGACAACAACATTAGTCCTTTGTGTAGATTACAGAAATTTAAACAAAGTTACAAAAATTCGATGCGAAACCGTTTTACCTCTCTTAGAAGACTTATTGGAAAATTAGCTCATTCGACATTCTTTTCGAAATTTGACCTCCTCGAAGGGCTACTGGCAAGTGCCACTCACACCTAAAGCAAAAGCCATTCACCGCTTTCTCGACACCACTGGGGCCTATTTCCAATGGAATTTTATGCCATTTGGATTAATGAATGCGCCAGCTACCTTTGTACGCATTGATGCGCCGGCGTACTGTCTCATCGTCATTAAGCACTTATTGGATAGAACCAATACAGGGATTAAAAAGCTTTACATTCTACTAACACGTCCGTCAACACCCAACCCGCGCTCGTCCCCCAACACCATTACGGTATATACGTGACACTCCTGTCAATTCATTCATGGTACCTCTAAATGGCTGCGACACATATTCATGTCTTAAGAAGACCGCTATCCTTTCTACTCTAAGTGATAAAAACATAAAACTCAGCAAACCTACTAAAGGCTATTACGTCCAACCAGGACAACTCCTATTGCGGTCACCATTCTCTAGGTCATGGTTTCATGTATTACAGAGACAGTATCACGTCTCTCCATTGGATACAACATGTGCTCAAATACCACTCACCTACAAATTAACGTACTTATATACTTGTAGGATAAGGGACAGATACTATATACAAAATTCATACCCTCCATTAGTGTACTATAACTGCACCTCAATATCGTCGAAAAACCTCTCACTGAAGAAAATCCCACAAACTAATTTAACGCCCTACCCAACTTGGTCGCAGGATCACACAAAAGAGTATTCCGCCCAAACTATATCATATGAACGACCACCTTATTCAAATACAACTTTTTACTGAGGGTTATGACTCAACAACAAATCTCACTTATCAATCCTTACGCAGTGATGTTAGGCAACAACTCAAAACCATCACCCAAACTTCCCCCCCATCCTTCCACTCCCATCCCACACCTAACATTCCCTTCTAATCATCTTTAACTAAATTACCCCTCCCCCAAGTCCTTCTTCTCCCATTCCGCACCCCACCCTAAACTAAATCACCCTCTCGAAAGCCAAGCTTCTAAACCTATATGTTCCCACCCCCCCCCATTCCCTAAAACCCCACCCACTTGCGACCCCCAAATATGATCAACAAACCTCCCACCTACACAGCAACTACGCCTCTCATTCCACCCCCATATAAATCCTTAAACCCACCCACCCCTAATTCTCCCACTCCCCACTTCTCAACCCCACCTAGCACCAAAATCCCACCTCCCACAACCCTTTCTATTCTACCCAATAACCCAGTGAAATCCCACCTTTCACCTATAATACATCTCATCCCCCTTACACCAATACCTCCCCACCCCCCCAACATGTCACACCAACCAAAATTCCACTACCCCATGTCCAACTAAATACGTTCCACAAAACGCAACTACCACACACCCTGACCATAACACACCCACCTACAACCTAAACCTACACACCAAAATCACATTCCCCACACACCCACCAAATACATTCCCATCCAACTGTGAACAACTAGGGACCCTACACACCAGACCGCGCACACAAACCAGAAAAAACCTCAACATCCCACCCAGACAATGATACCTGGACCCCCCTAAACAAACTACCTGGGTCCGGGGGCCCAATAAACCATGTGCTTATCAGCCCATTTCACTAGCCCCCACAACAACACTCGCCCACCAACACCACCCACAATATAACGACTGCCACACAAAAACCCACTAGACAGGCCCCAACTCGGCCCCACAACACTACTTCAGACCAGCCCACTACAACATTTCCCCTTACCCCCAGGCGACCCCCAATCCCAACTAACCCACGCCAAGCGTTACCAACGTAAACAAAAAAGAGAAGACCAACCGCCCCGAACTCAACCGCAACTCCTCCCACCGGCAATACCTCAGCCAACCAACCCAATACTCTACCCCCAGTCCCACCTCAAGACCACTAATACCCATCACACCAAATAGCCAACACGAAAAAGGCCAACACTGCATTACCCATCCACCAAACCCCCAAAAATCAACCACTGACCCCCCAACCACCAGAACTCCCCCAACACGTTTTAATTTAATCAACAGACCCTCTGATAAAACCAACATCAGAAGTAAACCCTATTCCAGTTAAACTAATAACCAAAGACACAGAATAAAACCATCACAAGTACAAGCGTTCACGCCAACCTCGTATAGCTGTACCTTTTTCATTTGAAATCATATGTTTTGTTTTATGGAAAATTTAAGGATAGAAAGATATTATTAATAAACAACTAAATAATATGGTTTTTCATTTTCAACTTTCATTTACTTCGAATTTTACCACAACGTTTTCCAAAGAGGTCGATTGTGGATGTGTTATGCTTTAAAAATGCATACTTTACTTTCATTTAGAAACACTGAACCAAACCATTTCACCATTACAAAACTAAATCTATTCAACGCCCCCCCAACATTCCAAAGCGATACAGGAAAACACAGGGGGCTGCAGCACTCATACTAAAATCCACCCCACACAATTGTGACCATCGTAACCCCCCCCCAACAGCTCCAACCAAAAAAAACCTGTGTCCGGATCACCGTGTGGCGGCAAGAATCTACCAAAAACCCAACTATTTTCTACCTAACTATCCAGCCCGAGTCCCTGCCCCCATTCAAGCAAACACGCCACAACATAAAAGCTTGACGGAAAAAATTTCACGTGCCCCGACGTTTAGCCACAAAGCAGAGTAAGGCGATACTCAATAGGCGCAGCGTGATTACCTAGTATAAGGGGATAATGACGTCAGGATCTGTAAGCGGGCAAAGTCCCGGCTTAATGTCCGTGGTGTTTCGAAATTCTAGACAACAGACCACAACTGTATTCCTACAATAAAGTTCCTGCAGTGCCATTACAACAGGGCGGGGTAAGCAACAGTACCCCGTTATCGATGCTAAGAAGTTAAGGTGAAGGCCCGATCGAAAAAACTATGAACAACCAGTCCATCATAGTGCCCTTCAACACCACACAGTGGACGTCACCGCTCTCTTTCCACCCTGCAAAGCTGGTAATCCATCTTAAATGTAACCGGAACGCACAAAGCCACGGGGGCCCCAACCCACAACCGACGATTGTCCCTACCACTCTCTGTAGCCCTGTTCATAACATATCTCCACATAAATCGCACACTGACAAAAAAATGTGACCTATCACCATCCCCGTAACGAGTCCAAATCGCGCGTGTACTCGGCCCCTGACCTTACCACACGCCCAAAAATAACAAAAATCATCCATTCACATACAGGATGTCACGAAAAAACCCCCATACACTCCCAACAGATGCCCGGCTCCCTACAAGGTTCAACCTCTCCCGGTGACTAAAGATTTCGGGTGCTCAACCAACGCAGCCACATCCCCGCATAAGACCACATCCCATAGATATACCAAGATCCCGGCCCTTACCCCGTTACCAAACCCTACCGGACACACGCTAACGACCCAGAAGCTAGCCACCCCCACCCTAAGGTTTACGCCCCTGCAAATGCAAGCACCTTTCCATCCCCTCCAAATCCAATAACCGAACACCTTCCCCAATACCCAACACTGCATCACCACGCAAAAACCACCATCTCGACCAGAGTGTTCAAGACGGATAGACCAAACACCAGGCTGGGTTCCATAAAATCATAAAACCACAATACCAACTCGTTAATCTAAACGTCACCATTCCAAGTGTCCCCAATGCCACCCCCTCTGAAGGAGTGAAAAGCAAGCAGTGACCACAAAAATAGTACATAAACAAAGTCCCCCCCAAGCTCGTTTAAAAAATCACTCCCCAACCACCCCCTGCACCACCCACTCAAATACCACAACCCTCCACGCCCGCCCGTCCCCCCCCGCACCAGTATTAAGCCTTAAAAACTGAGCGTCAATAAATCACGGAGAACTGAAGGTCATCACTTCCAGCATAGTAATTTCCCTTTTCTCCTTCAATTTATTCCCATGATCCTCATTTCTGTTTTCAAGTTAATGCGATTGGTCTATTCCTCAGTTCACTCACCTAATCTCACCTTTTACGCTTTAAGCCTACTCTGTCAACCCCGTGAACTGTGCTTCAATAACTGTTTATTTCTAGTCACTATTTTCACGTGCGTTTTACTCTGCTCTCCGTTCTCTTAACTGTAAAGGGCGCTAATAATATTATTATCTCCCTTAGTGGTTATTGCTCAAATGATATGTTCTGTTACTTCCAGTTTATTAAAACCGATCATTATGCTAATTTTATAAACCAGAATTATGTACACCTAGGAAATATTAAAGTCTAAAATAGTTCTCTCCCTTACCAACTAAGCACAATAGTGCTGTTTCTTGTCTCCCATCTATAAGACAAATAGTCCACTTTAATAAATTATTTACATTTTCAAAACCATTTTCTCATACTCTGTTATTTTAACGACCCCAAACCACTGTTCATCTGAACTTAAACTCAGCACTAATAATGCTGTGACTCCACGGTGACAACAGCTTGACCACTTGTTAGAAGCCTGCACCAAGCGTTCACCTACACTTGCAGCAGTGGTGTCTGTGACAATTTGTTTAACATAATGAGGTAGCCAGCCCCACCCACAACCCCACAAGTCACTTTGTACGACATGCTCAAGAGTGGTGTCTGTGACAATTTGTTTAACATAATGAGGTAGCTAGCCCCACCTACAACCCCACAAGTCACTTTGTACGACATGCTCAAGAGTGGAGTCTGTGACAATTTGTTTAACATAATGAGGTAGCCAGCCCCACCCACAACCCCACAAGTCACTTTGTACGACACGCTCACGAGTGGAGTCTGTGACAATTTGTTTAACATAATGAGGTAGCTAGCCCCACCTACAACCCCACAAGTCACTTTGTATGACATGCTCAAGAGTGGAGTCTGTGACAATTTGTTTAACATGAGGTAGCCAGCCCCACCCACAACCTCACAAGTCACTTTGTACGACATGCTCAAGAGTGGAGTATGTGACAATTTGTTTAACATAATGAGGTAACCAGCCTGTTGGGTCCGTTTCTTCTAGAGGTAAAGACCTTCATTACGCGAATGTTTTCTCAATGAAAATATTTCAGAAAATGTTCTTAAGTTGAAACGAACTCCAACAAGTAGTGATCAACTGGTCACTGATAGGCAGCACGCAAGGCTGTGATGAATGTACATAGATTTTATTGAACGTGACATATACGGCGTTGAACAAGACAGTCATAGTTACAGGTGCAAAAAAGGTCATACATCACAATGTTGATCATCACTTTTCAAGGGATGAAGATTCTCTAACAATTAAGTCCTCTTATTCAAGTGTCTAAGGATCCCTTCCTTTGCAATAGTATATGTATTGTAATAACGTCCGTTAACCTTCTCTCAAGGACGTATCTTATGACCAACGGATTCATACTCAATGAGTAATATTTCTTATCAGACTTGCCATGATTCCAGGCTTCCTTCCTACAATACTTAGGCAGCATATATATATATATAAATATCCAAATAAAGTCATCCACAACAATACGACCAGGTTAGAGTTCTGTGTTGACTAACCTCTCTATATCCATGCCATGACTTTGGCATTGACTAACATACGGCATATAAAACATGAGAAGCATATAATTCAATCAACTTTGTGTACTCGTAGGTATTCTTCCTCTACGGTAATTTCAAAAGGCTACCGACTCCGTACAGTCCATTCTAGAAAATAAACAATACAGTGATGGATTTTCCCGGCTAAGAATCAGAACTATGAGCGGCCTTACACTTTAATTTACTCAATAAACATTTAATGACATGGGGCGCAACACTTACTTGATCCTACTACTGTTGGCTTTCAACATGAACCAGTAGAGATCATACAACATAATAGCTTCTTCCAAACTTGCCAGCAAAATTCCAAGGAAATATATATCGGACATAAACATGGTCCGTACAGCCCCGACAAAACTTGATCACGTCACAATCCTAAACTAGGTTACCCGTGCGTCCAAAGCAACTCACACTGCATTGTGCACGTCAGTGCGTGAATCAATCGAACGCTCAAATAATATAACTATATAAAACTGGTGCGTACATTTGGCAGGACCGAAGACTACCCCCTTAGGTAATAAATGTACGTAACAGCTCCCTTATTACCTCCCCTTAAAAAAATTAATTCTATTAATTTTTTTAAACTTAGTACCCGAGAGAGGTGAGTCAAAAACTACAAACAGATATATGAAATGCATATAAAGTTATACTATCATATTAAGAAAAAGAATATTAAAAGAAAATCAATATAACTAAATGATAGTATGCATTAAAGCACACATCCACAATCGACCCTACCTTTGGACGATGTGGTTAATATTCGATGTTAAGATAAAAACAAGTTTGAAAATGAAAAATGAAAAAAATCATAAAAAAAAATGATGATAATAAAATTTCCAACTAAGTTTTCAACAAAAATTTGAAACAAAACAATACCTGATTTCAACAAAATGAAAATTGAACAGCAACACTGATGATTATCAATGACAAGAGAATCAATAAAACAGAGAAATCCTGAAAATACAATGTGCAAAAATGAAACAATGCAAAATTAAACACATTAAGAATAAACACACTTTAGTTGATTTTCTAACACTAGTATGGTTTTTGACTAGTGATCTAAAGTGAGATATCATAAACTAAGACCCGTGAATGTCAGGGGTAATGTTACCTTGACAACTAAGAAAAAGTTAGTTTTATGTGTGAATTGTTTCCATGAAACAACTATTATAGCAATTAAATTTTCAATTTAATAATAGTTCAAGTGATTATGGATCACAAACCTATGGACGGGTAACTTTTTAGTTTTTTATTTTTGTCAGGGCGTAATTACCTACATTTTTTCACGGGTTCCTTAGTTTTTTTATGATAATATCCTCAAACTTGTTTAGATTTCACTATGTCAACCATACTAAAAGTTGGTTAGAAAAACATTAAGTGCTGTTTGATTTCTTAAAGTGTTTAATTTTGGCATTGTTTTCATTTTTGCACATTGTCTTTTTCAATTTCCTCTGTTTTTTTTTGATACTCTTGTTCATTGATTATCATCAGTGTTGCTGCTCGTTTTCATTTTTGAAATCTTATGTTTCAAATTTTTTGGGAAACTTAATTGAATTTTATTATCATTTTTTTTAATGGTTTTTTTCATTTTCATTTTCAAACATTGTTTTAATTTCGAATATTACCACAATCGTTCCAAAGTACCGGTCGATTGTGGATGTGTGCTTTAATGCATACTATCATTTAGTTATATTGATTTCTTTTAATATTCTTTTCTTAATATGATATAACTTTATGCATTTCATATATCGAAGGAGCTTGTGGTAGTTATGAATCACCACTACTCTCGGGGTACTTAGTTCAGAAAAGAAGAAAAAAAAAAATTAATAGAATTAATTTTTTTTAAGGGGAGGTGATAAGGGAGCTGTTACGTACATTTATTACCTAAGGGGGTAGTCTTCGGTCCTGCCAAATGTACGCACCAGTTTTATATAGTTATATTATTTGAGCGTTCGATTGATTCACGCACTGACAGTGCACAATGCAGTGTGAGTTGCTTTGGCCTGCAGGGCACGGGTAACCTAGTTTGAGGGATTTGTCTGACGTCATGTTGTTTTGTCGGGGCTGTACGGCCCATGTTTATGTCACGATATATATTTCCTTGGAATTTTGCTGGCAAGTTTTGAAGAATGCCATTATGTTGTAATGTCTATCTCCTTCTGGTTTTCATGTTGAAGACCAAAACAGTAGGCAGGATCAAGTAAGTGTCGCCCATGTCATTAAATGTTTATTGAATTAAATTTAAGTGTAAGGCACGACTCATAGTTCTTCTGAGATCTAGCGGGAAAAATCCATCACTGAGTATGTTATCATTTTCTAGAATGGACAGACGGAGTCGGTAGCCATTTTTGAATTACCGTAGATGAAGATATACCTACGAGTACACAAGTATTGATTGAATTATATGCTTCTCATGTTTTATATTCCGTATTTGTTAGTCCAATGCCAAAGTCATGGCATGGATATAGAGAGGTTAGTCAACACAGAACTGCTAACCTTGGTCGTATTGTTGTGTGAGACTTTATTTGGATATTTATATAATTATATATTTGCTGCCTAAGTATTGTAGGAAGGAAGCCTGGAATCATGGCAAGTCTTGAATAAGAAATATTACTCATTGAGTATATGAATCCGTTGTCATGAAGATACGTCCTTGAGAGAAGGTTAACGGACGTTATTAATATACAATACATATACTATGGCAAAGTAAGGGATCCTTAGACACTTTGAATAAGAGGAACTTAATTGTTAGAGAATCTTCTCCATCCTTGAAAAGTGATGAATCAACGATTGTGATGTATGTACCTTTTTGCACCTCGTAACTATGACTGTCTTGTTTCAACGCCGTATATGTCCACGTTCAATAAAATCTATGTACATTCATCACAGCCTTGCGCTGCTGAAAAAATGAAAAAAAAAAACCATTATCAGTGCTCAGATTGATCAACTTACTTGATTAGTGAGTCTCGTTTTCAGACTATAAGAACATTTTTCTGGAATATTTTCTATTGAGACTTGAGCATTCGCGTAATGAATGGTCTTTTACCTCTAGAAAGGAGAACGACCTCAACAGGCAACTTTATGTCGGTTCTCCTCTCTACATTGTTTCGGAGAACGATAATCAATCACAGCCCTAACTAATTTGTGATACCAGTAGTCCTCATCAGACACTGGACATTCCACATTTTCTGCAGAAAATTCCTATTTCCTCTAATTTTGTCAGTACTATACCTGATTCCAAGAGGCCAAATAAAACCTCATCGACACACTGGGGGCTCGTTCCTTGGGGCTATTTCTGTAATATCTTGAGCCATACTTAGTTACTATTCATATATCTACTAACCTCCTATTCCTTGTGCCACCACAAAGATAAAATAAGAAACATATTTTTTAATTCGTCATAATAGGATTTTTTTTAAAAAAAAAAACAATATATTTCTCTTAGTAGGAGTACCATTATAGTACTCAGTAAAATAGTTGATTGATCACAAAAGGTTTGCACGGGAAAATTTTGTTCATTTAAATTAATATAAGTTTTTAATTTACAATAACTTGGTTATAGTAAATATACAATACCCTATCTAAGTAACGCCATGGCTGATCTAGTGAAGTTCAGACAAACTGGCGGATCATGCAGTTGGGTAAATGAATTAAATATGAACAGGTGATGCCTCCTCACTTCATAGTATGACACAACAAGAAGTGGACAAACAATATGGATAGGGGGAAGAAAGAAAGTAGCAATTAGAGACTGAAGCAAGGAAATTAGAGGCTGATAGAGAAGCAAAGAAATTAGAGGCTTAAAAAGCGTTTCAAGGGAACTGAGAGAGAAGACAAAAGACTGGGAAGCACAGAGAGAAGACAAAAGACTGGAAGCTTGAGAGAGAAACCAAAGGAAATAGAAATTTAAGCCAAAAAGGAGGCTGAAAATGAGGAAAGAAATTACAAGCAAGAGAGACCCAACAAGTTGAAGATTTAAAAGAGCTCGAAAATCAGGCAAATACTGGTTGTTGGGTTTCTTTGTGATGATGTAATAGTAAGCTAGTGGATAGGTGTGTATTAATGTGTTCTAGCTTAAACACGCGAATGGTTTTACAATGAAAATGTCAAAAGAGTTCTTCAAAGCAAACTCCAACGAGTGGTAGGCAATTGGCAATGCATGACTCCTAATCAACACTCGTTTGGTTCAGAGGTTATTAAGATTTATTGACGTATTAACGGACGACAATCAAACAGGACGATCATAAAAATTAAAGATGAGAGCATTATAATGTCACAAGTTTCCATGATCAATAAACAATCAAATTCTTGCAGATCCCCTTTTCAATCAAATCCTTTTCTACCTCAAAGTGATTGGGATTCACTAACAGTGTTTACTATATGAGGATACATGTACGGTAATGTCCGTTGACCTTCTTCCAAGGGGACATATGTCATAGTAAACAGTTTTTCATATTCATGAATGGAAGCTTCCACATAATGAACTGGTCCTTAATCCAAGACTTCCTCTCCTTGCAATAATTTATACAGTTGAAAAAGATCCATATCAGTCATTCATCAAAAATACGAAAAACAAATAGGTCTTAGAGACTTCCTTTTGGCTAACCTCTCTTCAATATGCCACGTACCCTTGGCATTAGCATTACAAAATACGATATTTCCAACATATGATCAAATACATCCTTTATCGTAGGACTTCCCACTACGTATGATTTAAGTGAGGCTTAAGATCTCTACTGTTCCATTTATAGGAATCCAGCAATATGGATACCGCTAGACTCAGTGATGAGGAAGCCGTTTCCATTAATCATTAATACGATATATAAAACGAGGGCCTCAAAACAACTTAGCATCGAACTGGATGTATGTTGGCTTCCTCCTGAAGACACCAATCCATCCCCTTCACAAATACAATTCTTTTTCACAGAATTGTACAGCATAAAATAATATAAAACTCTCGGACAGTAAGTCCAGGACTAGCCCTTTACAAGATCCTGACGTCATAATCCCCCTAAAACTAGGTAACCCGTGCGCCAAGAGTAACTCATACTCTGCAATTGTGCACGTCGGTGCGTGAATACAATCGAAACGCAAAAATAATACTTAAATAATAATCAAGGACTGGTTCAGTAACAATGGCAGGAACGTATGAAGACTACCCACTATGTAAAAAGTACGCAACAGCTCCCTTACCACCGGCCCTTACAAAAAAAATTTAATTCTATTAATTTTTTTTTTGACACTTAAGTACCCAAGAGAGGTGGAGTCAAAATCAACATCGATAACTATGAACATAAATCAAAGTCATAAGGTATACAAATATTAAGTAAGAATGTTAAATGGAAATAAATATAACTAAATGAAAGTAGCATTAAAGCAAACATCCACAATCGACCTACTTTGGAACGAAGTGGTAAAATTCGAAAGAAAAAGAAATTTGAAAATGAAAACCAAAAAAAGATGATAAAAACATTCACTAAATTTTTCAAAACAAACATATGATTTCAAATGAAAATGACAGCAACGATGATGATAATCAATGACAAGAGAAAAAAAAACCAGACAAATGAAAATAAAACAAGCAAAGAGAAACAAAGCATAATAAACACGTTAAGAAGCAACACCTTAATGATTCTAACATTATAATTAGTGGACTAGGTATCTAAAAGTTGAAAGATCATGTACCATGAGAATAAATATAAGTACAAAGAGACACTTACAACTAATGAAAGTTTAGTTTCATGTGTACTCTACAATTAATTAAGTAGCTTAAATTGAATTTCTTCTAATTAAGATAGTTCTTAATTACAAACAAATAAATACTTACTATTTTATTTCATTAATTGCAATTTTACTCAGTTTTACTGTTCCATTAAGACTAGTTAGTAATCGACGGAGAATATGTTCTTAATGTTCCATACACGATGAAAAAAGATATTCTCTAACACAAATATGTAGTATAATATGTTCGAATAAGAATATTGACTATCCATTTATCACTAATTTTAACAATGTTTCCGTACTAAATAAAATGTTACTACACAAGAAGTTATGTCATAATCGAAAAAATTAAAATATATCCTGGAAGTTATACTTGTACGAATACCATTCAGTTTCCATACAAAGTATGTATAGAGGTTCAATAAATGATCAACCGTACACTACAGTTTCCTGATATTATATATGACCGATTATCTGTGTAGGACGTTTCAACATCTGGAAGTGGTTTAGGTTCGACAAGTTCGCTTGGGCATCTTGACAAACAGTCCCGCAAACACATTTATTTTTCACTCCAGGAATTGATCGAATTTCAAAGTTAAATGGTTGGAGAGCTATCGCATTATCTCGTTGACATTGAAAGAAAGATTAACGTCCTTAGAGTTCAGTGCTGTGAGAGCATTTTTGGGTCAGTTTCCACCACAAAGTGTGAGCCAAGTAAGTATCGTTCCAGTTTTGTGATTGACCATACTAAAGCTAGTAACTCCTTGTCAAGAACGGAGTATTTCATTTCGCTCGTCGTCAATTTTCTCGAAACGTACATTACTGGAAAATAAGGTGCCTGTATATTCTTGCATCAACACTGTCAGCAATGGCGTATTAAGATGCTGTCACTACTAAAATATAAAGAGTTAGATCTTTGTTAGTGCGAACCTCCAAAACAGGCTTCAATTTGAAAAAAAAATTTTTTTATTGAATCTAACGCGTATTTGAAGTTCCGTTAGACCACTGGATATGTTTAGCTGGTCCCCTTTTTCTCAGTAAAGAAGAAAAAGGAGCAGTTATAGTAA
>JAMPIV010020083.1:0-108075 GCA_024509875.1 Oreohelix idahoensis
GGTGGTATTGGAGGGGGGGGGGGGGGGGGGGGGTGGGAAGAGGGGGGTGGGGAGAGTGTGGGGGGGGGTTGTGTGTGGGGGGGTTTGGTTGTGTGGTTGGTGTGATGCAGGTTTTGGTTATTGATGTTTTGTTGGGTTTTGTATATTGAGGGTAATTATTATTGTAAAAGGAAGATGGATTGAATTGGGATGGGTGAATGGATGATAAGGGAGGGAATTTAATTAAGTTTTATTAAATATTATTATTAATTTTATGTTATAAAAGTGATTATCTAATACTAATCTTCATCCAACTTCATTACACTATTCATATTTCGGGTGTTTGTAGAGCTTGTGCTCTTGTAACTACTGCATTTGTAGCTTGCATTTATTATCTTCCCAAGCAGCAATCATGCTGTGGGGGTACAAACTGCCCTAATGTAGAATTAAAGAACCCCTCCCGTCATGCGCAACAGCAGCAGGAAGAGCGGGAAGTGGGTGACCACAACTCAAAGTAGTTATGGTACCCGGTTCGAATAAAGTACTGCATTGGGGGCATTTGTTTGCTCTCTCAAAGTCAAAAGCAGAACCAGTGACAGCGTCAAAGTTTTTACTATCAACAACATGATTACAGGCTCCCTCAGTTTCCTGTTGTACAGCATTAGCCGCTGATATCTCTTTTTTTTGTGTTGAGATCTACCCCGACTATTATTACCTCTGAAGTTATCAGAGTTATTATTATCTCTGCAGTTATTATTGTCTCTATTGTAATTGTTATCCTGGTTCGAATTCCAGTTTCCACGATTACTATCATGTTCACATTGATGCGAACATCTATTTGTTTGGTTCTGAGGTCTTCGGCAGGAATAACCTCTATTACCATATCCTCTTTTGAAATGCTTATAATTATTAGGGTGATAGTAACGAGTACTATCAGGTTGTCTCCAATTCTTCGAAGAAGAATCACCATGAAATTGATTTCCATGATTTTGACAGAAATTACCGCTACTCTTTCTATCAAAATTTTGTTGGAATCTACGAGCAAAGTTTTGGCCATACGGAGCTGCCGAAGCAACTGGTAAACCTTCTTTCACCTTAGAGTTACCCATGGTTATGTGTGGGTGCGCAGTTACGTATTGGCAACAGAAATCTTCCATTTCTTTTATTGTTTTAGGTTTACGTTCATGAAGGAAAGCAAGGAAAGACTCATTGACAGACGACATGACTTTGTCTCTAAGTATTAAGTCCATAAGTCCTTCATAAGTTTTCTCCGTCTTAGATAGTTCAACCCATCGTGAGAAAGTAATGCGTATTCTTGCAATAAACTCGGAGAATTCAACTCCATTTTCAGGTAACATGTTTTTAAATTGTAGACGATAGCCGTCTTCGTTAAGCTGATATTTCTTTAACAAAGCGGCCCTGACAACCTCATAATTGTTCTTGTCAGGTTCATCCACCATATTTAATATACTTAGAGCTTTACCTGTCAGTATCCCTGATAACTGATAAACATATTTTGCTTTGTCTATGTTATGAGCTGTACATGCTTGTTCAAATCTGTCCAGATAGAACATTATGTCATCACTGGAAGGACTAAATGTTGGTAACTTAATCTTAAAAGTATCATTATTAGCCTTACCAGAAGATGAACCCTTGTTTGAGTCATTACCATTACTCATGCTTGTCAATTTCAATTTTTCCAACTCTAAAGCTAAGACCTTTTCTTCATGTTCCATTTTTGCTTTCTCTTTCCTCTCATCAGACTCTCTCTGTAATCTTCTTTCCTCAGCCTGAGCCTCTTTTTGAAGTCTTTCATTTTCAGCTTCTAGCTGTAGCTGGAGTTTTCTCTCCTCAGCTTCTGATTCCCTTTTTTGTTTTTCCATTTCCATTTGGAATCTTTTTTCATCCACCTGCATCTGCAGTTTCTTTTGTTCAGCTTCCATTGCTTTATCATATCGAGCAGTTGCAAATTCTTCTAACTTATCACCAGTCTTCCCAAGCAATTTACCCTGCTCAATAAAGTGCTCAAATGTAGACATGTTGTCTAACATATGAGTCCAAAACCTGAAATAATTAACTAATTTATTTCAAACCTAAGTGTAACAAGTCTTAATTAAGCACTTGTATATTCACATCACATTATATTATCCCAGTCTCTGTGGGAAACAAGTCTCCAATCAAAGAACTTGTATATGAAATATCAGCACTCAATTCTTGATCATAAGTGCACTTCTCATTCAATAGTGCACGACACTATTCATCATTCATTTATCATCAGTGTAGTAGTAACAGTGCATTAGCATAGCCCATTAACTAATTACTATAACTGTAAACAATGACTATGTAAACACATGCAGAATGTAAACATTGAAAATGTAAACAATGCAAACAATGTAAACAATAACAATGTAAACAATAACAAAGATCAGCAACAATACAAAAACGTTCGCAGAAATCAACTAAAAATAAAGCAGAAATTAATGAAATATCACAAAAAATGTGACGATATCTGCGCTATAATTAAACAAAATACATGACACCACAGTGTATAAACAAAAATGTTGTATGAAACTAAATTATAGACAAGAGTAGGCTAACAAATACAAACAAATCAAAACAAAACTAAAGAATGCGAAATAATAACGAAAACAATATTAAAACATGTCATCACAGCTAACATAAATAGCAACAGAAGTCGCTTAGCAAATTCCAGTATCGGAAATTTGCAAACCCTACAGAAAACGCTCACAATAGACGACCTCTATGACGTGGCATAATCTAACGGAGACACCACCCAACCGAGAACCCGCTGAAATATAAACATATAAATATACAAATAACATATAGACATATAACATATAGAATGAGATGATACACAGAAGACTCAGCAGAAGTATAAGGGCACAGTTTACATACAAACAGGCCACTTAACTTATAGGCTTCCAATCGTAGAACAGCAGAAAAAACGGATGTCAATCAACGTCCTAAAGAGCGAAGCTCCAACGATGATGGCACATCTGAACTGCTTCCACTGCTAACACGATGGTACAAGAGCTTCTGAACTACTGTGTGTGTTGAGTTGTTTCGGCACTTGACCTTCTAATCCAAAAGTAAGTTGATGGAAATCGGTTCTTGGCCTTCTTCAGAAAACAACCCGTTTCAACCGGCACTTGACCTTCACAAAAATGACAGCACTGGAACCTTGACAGCAGCAACTTGCTTGACTTGCGTAAAAGATAACAGCAGTCCGAGTTATCCGGCAACATGTAACAACGCCGGGTACTGTCAAATTCTTGTTTCCGTCAAAAAGTTGAAATTTTGACTTTTACCGGGCAACGCCGAGTACTTTGAAAATTTTGAAGATGTTGACTGTATTGAAGAATGTTAATTTCTTGAAGGATGCTGATGAATTCTTGTTGAAAATGAAGTGGGTAAGGGACCCCGTGTTTGCTGGTACCAGAATCAAACCAGCTTATGGCCACCAAATGATGCGTGATGCCATATGATGATGGATGGTATCCGCATGTCTGGTTTTGTGTAGTGTGCAGATGTGTTCAGTCAAACAATATTCATACAAAAATAACAGGGCAATCCACATAGGACGTCAGTAAACTCACGACGTATAAAGTCAATGATTCTTGTAACAGCCGTTGACGTTTTTCTTCATTATTTATTGTGGACGCCACAGTGACAAAATGGTTACGCGAATATGTAGGCACATCAAACAGTCATTATCACAGCAACATTCAATACAGCAATAGACGGTAGACAGCATTACAATGATGAGTCAGATGCATGTTATATTTCATAGTGCTGTAAATGTAGTCAGGTGAAAAACTCCATCCTTTTCTATAACAGCCAGGAGATAACCAGATGTATGAGATCAGTTCACTCTCCTTAGTCTGACTTCAGCAAGACAGACACGTCTGCCGAAGTATAAATAATGTCCTCAAAAATATCCTCTAGATAATAAAGGTTTTCCAAACCTAGTTCATTTAACAAAGTAGCAAGTAATGGTCCTTGGGACATGCATCAACCGATGCAGTACAATACAGCGACATGTGAGCTGGGAAAACATCTCGTGACGACGACTTTCGAAGACAGGCTATGAATCGAAATCGCTCACGACCCAAAATCGATAGAGTTAATGAAAAGTCAATTTACCTTGCCTTCAGGAAATACACAGAAATATCACACCTCCCGACATGTGGGAAACACTAGAGGTATTATCTCGAATAAACGAAATATCCATTAAGAGGACTACACATCCCTGACAGAACAAAAAATAGCGGAGATCCCCTCTTCAACGAGGCATCTCTTTCGCCATTCAAATCGCTCACTCCACTAGTGGTGGGCGGAAACCGATCGACCAAAAAACAAGACCAGTCATGCGCAGTCCAGCGCAAAAAGACCACAGCTCAAAACTTAACTGCATTCAATACCAACGCGGGAAGACAAATGCTTACCGAGAAAAGTGACTATAAATTTCAAGCAGTTGTTGCCCTTGCGTTATAAAATAGATATTGTAATAAAACGATGTTGCGAGAATTTATCACGCAACAACAATATATTTTTATGTAACACCACATCGAGTAAATCATCAACCCTAGTTCTCAATTTAACATTTTCTAAATTCTGGATTGAAATCTCTTCACTCTGACTCTTAATTACTGTATTAAGGTTTACAATTTTACTCCTCTCCTCGATGAGTAATGTCTCACAGTTGGCCAACTTATCTTTCTCCATAGTTAATTCCTCTACTCTCTTTTTCTCATCCTTTTCTTTCCTTGCTATCCTTTGTCGTGCCAATTTCTTTAATTTCTTTGTTTGCTGTACCAACATATCTGGTTGCAATCGAGCTACTTCTGAGGTAAGCTCTTGAATTTTAACACACTGTTCATGAAGTTTTCTTTGGCAGTCTACAGCATTATCTTGTGAAATTCTCAATGTGAGTTCCTTAACCTCAGACTCCAAAGCTTTATTTTTATCCATGGTAGATTCTAGTGAGGCCTTAGAATTGGTAAGCTCCACTTTCAATTTTCGCAGATCACTTTCAAGTTTGGATTGTATCACATATAATGCACTCTCCTCAGCAATATCCTCCAACAACTGTATCTTTTCCTGACGACACTGTTTGTCGTGTGTTATTTGTTCCTCATGAAAATTGTCGTCGCGTATAGCGCGATATATTTTTTTCATTACATTACCATGTGGTTCATGGGTGTAATTGACTAAAAACAAACGCAGATCCTTACGCAGTAGTTGTGCCAAGTCCGTGGCAATATTTATATGTGGGATAGAACGAAAATGCCAACTCGCAAAGTCATCCAAATCTGATGCCGCCTGACATAAAAAACGATTCATCACATATTCCTCAAGTTCTGGGCCTTGAAATCCATGATCTCTACCATTCTGGAGCAGCATCTCCAATACAGGTATCATGTCATCCGTAGACATTTTTATCTAATTTATATGAGGTCCACTTACCTAATCAAATATCACTTACTGAGGGTAAAATGTATCCTGTAATTAGCATGTGACAAGTTCCTGTCCAGAGAACTCGTATACCAATTATCATCAATGTCAGAAATATGTTATATTATTACCTAGCCATTAATTATTCATGTATTAAAATCATATAAGTAGAAAATACAAGATGTAGACAATGAGAACAATAGTTACAAAGACAAGATACTAAGGAACAAATGAAAACATTCGCAGAATCAACTGAACAATAAAGTAGAACTAAAAAAGGACAATTTTGCAAAGAGCGCAATGACACTGCGATCAAAATGACAAGACAAGTAACAATACAAGGTATAAACATAAAGTGTATAAAAAATAAACAATAGTGAGGTTGAGGGTGACGTTTACGAACAAAATACATCATAAAAAATAAGGTACAGATAAAAAATTACTACGAAAACAACAGTATAATACCTGACGAAACAGCTAAACAGTTACTATTATAAGAGACAAGTAGCGATCAGAACTTCAGCAAGGTTTCTAGCCTTGAACTGGAATTATCGCTCAATTGAAACTTACAAACTAAATCCTATAGAACGTCTGACAAGAGACCGAATTAGCTTCGAGATGAACCTCGTTTGTCAGATCGGCCTCCCTACCGCCCACATAGAACATGGAACATTGAACATGGAACACTAAAGCATATAGTGGACATATTAAGAAAGGCTCATCAATAACATGCAACAGTGGTACAGAGTACAAACAATCAGTGACCACTTATCTTTTTAAGAAGAAAAAATTCCCGGCCCTCGCAAAGCTAGCGATGATGGTTCTCGGGTGTTGCATGTAGGTGCTTGAATATAGGACGTGATGCAGTCCAACGTTGATCTTTGCTATAGCCTTTGAACACCGGATCATCAAAGGTCAAGGAGGTTGACCGTTAAGAGACAAGTCGTGTCCTTGAAGTTATAAATTTGCTGTATCAGTTCTCGAAGCATGAGTTCTTGATTACAGAAAAAATTCGTATCCCCTTTGACTGGCCCACCAGATGTAGGATCTCTTAAATGTAGGAAATCTTCGTTTGTTGCGGGAATGTTGGAATATAGATCTGTTGGTGTTCTTGAACTAACCCTCAAATATGTACGAAGAATAATCCCGATAATATACGGTCAGGATCTGGATCCCACTAGCAACACAACATGGCATGTGTGTTGAAATACAGCCAGATTATAATAAAAATGACGAAATTAGCATATTAAGAATATGCAACGAGCCCTGCACTGGCTAACATAGATACTCCCTATCAGGAGGTTTATAATCTCTACATGACTGCTTCCCTCAATCCGGCAAGACTTACAAATCGGCTCCGTCTAGAGACAACCGTCTCAGGAAATAGGCATTAGGCATCCCCGTTTCATAACGTCCATCTTATTCTCCCTGAGCGCACCCGTTGCGCTTCTGTGTTCAACTTCGTGTCAAATCGCGCGTAGCTAAATAATAATATATATATTCTTAGCTGTGCTAAACATTTAAAATTACGCGCGCAAAAAGAACGCAACACATACATTTACCTCTAAACAGAGCTATACCACTATAAGAGGAAATTCGCTGAGTTAACTTAGCTGGGAGCTTGAACGGGCTAAAAACCATTGTTTAAATATTTCACAAAAGGCGACGGACAGATATAAGTTAACAAATGTTCAGCGCTAAGCAGCATTGTCCTTCTGAATTATCTTGTGAATGCTCCCGTGAGGATAGAAGCTCCACTACACTTCTATCTACCTCTCTGCCAAGAGTAATCTTGTGCGAAGGTAAACACCTTTGACGACCCAGTTTAGATACTCTTGAGTTTTGGCCACTGTTGGGACACTACTACAAAGCAGGGGAGGCAATCCGTGACAATAGCACATGCATATTTTTCCATTTCCATCTGTCTTCTGTTTTGCTACATCAGGTTAGCACTGCACTGTGCCACCTTACAGGACGCCCGCGTTAAAGACCTTGTATGTGCTCTAGATGCAGTCATTTGTGTAGCAATTTTCTTAAATCCATTTCCCTTGTTAACTGTTTGTTACGATAGTCATAATTCAGTAGTTAATATTTATGTGACCATTTCTGCTTCTCTGCTCTGTGCCATTCCTTTCCTAATTTTACCCGGTCATTATCTTACTTTTTGCTTCATCTACCGATGATTATCTGATCTTTGGGTTGACACCATTTAATCTACCAGCTCGTCACATTCCTGGCCTGTTTATCTATTCTTTGTGGACGTCGGTGTTTAGCGGCGACGAGGAACAAAACCACCTTGATTTGTTTACTCAAGACGCCAGAAATGGATGTATTAAGCCGTCTGTCACTCCATTAGATTGCACAATTACTTCCATTCATCTGGTGAATGAGTTCTTGCGTGGCCAATATTTCAACTTTAAAATACAGCGAATTTTGCAGTTTATCCACTGAATTTTCTAATCTTTGTCACGGAGACCAGACCAGGAGGTGACATATCTTATAGGAAGTGATTAGGGCTAGAATAGTATTAGCTTGTGTAAAATTGCTAGTACTAGTATTAGATAAAGCTTTTGAAATCACAACCCTTATAAATCTGCTCTGTGTTAAAAGCAAATACTGTTACTTTGCAACTACGTGGGGCGTTAAGAAAGTAATTCACCACATCGTTTTTCTCAGGAGCTGTTTATTCAAAAAGCATGAAATTTATATACAATATACATGGATATGTCATGTAAACATCGGTATTATTCAACATAATCCCCATCAACTTGTACGGCTTTATGCCAGCGCGAAACAAGTGCATGTATTCTTAGCCCGTACCAGATTTTGTCTTGATCATGTAGCCATTTCTTCGCTGCATGAATCACTCCTTCATCATCTTCTAACCTTGTCCCACGGAGTGCATCTTTAAGAGGACCAAATAGATGAAAATCAGAGGGTGCAAAATCGGGACTATAGGGTGGATGGGGTAGTACAGTCCAACCCAATTTGGTGATTGCTTCCCGTGTTGCCAGACTTGTGTGAGGTCACACATTGTCGTGAAGGAGAAGCAGGTCTGCTGGATTCTCGTGCGGCCGAACTCTGCGAGAACGTTGATTGAGTTTTTTCAATGTCTTAATATAAGCTTGCAAATTGATTGTCTCTCCTCTTGGCATAACGTCCAGAAGAATCACACCTTCATTGTCCCAAAAGACAGTGATCATGACCTTTCCAGCTGAAGGAATTGTCTTGAATTTCTTTCTTCGTAGTGATTGCGGATGATGCCACTCCATTGACTGTCTTTTTGTCTCAGGTTCAAAATGATGTGCCCAGGTTTCGTCACCTGTAACGATCTTAGCCAAAAAGTTCTCTCCATCAGCATTGAAACGCTCCAACAATTCAGAAGAAATTGCTTTGCAATCGGTGGTCATTTGTGAGACTTCGAGGAACCCATCTTGCGCAAACCTTAGAAAATGAGAGTTTTTATAACTGCATTTGCACTACCAATGCTGACTGACAGCTGTAAGGCCAATTGTTGAGTAGTGATTCGCCTATCAGTAAGAATAATGCCCTCAGCGCATTTCAACATTTCTGCGTTGGTTGCTGTGGCAGGACGTCCACAGCGCGGCCGATCAAGCAGCTCCGTATCTCCATTTCCTGATTCTTTGATTCTCTGAACTCAGCGACTGACTGTACTCCTGTCGACTGCAAAACTTCCATACACATCACATAGACGCTTGTGAATGTTCACAACAGTTTCCTTCTCTGCAAAGAGAAATTCTATCACAATTCGCTGCTTATAACGCAAGCTGCTAACACGCTCCATTTCAACGGGTTCGAGCAGCAGTATTATTTTGCCGGTTGCATTGCAATTTGGTGCACACAATTGGCACATGCTATATTTGAAGTGTGCAACATTTAATGCTTCTATCTTCATTATTAGCTGAGAAAAACGATGTGGTGCATTACTTTCTGAACGCCCCTCGTAGTATTAGCTCACGCGGAAAGACTGCATTTTAAACAGCTGCAGTACTTACAACGCCATCCTGTGTAACAAAGTCTGGATAATATAACCCATTTGAGGTAACTTGACACATACACATTTTATTATTTTGTATTTATATTTTATATGTATGCATTGCTGATTGATTTACAGTTGCAAATGGGACTGGCAACTTCATCTTATAAAATAACTTACCACATAAACCACCACTACAAGAGCTGATGTCTGCTTTGTGCGAGTTTCCTGACAAGGAACCAATAGCAGAGGTAGTCCCTGGCTCCACAGAGAGCATTATATATATATGTGTGTGTGTATGTGTGTGTATGTGTGTGTATATATATATATATATATATATATATATATATATATATATATATATATATATATATATATATATATATATATATATATATATAATATATATAATATATATAATATATATATATATATACACACCATGGGTTGAAATTTAATACTCAGCGGCATCGGGTCAAATTCTGAGGAAGATGAAATGGTAGAGGGATGCTTACATCCGAAGATTGAAGATTTACGAGAGGTATTGTTTTCTCTCAGTTTTTGGTACCAGTTGCCAGAAGTCAGTATTTATAACAGACGAGTCTTGAAGACACTCAAAGAGGCAACCTGAGCAGTTACTCTGGCACCGACAGCAGGAACGCAGTTCTACCAAAACACTCAGTCCTGAAGATAAGGAAAAGTTAAAACTCCACTGGGAACCGGCAGCGACTGAACCAGAAGTCAGCAACAACCACACTGCAATCTAAGTACCCAGTAATGGCGCATATGTTGCGTGATAAATTCTCGCAACATCGTTTTGTTTCAATGTCTGTTTTATAACGCAAGGGCAACAACTGCTTGGAATTTATAGTCACTTTTCTCGGTAAGCATTTGTCTTCTCGCGTTGGTATCGAATGCAGTTAAGTTTGAGCTGTGGTCATTTTTTGCGCTGGACTGCGCATGACTTGTCTTGTTGTTTGGTCGATCGGTTTCCGCCCACGACTAGTGGGGTGAGCGATTTGGAATGGCGAAAGAGATGCCTCGTTGAAGAGGGGATCTCCGCTATTTTTTGTTCTGTCAGGGATGTGTAGTCCTCTTAATGGATATTTCGTTTATTCGAGATAATACCTCTAGTGTTTTCCCACATGTCGGGAGGCGTGATATTTCTGTGTATTTCATGAAAGCAAGGTAAATTGACTCTTTCATTAACTCTATTGATTTTGGGTCGTGAGCGATTTCGATTCATAGCCTGTCTGCGAAAGTCGTCGTCACGAGATGTTTTTTTCCCAGCTCACATGTCGCTGCATTGTACTGCATCGGTTGATGCATGTACCAAGGACCATTACTTGCTACTTTGTTAAATGAATTAGGTTTGGAAAACCTTTATTATCTAGAGGATATTTTTGTGGACATTATTTATACTTCGGCAGACGTGTCTGTCTTGCTGAAGTCAAACTAAGGAGAGTGAACTGATCTCATACATCTGGTTATCTCCTGGCTGTTATAGAAAAGGATGGAGTTTTTTCCACCTGACTACATTTACAGCACTATGAAATATAACATGCATCTGACTCATCATTGTAATGCTGTCTACCGTCTATTGCTGTATTGAATGTTGCTGTGATAATGACTGTTTGATGTGCCTACACATTTGCGTAACCATTTTGTCACTGTGGCGTCCACAATAAATAATGAAGAAAAACGTCAACGGCTGTTTCAAGACTCATTGACTTTATACGTCGTGAGTTTACTGACGTCCTATGTGGATTGCCCTGTTATTGTTGTATGAACATTGTTTTGACTGAACACATCTACACACTACACAAAACCAGACATGCGGATGCCATCCATCATCATATGGCATCACGCATCATTTGGTGGCCATAAGCTGGTTTGATTCTGGTACTAGCAAACACGGGGTCCCTTACCCACTTCATTTTCAACAAGAATTCATCAGCATCCTTCAAGAAATTAACATTCTTCAATACAGTCAACATCTTCAAAATTTTCAAAGTACTCGGCGTTGCCCGGTAAAAGTCAAAATTTCAATTTTTTGACGGAAACAAGAATTTGACAGTACCCGGCGTTGTTACATGTTGCCGGATAACTCGGACTGCTGTTATCTTTTACGCAAGTCAAGCAAGTTGCTGCTGTCAAGGTTCCAGTGCTGTCGTTTTTGTGAAGGTCAAGTGCCGGTTGAAACGGGTTGTTTTCTGAAGAAGGCCAAGTACCGAT
The DNA here is from genome assembly GCA_024509875.1 of Oreohelix idahoensis. Lineage (NCBI taxonomy): Eukaryota > Metazoa > Mollusca > Gastropoda > Stylommatophora > Oreohelicidae > Oreohelix > Oreohelix idahoensis. Next base: position 11,687 of record JAMPIV010020083.1, read on the forward strand.
TTCCATCAACTTACTTTTGGATTAGAAGGTCAAGTGCCGAAACAACTCAACACACAGTACTTCAGAAGCTCTTGTACCATCGTGTTAGCAGTGGAAGCAGTTCAGATGTGCCATCATCGTTGGAGCTTCGCTCTTTAGGACGTTGATTGACATCCGTTTTTCTGCTGTTCGACGATTGGAAGCCTATAAGTTAAGTGGCCTGTTTGTATGTAAACTGTGCCCTTATACTTCTGCTGAGTCTTCTGTGTATCATCTCATTCTATATGTTATATGTCTATATGTTATTTGTATATTTATATGTTTATATTTCAGCGGGTTCTCGGTTGGGTGGTGTCTCCGTTAGATTATGCCACGTCATAGAGGTCGTCTATTGTGAGCGTTTTCTGTAGGGTAAGCAAATTTCCGATACTGGAATTTGCTAAGCGACTTCTGTTGCTATTTATGTTAGCTGTGATGACATGTTTTAATATTGTTTTCGTTATTATTTCGCATTCTTTAGTTTTGTTTTGATTTGTTTGTATTTGTTAGCCTACTCTTGTCTATAATTTAGTTTCATACAACATTTTTGTTTATACACTGTGGTGTCATGTATTTTGTTTAATTCTATCGCAGATATCGTCACATTTTTTGTGATATTTCATTAATTTCTGCTTTATTTTTAGTTGATTTCTGCGAAAGTTTTTGTATTGTTGCTGATCTTTGTTATTGTTTACATTGTTATTGTTTACATTGTTTGTATTGTTTACATTTTCAATGTTTACATTCTGCATGTGTTTACATAGTCATTGTTTACAGTTATAGTAATTAGTTAATGGGCTATGCTAATGCACTGTTACTACTACACTGATGATAAATGAATGATGAATAGTGTCGTGCACTATTGAATGAGAAGTGCACTTATGATCAAGAATTGAGTGCTGATATTTCATATACAAGTTCTTTGATTGGAGACTTGTTTCCCACAGAGACTGGGATAATATAAGGTGATGTGAATATACAAGTGTTTAATTAAGACTTGTTACACTTAGGTTTGAAATAAATTAGTTTATTATTTCAGGTTTTGGACTCATATGTTAGACAACATGTCTACATTTGAGCACTTTATTGAGCAGGGTAAATTGCTTGGCAAGACTGGTGATAAGTTAGAAGAATTTGCAACTGCTCGATATGATAAAGCAATGGAAGCTGAACAAAAGAAACTGCATATGGAAGCTGAACAAAAGAAACTGCAGATGCAGGTGGATGAAAAAAGATTCCAAATGGAAATGGAAAAAAACAAAAAAGGGAATCAGAAGCTGAGGAAAGAAAACTCCAGCTACAGCTAGAAGCTGAGAATAAAAGACTTGAAAAAGAGGCTGAGAATAAAAGACTTGAAAAAGAGGCTGAGAATAAAAGACTTGAAAAAGAGGCTGAAAATAAAAGACTTGAAAAAGAAGCTGAAAATGAAAGACTTCAAAAAGAGGCTCAGGCTGAGGAAAGAAGATTACAGAGAGAGTCTGATGAGAGGAAAGAGAAAGCAAAAATGGAACATGAAGAAAAGGTCTTAGCTTTAGAGTTGGAAAAATTGAAATTGACAAGCATGAGTAATGGTAATGATTCAAACAAGGGTTCATCTTCTGGTAAGGCTAATAATGATACTTTTAAGATTAAGTTACCAACATTTAGTCCTTCCAGTGATGACATAATGTTCTATCTGGACAGATTTGAACAAGCATGTACAGCTCATAACATAGACAAAGCAAAATATGTTTATCAGTTATCAGGGATACTGACAGGTAAAGCTCTAAGTATATTAAATATGGTGGATGAACCTGACAAGAACAATTATGAGGTTGTCAGGGCCGCTTTGTTAAAGAAATATCAGCTTAACGAAGACGGCTATCGTCTACAATTTAAAAACATGTTACCTGAAAATGGAGTTGAATTCTCCGAGTTTATTGCAAGAATACGCATTACTTTCTCACGATGGGTTGAACTATCTAAGACAGAAAAAACTTATGAAGGACTTATGGACTTAATACTTAGAGACAAAGTCATGTCGTCTGTCAATGAGTCTTTCCTTGCTTTCCTTCATGAACGTAAACCTAAAACAATAAAAGAAATGGAAGATTTCTGTTGCCAATACGTAACTGCGCACCCACACATAACCATGGGTAACTCTAAGGTGAAAGAAGGTTTACCAGTTGCTTCGGCAGCTCCGTATGGTCAAAACTTTGCTCGTAGATCCCAACAAAATTTTGATAGAAAGGGTAGCGGTAATTTCTGTCAAAATCATGGAAATCAATTTCATGGTGATTCTTCTTCGAAGAATTGGAGACAGCCTGATAGTACTCGTTACTATCACCCTAATAATTATAGGCATTTCAAAAGAGGATATGGTAATAGAGGTTATTCCTGCCGAAGACCTCAGAACCAAACAAATAGATGTTCGCATCAATGTGAACATGATAGTAATCGTGGAAACTGGAATTCGAACCAGGATAACAATTACAATAGAGACAATAATAACTGCAGAGATAATAATAACTTTGATAACTTCAGAGGTAATAATAGTCGGGGTAGATCTCAACACAAAAAAAAAGAGATATCAGCAGGCTAATGCTGTACAACAGGAAACTGAGGGAGCCTGTAATCATGGTGTTGATAATCACCCACTTCCCGCTCTTCCTGCTGCTGTTGCGCATGACGGGAGGGGTTCTTTAATCCTACATAAGGGTCTTGTTAATGATACTCCGGTCTCACTACTTTTCGATTCCGGATGCACCACTATTGGTGTTAGACAATCGCTTGTAGATCCATCTTGTGCTACAGGAAGGGTTATTAAATGTGTCACATTTGGCGGCACTCTAGAAAAAATATCCTACTGCTGTAATTCGCATTGCCACTCCTTTCTTTACTGGAGATGTGCATGCTTGTCTCTTACCTAAACCTATTGCGGACCTTATTATTGGTCGTATTCACGGAGTTAGGGAGTGTACCCCACAGCAGATTGCTGCTTGGGAAGATAATAACATGCAAGCTACAAATGCAGTAGTTACAAGAGCACAAGCTCAACAAACACCCGAAACTTCACTGAATAGTGATAATGAAGTTGATAGCCAAGATAGTCACTTAGTAATCACTCGTGACTCTTTCATAAAATTGCAAGAAGAAGATCCTTCTTTAAAAAAAATTCTTCGTTCTTGCGAAGAAAGGTGATCCGAATCAGGATACAAATAGAAAATCTTGGATTGCAATGAGAAACGGCGTACTTGTACGTATGGTACAAGATTCGACTACGTCGGCACATTCGCAAATTCTTGTTCCCAAGAGCATGAGAGTCCAAATATTACAACATGCTCATGACTCGCAATGTGCTGGACATATGGGTTTTTTCCCGTACGAAAGTCGAGAGTCCTTGCGGCTTCTCTTTTGGCCTTTTTTGTCAATAAGGACATTCGTATTTACTGCCGATCATGCAAGGTATGTCAGGAGGTCAAATCTAGAGGACCACGACATGCTGCGCCTATCCAGGCTGCTGACATTCCTATTCGGCCGTTTCAGAAAATGGCCATAGATATTATTGGCCCTTTTAAGGTCAAGTCGGCCAGAGGACATCAGTTTATCCTTACATGTGTCGATATGTGCACACGTTGGCCAGAGGCTATTCCTCTTAAGAGCATATCTACTACAGATATCGCAGATGCTCTTTTTCTTTGATATTTTCTCGCTTGGGGTTCCCCAGAGAAATATTGTCAGACCATGGCACTCAACTCATATCTGACACTATGTCACAGGTAATGTCTACCTTACATATTGAACGATCTCTCAGTAGTATCTACCATCCTATGTCTAATGGGTTAGTTGAGCGTCTGAATAGAACGCTCAAGACTTTGCTTGGTAAGATAACTGAAGATCAGCCTCAAGATTGGGACAGGGTTTTACCCGCGGCTATCTTTGCCTTTAGAGAAGTCCCTAATGAACACACAGGATTTTCTCCCTTCGAACTTGTCTTTGGCGCGCGTCCACGCGGCCCTATGTCTTTATTACACGATCTCATCACTGCCGATGATATTAGCGATGAAACTCAATCCTCATATGAGTATGTCATTGCTCTTAGACAAAAGATCATTGAGGCATGTAAGCTAGCAACTGCTTCATCAGAAATTGCTAAAGAGAAGGCAAGACAGTTTGCTAACAAGAATAGAAGTCTACGACAACTTCGTCCAGATGACAAAGCATTCGTCCTACTACCCCAGTAGGGAAAATAGACTTCTTATTGCATGGAAAGGTCCGTATGCAATAGTCTCTCGGATTTCCGATGTTGACTATGTGGTCGATATTGATGGAAAGCATAAAACTTTCCACATAAACATGCTTTCGGAATTTCACGAACGTCCGGACTATTTGCTGCCTATTTTCCAGGCAACGGATGATGCTCCTGCACCTCACGGTCATTATTCATCCCTGTCTGTCATTCAGGATGAGGAAGCTACCTTCTCTGATGTCAACCTTCCCCTTCCAGTGGTTCCATTACATTCCACGGAATCTTGGAAAAACGTTTCTGTTTCTCCTAATCTTTCTGGTGACGAACATCGACAAGTCTCGTCGATGTTACAAACATTTCAGGATGTTCCTCACTGACATTCCCCTGGACACACAGATGTCATAGAACATGACATAATTCTTACCGACAATAATCCAATTAGGGTTAGGCCGTATCCTATTCCTAAACACTTTCAGTCGCAAGTGGAAAAGGAATTGGATGAAATGATTCAATTAAATATAATTGAACCATCGACTTCACCATATTCTTCTTCCATGGTTATTGTCCGGAAGAAGGATAAGAACATACGAATTTGCGTTGATTATCGCAAATTGAATCAGGTCACAAAGTTCGACGCTGAACCGATGCCTTTGTTAGAAGATCTACTGATTAGACTTTCTAATTCTAGATTCTTCACTAAACTTGACTTGTCTAAAGGTTATTGGCAAGTGCCTTTAGCAGAGCATGCCAAACCTCTTACTGCTTTTTCTACACCTAGGGGTCTATTTCAATGGAATGTTATGCCTTTTGGTCTCATGAACGCCCCTGCCACTTTCGTTCGCATGATGCGTCGAATTCTGTCACATCGTTCGGATGTCATCGCATACTTAGATGACATCTGTCTCTTCAGTGATACCTGGGAAGATCACTATTTAGGGTTATATGACTTACTTGTCCACTCTACGTGAGAATAATTTGACAGCAAAACCTTCTAAAGCTTTTGTTGGTTTTGGTGAAAATCTCTTTCCTGGTGTCATCGTGTTGGTCATGGTCTCTTGAAGACAGAAGACCACAATACTTCCAAAATACTGAACATCTCTGTTCCTAAAACGAAGAAACAAGTTAGGAGTCTCTTAGGTTTAATTCAATTTTATGGGAGATTTATTCCAAATTTATCTTCGATCATGGCACCTCTCTCAACATTGTTGAAGAAAGGTTCGCCTAATCTGGTCCGTTGGTCTGAAGAATGCCAATCTTCACTAGACCAAATCAAGAATATATTTTCTTCTCCTCCCATCTTAAGATTACCTACTCTTGATAGGACCTTTGTTCTTCGGAGTGATGCTTCATCCACTGGGATTGGAGCAGCACTGATGCAAGAATATGCAAATACTCTGCATCCTGTTATGTACATTTCTAGAAAACTAAATGCGGCAGAGAGGAACTACTCGGTTTTAGACCGTGAGTTGTTAGCGATGGTTTGGTCAATTCTAAAACTACAAAGATTCCTCCTGGGCGCACATTTCATTCTAGAGACTGATCAGAAAGCTCTTACAGCTATTCAGACTAAGAATTTGAAGAGTTCGAGATCCACTCGATATGCTATAGCTCTTCAACCTTTTCACTTCACGGTACGAGCTATCCGTGGTGCGGATAATGTGATGGCTGACATGTTGTCTAGATGCCCACATGACTCCAACTAATACTTCTGTCCTATATTTCTATATATTACAGAGTCATAACACACCTATATTTCTACAATAGATTAGCACATCTGTACTTACTTTATATGTACACACTATCGTGCTTTGTTGTCATCTTCTTCTGTTCGTTTTTTAAGATGATAGAGGAGGACTGAGTAGTTAATATAAGGGCCGTTAGTTTACTAAACAGCCACAATTATTAATAATGTATTGTACCTTATGAAGCATATTAGTTATTAATTAGCATTATATTGCTTGTACTTTCTCAGAATGTCATTGTTGAGCTGAGGACTTACCTTACGAGTTCTAGATTGTGTGCTTACCCTCGGAATACCAGAGCATATGTCCTGGATCGTCATGTAGTTTAACTTTACTATGTACTTATGTCATTACATGTCAAAGAATGTACTATTTAAATTTTCCTATCAGATTTGTACAACCATTTTTAAAGACAATATTAGAGTATGCTGTTTAATGATGATTATAGTAACTTGCATACGTATATTGTGTTTACATGCTAACGTGATGTGTGTTGGTGACACCTCCCCGATGTGAATATTTTTTGAGACATATTTATTTTTCTGTTGAGGTATATCCTCACCAGACACTCTATAATTAGCCTATTGTTTGGCAATTTAATTAATTATCAGCGCATAATTCGTGCGTTTTGAGCCGCTTATCGCTTGCTCTTTGATATTGAAAAAAAAAAATATGTTCCACATTTTTTTTTTATCGGGAGGAGGTGGTGATATGTTGCGTGATAAATTCTCGCAACATCGTTTTATTTCAATATCTATTTTATAACGCAAGGGCAACAACTGCTTGAAATTTATAGTCACTTTTCTCGGTAAGCATTTGTCTTCTCGCGTTGGTATCGAATGCAGTTAAGTTTGAGCTGTGGTCTTTTTTGCGCTGGACTGCGCATGACTTGTCTTGTTGTTTGGTCGATCGGTTTCCGCCCACGACTAGTGGGGGTGAGCGATTTGGAATGGCGAAAGAGATGCCTCGTTGAAGAGGGGATCTCCGCTATTTTTTGTTCTGTCAGGGATGTGTAGTCCTCTTAATGGATATTTCGTTTATTCGAGATAATACCTCTAGTGTTTTCCCACATGTCGGGAGGCGTGATATTTCTGTGTATTTCATGAAAGCAAGGTAAATTGACTCTTTCATTAACTCTATCGATTTTGGGTCGTGAGCGATTTCGATTCATAGCCTGTCTGCGAAAGTCGTCGTCACGAGATGTTGTTTCCCAGCTCACATGTCGCTGCATTGTACTGCATCGGTTGATGCATGTACCAAGGACCATTACTTGCTACTTTGTTAAATGAATTAGGTTTGGAAAACCTTTATTATCTAGAGGATATTTTTGTGGACATTATTTATACTTCGTCAGACGTGTCTGTCTTGCTGAAGTCAAACTAAGGAGAGTGAACTGATCTCATACATCTGGTTATCTCCTGGCTGTTATAGAAAAGGATGGAGTTTTCCACCTGACTACATTTACAGCACTATGAAATATAACATGCATCTGACTCATCATTGTAATGCTGTCTACCGTCTATTGCTGTATTGAATGTTGCTGTGATAATGACTGTTTGATGTGCCTACACATTTGCGTAACCATTTTGTCACTGTGGCGTCCACAATAAATAATGAAGAAAAACGTCAACGGCTGTTTCAAGACTCATTGACTTTTTGGGTCGTGAGTTTACTGACGTCCTATGTGGATTGCCCTGTTATTGTTGTATGAACATTGTTTTGACTGAACACATCTACACACTACACAAAACCAGACATGCGGGTGCCATCCATCATCATATGGCATCACGCATCAGCATCTTCTGAATTTTATTTTCTTAAATCCACCAGCCCATAATCTTTTTCCTATGAACATGTGTCTTAAATTACCTGGGTTTTTTTTTTCTTGACTAATCAATTTTATTCATTTTAATCTTATTGATCAAATATTTCATAAATAAATCTCCTGTTATCTATGTAAATATAAACCCATAGTTGGGGTGAATCAATGGATTGAGTGAGTTGATGTGTGGACCCGTATGCCTTATGTTTAAAAGAAAAATACAATATACAGAGCTAAACTTACAATTAATACTTTTTTACTGAATTAACTTCAGCTGGGATCTCATTAAAAACAGGTCAAAGCATACATTTCTCACAGAAGGTGCAGGAGAATACAAAATTTATAACAAAGATTGTTGCAACTCAAGAACTCCCTGTGAGACTCCCTGAAATAGAAGCACCAAACTTCTTTTTATATCTGTGCCAAGAGTACTTTTGAGCAAAGGTTGCTACCTGTGTTTTTAAAAAACTAATTTCTTTTACTCGAATTTTGTCCACTAGTGGACAACTACTGCATATCATGGAGACAACTCACCACACCGTACTATTATTATTTTTGTCAATTAATATTTTCCTCCTACATTGGACGTAATTCCATGACAATATGTTTAATGGTAATCACCCTATTAGAGGCATATAGTACAAGTCGTGAACAATATGTAGGTTGTGCCTTGGGACTGGCAAACTTAACATGTACAAGATATATGCCACAGAAACCATCCTGTGTAAGGAGCGCAAAGGAGCTAAAGGAGAATGAATGATGATGAGATGATTGGTAAGGATTTGACGATTATTGATGATGATAGTGATCGATGATGATGATGATGATGAATATGATAGGGATGATGATCTGTATAGTGATGATGAGATAGTCCTGATGATGATGATGATGATAGATATGACGATGATGATAGTGATTTTATGATTAGTGATTATGATAGTGATGATGATGATAGTGTTACCGTGATGTACAGATTATGATGATACAGTGATGAAGATGATAGTGATGTATGAATAGTGATTTGATTAGCCAGATGATAGATGATAAAATATAGTGATTGATGAAGATAGTGATATGATGATTCCATAGTGATGATGATAGTGATGATGACACACTTATAACGTGGATAAAATAAGATTGAGAGTAATGATACAGATGACTGCTGATACAATAAAGTGATATGAGTTAACAATCGATAGTGATGACAGATAATATTTGGTCACTTTGTAAAGATAGTTAAGATGATGGTGCACAATATCATCATAGTAACCCATGCATTATGGGTCATACGTGAATCACCCAAAAAATGATCATGCCTGATCATTCATCTAGCATATCCGTCTAAAAACGTACTTTAGTAAATCAGGTTTCACAGGTGTTTTATCTACACTGAATCTGGAATTCACCATTATCACCCATGTCAGTCACGATTATCCATCGAGTCAGCTATCATCATCCACACTACTTGATCGGCCATCACTATCATCAACGTATCAAGCTAATAATCATAAAGCAAAGTCATGATCAAATGCAATATCCGTATAATTGAAACCATCCACAGATTATGCCATGAGGATCAGTGAGGTTCTGATCATGATCAATTATCATTCATGATCACTATAACCATAAGAGTGATAGTCATCATCACTCATCCACTATCAGTTGAACCTAACAAGCTGATCATGCCCATCTATGACTATTCCCGATCATGGATAACTATCATAGATCAGATCATCGGGTTACTATCACAATCATTCCTCCATGTATATCACCTAACTATCAAATCCCCATCATCACTGGATCACGGATCCACGTGATGGATCAGTCACCATCATCACCATGCTGCATTATCTGCCCCCGATGAACACTATCATCCTACATCACTGATCAGTGATCATCTGCAAACCCCCATGATGTCCCCTCCCCCCCCTTTGGGATCATCCTGCATCCCAGCGCACACCCTTATGGGCGATCCTAGGGGATATGATCTCCAGGATATCCTATCATCTTCCTACGTAAAACGATTCCGCCCTAAGGTTATAGCCCCACCCATTGATCCCCCAGGTGCAGTCACCCGCATGGTCTAGTCATGGTCTGCATCTTACCTCCTTCATCAGCCTCCATCTCTACCCATGGTCAAATCAATCCCTCTTCGATCATTCAGTCAGGGTTCATCATCATCATACCCCATGATCATGCATCATCGATCATCAACGCATCAATCAGTGATAATCCAGCATCTATAATCATCCATCAGATGATGAATGAAAGTAATGATGATTTGATCGATAGTGTTATCATCATCATCTGTGATAGTTGCACTGATCATCCATACAGTGCATAGTATCATCCATCATCAGTCGTCATCATGACATCCTGCACGTGATAGGCCATCTTCAAATCTATTCACCATCATCACCATCATCACTCATACACAGTCATCAGCCAATCGATTTCATGCATTCATCATCAATCCAATCATCAAATGCTCATCGATTCATCCCATTTTCCAGGTCAGTCATCAGCATGATACATTGCCATCTATCAGTTCATCATGACATCATTCATCCTATGATCGAATCACATCATGCATCCATCATTATCTATCGATCTATCATCAGGGATTGCAATACATGATCCTCATCTTCATTCATCCATGATCAGGCTTATATTCATGCCATCATCATCATCCATCATCATCTCATCAGTCAGATCATGTATCAATTCATCTTCTCATCATCATCATCATCTACCATCACTATCATCATCATCATTCATCATCAATCAGATCATTCATCACATCATCATCATCCCCATCATCAAAATCATCAATCAGTTCATCAGTCTCATCATCAGATTCATTCTCATCATAATCATTCATCTAATCATGATCATCCATCTAAAGATTGCGTCATCCACTCACTATCAATTATACATCATCACTGATCACCATCAGATCATCATACCTTCTATCAGCCTTCATCATCCATTATGAACTTGGATCTATCATCATCGAATCTACTTGACATCATCATCCTCATCAGTCACTATGCCAGATCAATAGTCATTCATCACTGACGCATCATCATTTTTGCAGACCTAATCATTCCATGTCATCACTGATGTTGATTCGATTTATCATCTCAGTCATTACCACAGTCCCTATCATCCCCCAGTCATCATCATTATTCATCGATAGTTCTCATATCATGCTCATCACTCATCACATCTATCTCCAGAGGTGCGTCTGCGAGTCAAGGTGGGCATTTTCAGGGGTGGGTGGGCGGAACTAGGGCACGGCGAGTGGGCGCAGTGGGAAAGGAGGATTGGATATGTGATGGGACGCGGGATGGGGGGGGAAGGGGGGAGGGTGGGTGGGGGGGGGGGGAGGGGAGGTGATGGTGGTGTGGTATCACGGTGGGTGGGGGATGGTGATGGAAGCGGGGGCTCCGGATGGTAGAGCGGTGAGACGCTGGGGGGGGGTGGGTGGGTGCGCAGCGGAACCTCCCCATCCCCCCCCAGGACCCCCCACGTCTCGCTACTAAAAGCCAATAAAAACTCCCAGCCAAAATACATCCCACACACCCCATTCCCCCCCCGCACATCACCCCCAAAACGACTCCCAATGAGTATCCGCTAGTTCCTACAACCAACGTAAAGCCCCGTCATGCAAGTACCCTATTTCCTCACATATAGGGCAACCAGGGTACATGTCCCTGATGCCTGCTAGTGAACCCTCCTTATTACCTTTGTCTCCCTCCAGTTCTTCAATAAACGTGAAGAGTAGTTAGGTATCTCAACAAACTGGCCACACCAACCCTTAGTATTTCATGAGAAAAGAACTGAGCTAATAATGCTATCAACACAATTCCCTTACCTCAAACTGTTGAGTTCCCTATCCAAGCTTAAACTTGAATTCCATTGTGGCACATGTGAGGAGTGTACTTGTTCTCACAGTTTTACCACATTAGTGATCTTGTCATACCTAATACCCCCGCCTCCCCCCCCCACCCACCCCCCCCCCCCCGGTAAGTTACGCAAACAAAATTAAGCGAAAGAAATAAAATAGCACCCCTGGAATCTCCTTTTGTTTACAATCGACAATCCAATCCGACAAAGACGATACAGAATATAAATGATGAAAGGAACAGTAAACTAATTTGTTTTGTCAACGTCTGCTTCAGAGAATAAAAGAAAGGTAAGCGAACAGGCGTGTGAAATCTTGCAGCGTTTAATATAATGTCATTCCAAATAACCGCTAGGGAAGTGTATTCGATTGTTAAATAAATTACAGGACTTTAATTTAGAAATAAACAGAGAGAGTGACAAGTGTAAAATAGAACTGAATGTTGCCAAGTTAATGTAAGTTTTACCAGCAAAACTACGTCTTGTGATGCGTTTCCTATTTATATAAAAAATGTGGTAAAGGTTAAAGGCTGATAAATACAGCAACAGGCCAGGATATTAATATATTAAACGCCCTACAACACGGGGTCGTTAATCCATACATACAGTAAGACCAGGTTTGCAATTTGCGCTTCCATGTATAGCGTCTTGCTGTGCGCTATGTGGCGAGCTTCTATAAGGTTTAGAAAACCCCGTTTTTGTTTTTTTTTTTTTTTTTTTTTTATCGAAAGTATGATTACGTGCCACGTAGCCAGTCAGAGTCATCTAGTCAGCAATCTCCACCCTTAAATTCAAGCTATTTATAAAGCTTTTTATCATAACTTTCATTGAAGCAGAAATAGATCTGGCTAGACTAAAAGCCATACCGTACAACTACATCTGCAGTCTCCCGCTCACCTACTGCCGGGGTCCTGCCGACAGTTTAACATACCTCTCTTTATTCTTTTACATTCGCCAATCTTCAAATTGATTTTTATACTATATTAATTGCAATATAGGTAGTCCCCTCGATTTACGCCTGGGATGCGTTCCTATACGAACTGGTGCAATTGGAGTCAGTGTAAATTGAAACCATTTTTAATAATGTCAGTCAATGGAAAATCAATGACTTACGTTCCAGGCACCCGATAAAAATGTTCAGAGTAATATAATGCTACTATAATTCCGAAAGTTCCTGAAATTAAAATAAAGTTAATTTTTACAAACATTTGTTATATAAAATATATTGTAAACTTAAACCAAAAACGGCGTAACGCAGCGTATTTAGCTCTCTGAGGAAGTTCCTGGATCGTCACGTTTCTTTAACGAACATGCAGAGTTAACTGTTGGTGGATTTCCTCTTTTCCTTTCTACCAAAAATCTCCCATAAATTATAATAACATTCGGATGCCATAAAGGTTTTCCTCTTTCGCTGCAGCAGCACTCAGCCCCCCCCCCCCCCCCCCCCCCCCCCCCCCCCCCCCCCCCCAGTCGTAGTCAATCTTGCAGAGCTCATCAATGAGTTTCTCCAATGTCTGGAAAGAATGGCGCTTGCATATCGCTTTTTTCTTCTCATCTGTTATAGGAAGTCCTTCACCTTCTACTCTCTTCTCCTCCCCTTTCTGTTTGGTTTAGTATTTTTTGTGAGTCAATATTTGTTCAACGTCGTTAATGGAAAGAGGCTCCCCAAGGCTTTTCCAATAGCTCCTGGGGGTTTTTTTTTTTTTTACGTCTTCAAATGTAACTTCGTCTAAGCCCATCTCGTATGTGCCGGTCTTTTAAACGTCTTCTAATCTACACGTTCTCACGGAGCCGCGATAGCGCAGTGGTTTAGTGCACTGGCTCCCTAGCTTCGGTGGTCCATGGTTCGATCCCCAGTATTGAGGTGGGGATTTTGATAGAACGCAAACGGCTCCGGGGTCGTAGCCTAGCCTCATAAATGGGTACCAGAGGCAACTCTGGAAGGTTTAAGAACGACCTGCGTGATGCTGACCACATCACCCCTAGTGTGCCGATGGGCAAGAAAGATATATGGACCTAAATGCCTTCAACGGGCGTGTATCGGATTCTTACCTTTCTTACCTTTATGACGTTTCTCCACTGGCTGCAATCCTGCGAATAGTATTTCATAGTTTTATTTAATAACAAATTTTAAAAATGGTGTTATTCAATTTTATTATTTTGTTTATTATTATTTTTAATTATATTTTTTTTTAACTTTCAGGTTTCAGAATCGGCGTTTTATTGTGAAAGTATGAGGGCTACCTGTATTCATCACTGTACATTAGTTAATAATGGTCAAAAAAGGATACTGCCAAAGGGAATTGGAGTGTTAGAGACTTCATGTGTAACAAGGTCCAGCATCGAAGAGGTGGGGGGTTAACCAGTCTCCCTTCCTCGTTACCTTTTCCTTCCCTAACTCAAAGATCAGATTCAGGTACCCATTTACAGTTTGGGTAGACTGGAGCGTGTCGATACCCGTGATTCGAACCTTTGCACCTTTGTCAAGAAGAGTAATAATGGTAACAAATACTATATTATGAACTGTTCCATTAGGTCCCGGTGTCCTGTGAAGAGGGAAATAATAAATAGGATGACAAGGTAACAAGTATGTAGAATTAGCTAGGTGTCTAACGATCGGCGTCTGTGGAGCCTAATTGGATATGAACGCAGTATTTCATAATCCAGATATACCAGGTTCGAAACCTGCTGCAGGCGGTTTTGGTATCGCAGATCGCTTTGTGTGTGGATTTTAACAATGAGTATATAAGCGCCGTACCGTTCAGAAAGCAATGGCAAACTACTGAAAGAAAAAATTGCCTAGAAAAATCACAAACAGCCAATAAAAGCTGGGGTTGATTTGTCACGGTCCTGTAAAAGGTATAAGCAACTAACTTTAACTTTAGACACGATATTAGAATTGACATGAAAATGAAAGCTTCATTTCTCAAAAGAAAGGTACATGAGGAGTGATATTCAGATCTAACGGGTCATTGGCCAGAGACGTTTGATACCTTGAAATGGAGAAGAAAATAACGATCGAACAACCATCGTTATGTAGCTACACTAAAAGGTCTCAGTTTTAAAATAGTCAAGATATCTGTCCTTTGATGAGATATATTCATGATAAGTATGTTATACACAAACAACTCTATGCCCATGAACTGAGAAAAGAGAGTTATCCAGTGTAATATCGAGCCAGTCCTAATATATAGAAGGTGTGGTCATGGACATTTAGTAAACAAGAGAGGAAAATCCTTGAAGGCCACAAGTTGATGCGGTTCTTTTACAGAAAAATGTTAAGAATAACCTTAGCCTAAAGGGGCTATAAGACGTATGACTTGAAAGAAGTCCAATACACCGATGAAACACTTTTCCTTTTGGGCTCCACACCTTTGTCTATTGATATTTTTAGTCTGTTTTAGTTCCACGAATGTGATATTTCTATTTTTTTTTCCTTTCTTTAAATATTGTTAATTCATTTTTTCTCAGTGTTCCCGTTTTCTTCTTCAGGTAGTCCATGATATATCTTGATAAGGGAGCCAAGCCATATTTTGTCCGCTCCTGTCCTTTTATTGTTGCGAGAAGGTCTTCATATGGTCCTATAGAACATATAACTGTGTAATTATGTACGATATTCCAAAGATTATTCTGTATCATATTTATTTGCCTCATATGGCCTGGTATTCTTCCCTAATAATGCAATATAATGTCCCATTTTTTCGCACACATATTTGAACGTCGAATTACAAGACAGTGCAGAAGTATCTAAAAAGATTTTTTTTTAAAGAGAGAATAGTTTTTCTATCTGAAAATTCATTAAATGTTTTTAACGACAGCCGCTGTTCTTGCTTGTATTTCCTATTCTGGATCCTTTCATCAGTTGTGTTTTTTGCCATCACAAGAAATAGATGACCTATTTCTCGACTGCTCATGTCCGTTGCTTAAAATTGTCCTTCTGCAGTTAAGAAAGCTGGATTCCATAGAATTAAAAGTATTATTTTACGCAACAACTCTTTAATCATGGAAGAATGAAAGATAACTTTTTAGAGTTATATAGAGCCAATCTTAACATATGGAAGTGAGTCATAGACAACTTTGTATAGAAGCAGGGAAAAAGCACTGATGATCAAAGCATGAAAAGCACTGATGGTCAAGGCAGGAAAAGCGCTGATGGTCAAAGCAGGAAAAACATTAATGGTCACAAAGTTGTGTGGTTTACATTAGAAATAGTATGAATAACGTGGAATAACGTGGACAGGTAAACAGCTTAGTGAAGACCTGAAAAAAAATCCAGTGCGCAAAGGAAGCTTAATAATCACATTAGAAGGAAACAATAAATTGTCTTTGGATATGTTTATGAGGAGAAGTTAGCTGCTTATCCTTTACAGGAATTGGCAATCAACCCCAGCTTTTATTGGCTGTTTTGTGATTTTTCTAGGCAATTTTTTTTCATTCAGTAGTTTGCCATTGCTTTCTGAACGGTAGGGCGCTTATACCATTGTTAAAAATCCACACAAAGCGATCTGCTACCAAACCGCCTGCAGCAGGTTTCGAACCTGGTATATCTGGATTATGAAACTACGTTCATATCCATTAGGCCACAGACGCCGACTATGAGGAGAAGAAGTCTGGAATGTATTGTGATTGCCGAAACATTTGAAAGATAAAGATATAAAGGACGGCAAAGAGATATGGTACTGCGGGATAGTTTGGCATCATGTCACGGAAAGTTGACAAAAGAAACTTATAGCACTAGACCTAAAGGTGAATTACCTC
Source organism: Oreohelix idahoensis (assembly GCA_024509875.1). Classification (NCBI taxonomy): domain Eukaryota; kingdom Metazoa; phylum Mollusca; class Gastropoda; order Stylommatophora; family Oreohelicidae; genus Oreohelix; species Oreohelix idahoensis. Next base: position 28,161 of record JAMPIV010020083.1, read on the forward strand.
GCCGAATGTTCAGGTTGACTGGTGAAAGCGAAGCTCAAGCAGCTGAATACATTTCAATGATGACAGTTTTTAGATAAAGACCAGAAGAAGCAGAAAGAGAAAGCATTAAGATACAATGAGTTTAAAAAGTTATTAAATGTAATTGCTGTTGCCCTGTCTGTGGACGGTAACAAGTAATAATTCCAAACGGGATAAAATCAGGTACACGCGTTAAAAAAAAAAAAAAAAAAAAAAATTCACCAGACATAGTCACAAAATTAACACGCAGAATAACAAACACAGCAACCAAAAAGCTACAGACTTTGATAAATGGATAGAAGGTTGGAAGTGGCTTGACAAGATCACTAATGTGGAACTGATGGCAAGAACCAGACAAGTGTTAGTGACTGAAAAGATTAAAAGAAGACGTTGGAGATGGATAGGTCACACATTGAGGGAACTTGTTGATAGCATTACTATGCAGTCCTTGTTCTGGAATCACCAGGGTAGGAGAAGAGGTAGATGAAGACCACAGAACACCTGGAGAAGAGAACTGGAGACAGACATGACGGGAATGAATAAGACATAGAAAGACCTTGAGCGGATGGAACGGGACATGAAGACTTGGTATACGTTTGTTGAAGGTCTGCGCTTCTTAGAGAGATTAAGGATGATGATGATGGTCAGAAAATGGCCAGGCTATTTTTTTACACTTGATCAGAATGTTAACTGATCATTGGGAGCCGCGCTGATGTAATGGTTACCACATTGCGCTGGCGATCAGGTGTTCAAGGTTCAAGCCCGGGCGTGAGCATTTGAAGGAGTGTCATCGACCGGGATTTTGACTGAATAGCATGAACGGCTCCTGAGATAAACCCTCTGTGGGTGGGAAGCAGCGAAGCTCCTGACCGGGTTGGAAGGAAAGTCCACAGGCTCCCCAGCCTCGCAATGACATGTCATTGGGCCGAAGGGCTGAAAGCCCAAGTGCCGCTGGTTAAAACTGGTCATTTATTATGACCTGCCCTTTTACGTTAAAAAAAATAAGAAACAAGGCAAGAGGAAGACCACCAAAAAAGTGAATGTTGCCGTGGCTGATATGCATAACAAATGTGGCTAAAAGTTCAACATAAGCATCCATTTATGAAAGTCTATTGTTTCTTGTTGTTTTTGCTTTTCTCCTTGTTTCAGAGCCATATAATAGAACTGCCTTGAGACTTGAGTTGACGATTCTAATTTTTATGTTGGACTTGATCTCGTTAGATTTCCATACATTTCCAAAGCAATGAAGATCCTGGGTTCGATTCTCGGTAAGCCCATCACTTCTGTTGTATTTTCTGTTGTCTAGTCTTCTACTTCTTTATTTCGCACGAGTGGCTGAAGCATACCTTTGTGTATCGTATTTATTTATTTTTCTTGCGTTCATATACCAGCTGGGTTTTTTTTTCGACCATGAAAAAATGTATTCCACTGTCGTAGATTTTTGATAGGGGAATTAAGACTTGGGTTGGTCCCTTCTGAATAGATTAGAATGAGTGATAGCCACAGTGAGAGATGATAGCAGAAATAGATTTCCACGAGTGAGATGGTAGAAATCAATAGAGGCTGTCTATGAAATCGAGAATCTTTTCTCTCTTTTAGCCTATCTTCTACAACAGATCTAGAGGAGTCAGACAGTCTATTGACTACATATATTAATATATATATATATATATATATATATATATATATATATATATATATATATATATATATTACCACTCACGTGCACACACACACAATTGACGACATGTAGACGCACACTCTCGGTTCATTCATCAGGGCCCTGGCGTGCATTTCTCACTGTCTTACCCTATAGCTTGCTGTTGTTCGCCGTCTGGCGCACGTTAGGACACAATCTGGTTTATCGTTTGATGAAGCGGATACCTAGCTATGCAGATCTTGGTTTTCATCCAATTTGTCCGGGGAGCGTCCTTTTCGGGCGATGATTTTGTTCAGATTTTAAGTTAGTGTCACTTTTTCAGTTCAGGTAAGAATTAGTTTTCAAGTGGGCTCACAGGATCAGAATCACGAGGTTTCCACTACTTAGGAACAATGTCAGGTTTGTAACTTCGATCAAAAGGTAAAATTCTTGGTCACTCCACACTGAGTAAAAATTGTCGGAAAAGTTAATGTTTGTAATCTATTACTTGCCACACGGGCTAAATGTACTTGAGATTTTTCCCTGAAAGAATTAAATCAGGCTCGATAGGCCCGTTACTTCTTTATAATCTTTAAAGTTCTTGTAAAGGTATACACCAAGTCCTTTAAGGAAAGAATGTTTTAGTGTTCTTCACAGATATCTCTGTACTTAACGCTGGCAAAGTTTGAGTTAACCCCAGTTTTTCTTCACTAAATAGAGGAAAAAACATATAAAATAATTATACATACTATGTACTTGTTATAACTTACATTTTAAAAACTGCAAGCGTAGCGCTTTTGACTTATCATTTATAAAACTTACCCGTGAAATAAGTTATATTCATAAAATCAATCATCATGAATTAGGAATACATACGTATCCCGTCAATACTCACTGATGTAGCATTTCAGTTATAAATTAATTTTAAAATATATTCTCGTCTGATTATTTAGCAATAAAATCAAATTCATTTATAGCTGCATGATTCCAAGCTAGAAATATAATTTATTCTGCTTTCCACTGAAACACGTCACTATAAAATAATACAGACTATATTTTAATTCTCTCTGCACAAAAGAACTAGTGAAAAATAGGCGATTCAACACTTTAAACACTCACAAAATATTAAATACTTAATATAATATTTACCTCAACACAGAAATACGGTATCACATCGAAACTAAGAGTTTCACTCATAAGTTTAAGTATCTAGAACGAAGTGACCACGTCTACTGCAAATGGAGAATGAGTGAAATCAAGTTTAAAACTCTGATTATATCTGTCAAAAAGACAAAGAGGTCCCACGTTATTTCGAAACCCGATCTCTCCCCTTTCCTAACACCTACGTACCTTAGACGCTGGACATAACATGCCAAACGCGTCTTAGACACCTCACGCTACGAAACTGTCTGAGAGTGCCGTGACAGAGGAAAATACCAGACAAATGTCTCATTCTGCGCCGTGCAGATGTCGGTTATCACACCTCACGCCGGAGAAACGTTCGTGTCAGGTGAAAATGATAGCCAAAAGTCTGCTCCTATGTCTGAGATAGATGAAAATTCACAGTTCCTCATCTGACTGACATCTACGTAATAGAATGCGTATCAGTATGAGAAAGAAAAACGGTAACGTGAGAATGGGAAAGAAAATATTTTTCGCAAACGAACGAATGCGAAAATAAAGGAAAATGATATAAGAGCGATAATAAAGTAAAGGACACGGGTAGAAAAGGAAGAGAAAATAGAAAATTTATTGATCATAATCTCTATGCGACATCCACCTCTTCGCTTTTGTTTGCTTATCTTTATTTTGTGTGTGTGTGTGTCCTCAATCTGCTTGTTGTGTATTCTTTTGCACAGAGGCGTATGCCCGTTATTTTTTTTTTTTATTTTTTTTTTGGAGATACGGCTGTCTGCATTAGCTAGTTTTTGTGCGTCAAAGCACTTGTATTGAACGCCGCGATATTATTACGTAATTGGTAACTATATGTAGCCCAACGGCTAATTTTCTGGGCCTTTCATTTTTGTACGCTGACTAGTGAGGACGTACATTTTATGTTCCCAATTCGTGGAGACTTTTTATGCAAGCGATTTCATGTGGCCATGTTCGAGAGGCCGCCACCAAAGTATTATTGGCCATTATAGTTTACTGTCTTAACAGAGAAGTGTAGTAACCAGTTTAAGGAAGTATTTCGCTACGATATAGTCAGGAAACTTTTAATGCCGCAGAACTTGGGTCACGTCGTCGTGTCCGAACGAACCTTTAGTCATAACGGCCAGAATTGAGATGTATTGTGCTATTGCATGCCATGTTATATGCTTCTACAACTGACAGACACTGGACGTCTGAATGCAACGTATTATTGATGTTACTACATGCTTGGAACTATGGAGCCAAATAAATGTCTTTTCTGTGGACTGGATTTGATCGGCATTGTGGTTGACTATTTTGAACTTACCAGTTTGTATGGCGTGCCAGTTGTACTGAATGAGTCTATTTATTAAGCCTACGATATTCGCGTTTTTCCAGCACGATCTGCTTAATTCAGTCAGTCACCACATCCACACAAATAATAACATAGAATCCTCTCGCAACACTGCTCTTTGTCTAGATATTTTCACAGACCCTCCTCCTCCCTTTCTTTCTTTCCCTATCCATTTGACCAATGCCTTTTGTCTGCCTTCTGTTAACTACTTCAAATAGACAGTGATGTTGTAATATCATTATCCTCTTTCCTCCGCGTTATTGAGCGTCTAATTGGGAGAATGGTTAGAGCTCTGGTCTCTCGCGGTAAAGATGGCTTATTGAAATCACGTTATCCTCACGTTTCAGTCTACCCAACAGCATCACGAAGACCGTGACGTACCCCATTCCGAGGATACTGTACTCTGCTCTTCAGTTAGGGAAGGGAAAGGCGACCAGGAGGGGAACTGGTCATCTCCCCTCATTATGCTGGACCTAGTATGGTGATATCTCTAACACTTTAGTTCCCTACGACAGTATCAGCTATGGGACCACTTTTAACTCTATGTTTTCACACTCTGAATAAATATTTTCTCCGGTGTTCGTGATTTATGTCCTGTGATTTCTTTGATCCTTAGCCGCCGACCGTCAAAGCAGTCAGCGGCCATCACGCCTGATGGCGTCTTGTAGGGCAACAACAAATTGATTCCACTTTGCTCGGTCGGCGGCCATCCTTCGTACAGTGCCCCAACTCTGGTTCATTCTTTGCATCTCAGCCTCCACAGTCCTCCGCCAGGTTGTTTTTGGTCGGCATCGCTTTCGTTTTCCTTCAGGGGTCCAAAGCATAGCTGTTCTTGTGATGGCATCGGGGTCTATTCTGAGGACATGGCCAACCCAGCTCAAGCGTCTGCCAGCTATGATGGTGTGCATGTCCTCTTGCTTGCTCCGAGTAATGTCCTGTGTATGGTAGCCATTTTGTATCCACTAGCCTCAAGCGTCATGCCGTGTCGTCTAATTACACTGACTAACAAAAAAAAAATTTTTTTCTCTATCAGGTCGGGATCTCTAGAAATACGCAATTGAAGTTTTTTAACAATGCATACAGTATTACAACATCATTTGTACAAGAAGTATAACAGTTATGTAGGCTTGAATTTCTTTGCAGTCGACTTTCATCGGTGAATGGCATGTGGTACATCGCGATGAAGCATCCAACAATAATCGGCAAGCATGGTCACACTCCACCGTCCTTGATAACGTGACTCCATTACGGCGATATCTTGATGGAATCGTTCTCCATGTTCATCGCTGACTTCGCCAAGGTTGTCAGGGAAAAAGTCAAGATGCGAATCGAGCAAATGGATTTTGAGGGACATGTTACAGCCCATAATTCTGTATGCATGTATGCACTGCTTAACAATATGCACATAGTCGACAGATTTGTGATTTCCCAGAAAGTTATCGACGATCGATTTGAATGCCATCCATGCGCGAAGTTCACTACCATGTAACAAGTTCTCGAATTGTTTGTCTGCAATAACTTTCCTAATCTGAGGTCCTACAAAGATACCTTCCTTTATCTTTGCATCGCTAATCTTTGCATCGCTAATTTGCGGAAACTTTTCTCGAAGATAAGTGAAAGCTTTGCTCGTTTTATCTAACGCTTTTACGAAATTCTTCATGAGCCCCAACTTTATATGTAACGGTGGTAAAATGATGCTGTCTTTGTTAACCAATGGCTCGTGTATTACATTTTTATGCCCGTGCTGCATACGATCCCTGATAGGCCACACCTTTCTTGCATAATGTTCCTGTCTGTTGCGGCTGTCCCATTCACATAGGAAGCAACAAACTTTAGTATACCCAGTTTGCATGCCCTTGAGAATTGCAATGACCTTTAGGTCTCCACAAATCCGCCATTGGTAGTCATTGTACTTTATTTTTGCCAAAAGTATAGCCATATTGTCATAAGTTTCTTTCATATGAACAGAGTAGGCGACTGGAATTGATGAAAATAAATTTCCATTATGCAATAACACGGCTTTTAGACTAGTCTTGGAAGAGTCGATGAAAAGTCGCCATTCGTTGACTATGTGCTCATGACCGAGGTGCACCATTAGACCTTTTACATCTTTGCAATAGCAAATGTCATCATCCATCTCAAAGTATTGAACAAGTTCTCTGTGTCTATGACGAAATTTAGATATCGGAGTATTGGGCGCTAAAAGATTCCATTCTTTGAGTCGCGAACCGAGTAATTCTGCTTGTCCTTTGGGGAGAGCGAGATCACGTATTAGATCTGAAAGTTCTGAATGGTTAATTAAGTGAACACCATCATTCACCGGTATATAATCCGAGTCAGAATTAGTTTCTAAAGCAGGTAAACTATCACTTTCTGATGGTTCATTCACGTCCAACGGATATTGTTCTGGTGGAACTGGGATCGGACACGTGATTGGATCATGAGGCACTGGTTTCGAAACCGATTCAATATTTGGATAAACCACAGACTTTCTAGTTTTAAAAAGTGAAACCATAGATATTTGTCAAGCAGAAGTAACAATCAGTAGCGTGATTTGTCGGTTCACGCCATATTACTGGCACTCCAAAAGGCATCGACTTATGCTTCGGCGATTTTCGTAACCAACCTGCCAATGTATTTGCACAAGTCGAACAAACTGCATTTGGCTTCCAAGATTTATTTGCATCATCAACTTTCGAATCGAAATAAAGTTCATATGCTTTCTTTAGCAATGGTGTAAAGTTTTTCTGGTGAACACGATCGGTAAAATATCCGCACACGTAACAGAACAGATCAGCCGAATTTCTACAATTTCTAGAAGCCATATTTCACTCAGAATTATTTCAAAATACAGTAACTATTTGAAATATAACGTAACATATGTCATGCATCTTTTAGCAGTATAAAAAGTAGAATTATTTTGCATTTTATTAATTTTTAAAAAGTTATATAGTAAAAATGAAACGGAGCAAATAACGGTTTCCCAAAAATATATTTATTCACAAATATCTTAAGAACCCGACGTGATAGAGATAAACGGATTTCAAATTTGAAATCAGCGCAAGAAACTGACCTAAGAACACTTATTCTTATATAAGAAAGAAAAATGTTGTTTGTCAGTGTTATTTAATTACGTTTTTTTTTTGTTGCAGACTGTTTTATTTTTTTGCCGATTTTTTTCAGTTTGTAGTGGTGTTTGATGGTATTGTATGATGTTGATATTACTAAATGTAATTGTATGAGGCCAGCTGTGAAGGCTCCTGAGATAAAATGTAGTTGTGAATTGTCAGAAGCCCTTTCTTGCTACCACTACGACCTCACACTTAATTTTTTTTTAATGAACTAACTCACGTGTGTAAAATTTTTTTTTGATAAAATTATATTACATTTATTTTGTTCTGGGTCAATTTTTAGGTTGACCAGAACTTAAAAGGATTTAGAGATTATGAAAGATATGCATGGAATATTATATCATAAATGCAATAGTGTACATATATATGTACTATACTAGTTAGTTTTATTAAAATGTTCTAGTAGTCATCTACTTGGGAGGATAGTTAATGTTTGTGCTGTTGGGGTGGCCTCATCACACCTGTCTATATTGACTACACAGTGTCCAGAAAATGGTGGGAATTTTTATGGGGATATTAGTAACTACAAAGCGTTGGTGAATGTCCAGCAGACCAGAGGCTCACTCATCTTGTAGTTGTAGCTCTGGTGCTGAAATCAGGTGGTCCCACCTCTCCGTGCTGGCGGGCAATAATGGTGGTCTCTGTCACAAGTACTGCACAGATACACTCGAGTAAAGTCACCAACTGAATAGACACTGCTTTGTTGACAACAGAAACTCACAGCTCTGCAATCAAAGTAAGGGCCATGTGTCAAAATCTATTCTCTACCCACGTCTGGACACAACACTGACACAACAACCACATCATACAGACAGGTCAGATCTCTCTGACCAAACAGCACATTTACCATGGTGGTTTTACATCAGATAGATCCTCCCAGACTATAGGTTCTGAAAAATATTTATTAGTTTTCTGCCCTAAAAGAGGATAGGTAATATGTTTCATTATTCTCAACACTTGATCTGTCTTGCCTAACCCTTGCTGGAGTTTATGTACATTGTTGGTCCCTAGACCCTGACTTGGGCGGGGGGTCTAGAGCAAATCCCTACTTGTTTGTAAGGCTAGATTTCGATATGGCAGTATCAAATCACTCAAACATGAAACAATATTCAAAATATATAAGGAAATAATTTCAATCTTACCAGATTATGAATAAATAACACAGAATTGCTAGCAAAACTCAGCTGAGCTGCTGGCTATAGTATGGCGTCCCTAAAATTCTTTCACTTTCTTTCATATGGAAATCACCACACTTTAAAATCTGTGTCTATCACTGAACAACTATTGAAGAATGGCCCCACTTTCGCGTCTGAGCGCTAATGATATGATTGTCTGTGGCCAATCACTGCCTAGGTTTATTTGAATTTCAAATTTCCTACCATAAAGTCATTTCAGTCATGCTTCAGTCAAGTATGGATGTTTATCTGTTAGTCTGTCCGTCTCTACTTGTGTTTCTAAAAAAAATGTGCTTCATTTTTGAACCAACCTTTCTCTCCCCTCCAAAATTTTGTCGTTAAAAGTTATATTTAGACACAGCTCCCACCAATGTCCCTTCGCTGCCCTACTAAGTAGATTTGAACACCTGCGTCTCGAGGTCGTTTTTTTTTTGTGCAATTAGCGACACTTTTAGATTCAATACAGTCTGTCGATGATGTGAACAACACTGTCTTTTGTCATTATCTTCAATATTATCTATCCGTCTGTAAAATTAAGACCATATTAGTTCACTGCTCAGAATGGGCCATCCGGCCAGCTAATTTTTATATTCCTAACATTAATATTAAGAAAAAATTACTTTTTAATTTTTGTAATATTCCAAACATTTGCGTTCTGTGGCTGAATTGAAATCAAAGGCCTGGTATCGCGCAAGAGCGTCAAATAAATGACTGTGGCGTAACATATCTATGGTCCCTTCTGTCGAGGTTCTTACTTTTTATGTCAACTTGGGAAACGTGACTTTTCTCCGTTTCCCCCCCAATTGCGTCTCCTTAGCCTTTCTAGTCTCACGCAATCTTTCCAGTCATATTTTTTTTCTTTTTGATCCGCCGTTCCCCTCCTGTCTAGCAAGTCAATTTTTATGGAGGATGATGACCCGCGGTCTAGGCGATCATGTACTATTCGCAGCCTACGCATTATGTTTTTATCCTTAAATGTTATCTTTGGAGGTATTTTTACCGTTGTATCTCTGTCAATTTCACTACACATCTCCCCACTTGAAAACATGCCTATGGCAAGTTCCAAAACCAGCGATACACATAGGTAAAATTACTCCTCACGTCTGCCACTACTCTAATTTTGATCACAGGGGTGCCGACTGAGGAACTCTGCACCGACATTCAATTTGCCTGGGATATATTGGATACTAAACTGATAAGGTTGAAGCAATAAAGACCACCTCAGCAATCTTGCGTTTTCATGCTTAGCCTGAGACAAGAACACGAGAGGCTGATGGTCCGTCTCCACCACAAAAGTCCTACCATACAGATAGATTTGAAACTTCTTTATTGCCCAGATTAATGCTAAACATTCTTTTTCGCTTGTGGAGTATCCTTGTTCCGCCTTATTCAATTTGCGGCTTGCATAAGCGACTGGTTTAAGTTCCCCATCAGGTGAAGATGATCTTTGCAACAAAGCCCCTCCGAGTCCTACATTACTTGCATCGGTTCTTAAGACAAAGTCCTGTGTCAAATCAGGCAGTTTGAGAATAGGCTTGCTAGTGAGTTTTTCTTTTAACTCTTGGAACGCTAGTTCACATTGTGCAGTCCAAATAATTTTATCTGGAAGTCCCTTGCGAGTCAGATCAGTCAGAGGAGCACAAATAGCGTTAAAATTCTTGATGTATTTCTGATAAAATCCGCATAACGACACGAATGATCGCACGTCCTTTTTTGTTTGCGGCCTAGGTGCTCTCTGCAGTTTTTCCAAGTTCTTAGGATCAGGGGTCATATTACCCTGATATACAGTGTGTCCCAAGAATTCCAACTCTTTGCATCCAATACAACATTTTGTTGGCCTAGCAGTTAAGTTCGCCTCCCGAAGTCTATCAAACAACATCTCCAGAGCTTCAATGTGTTCTTCAAATGTCTCTGTGGCGACGAGAATATCATCCATGAAATTCGTGATACATGGGTTCTTCAGGGGATCCAACAATTTGCGCATCATCCTTGAAAACACACTCGGAGCATTTTTCAGTCCGAATGGTAGCATATTGAATTCATAATGTCCATCCGAAGTGCTAAAAGCCAAATAAGGTCTCACTTCAGGCTTCACTGGGATCTGGTAATAGCCTTTACTAAGATCCACTTTTGAAAAGTATTTTGCCTTGTTCAGTCTGGCAAATAACTGTTTTGTGTCTGGTAATGGATCCACTTGTCCTTCTGTGACAGCATTCAGTTTCCTGTAATCTATGCACAGTCTGTGTTCCCCAGACGGTTTTCTCAACAATACGACACTAGAACTAAAAGATGATTCACTGTGCGAAATAATCCCCTCCTTCAACAAATACTCTATTTCTTCCTTCAATGCCTTCTCCTTCGCGAACGGAATAGAATAGGCTCTCATACAGATTGGGTTTGAGTCTACCAGTTTCATGTCATACTGTAGCAAATTTGTATGGCCTGGTTTATCTGTTAATACATCTGTATGTTCCTCCAGAACTTGTTGAACTCTCTCCCTCTGGTTTTTAGTCAGGTGCTTACTGACTTTTACCTGTGCTGCTGTTTCACAAGGATGTAATGGGTATTCATGTGAGGTGAGTGGTTCTTTTTGCATCTGGGTTGCAATAGCCAAGGTCAATAAGGGGGTGCTTTCCTGGAGTGGTCTGTCCATATACTTCTTTAACAGGTTTACATGATAAACTTTTTCCTTCCCCTTTTTGTCAATTTTATAGTTTGTTCTAGACACCTTCTCTAGAACCGTATATGGACCTTGCCAACCAATTTGTAATTTATTCTGGCTTCCTGTGGTGAAGTGGGATGTTATAAATATTTATAGGGGACTTAGGGTACTGACTGAGATCAGCTGTGAAGGTATCTATTCTCAGTCAGAATTATTCTGGAATAGTGTGATGCTACGTTATGTGTCTAGGGTATGTGTATGAAGAAGTGTAAGTCACAACAACAGACAGATAAACAATTTAATGTAATCCACTACTCTTGACAACACTGTGACACTCACATACATATAACACTCTATGAGAATATCTTAAAGGAGGCACTGATAACTTTCAAATAACAATATGTATTCATTACTGGCATGAATGAATATGTGTCCTGATTCAACTACAAGGGAACCAGGAATCACAATCAATTTAAATTACAAGTTATGTACAGAATGTATTTAATATGAATATTGTAGTGACATATATTATTACAAATGTTCTATGTGTGTCAGTTGTGTAGTAGTAAAATGAGGTAATACTGGTTTTGTTTTGTTCAAGCTCTGTTGGTATTTGTCATCATGACTTCAATAGTTTGTCTTTAGGGATCAGTATTGGAGATGTTCACAGTTCCTGATTTTAAGACAAGTAAATTCCCCTCTGAATAGTATTTTTATAAAGTTATTTCAAGATGAGGGGACATAATGTTGAGCTCAGCTGGCCAATTCGCTTATCTGGCGTGATGGCGGCAGGAAAGGACTCCTCTGCTCGAATTCTCCTCTGGGCTCAGGAGACACCTCACTGATAGCTAAAAAGACCAAGGAGTATGCTGTCCGACTCTGGATTCAGCAAATCTCTGACCAGATGCTGCTCAGTACCATCAAGACCACTGTCCCTGAAATCAAGAAGGATGTACCTTCTACTTCATAACTAATTTATATTCTCTTTTACACTGATCACAATACAGCACAAACATTGCGTTCAGAGCGTTAGGCCAACAGTCAGCTTCATTTGAAATACTTTATTCCAGTATTACCCTTCTTAATGGTTACTACGCCTCTGCACTTCCAGCATTATTTCTTTCTAGTCAATCATCCAGGTGTCAGTGTACTGTTTGGCCATTCCATGCCGTTTTACTTCTCTCCGACACCCTCTGTTCAGGCTGGAGCATTTTAGGCTTTACCTCACGTTTGCCACTGAACTACACATATATATACAGGCATAAATCAACAATTCACATTCAATTTTCATTAAAAGATATTAAATGGTTCAAGCTTACCACAATTTCATGGAAATAAACACAGATACGTTGATTAGCAATGAATTCTGGCACAAACTGGCACAAATTCCGTTCTGCCTATGTTCCAGGCTTTTATTTTAGCAAAAATGTGAGCTGGCTTCAACGCACTGATGCTTTATCAAGTGTATTTAAACAAGTGGTTTCGAACTAACGCTCCCAAGTGTGTATATCAGCGAGACTGGCCAATGAGCCACGTTTCGACAAGTGTTTGAAAAAAATGTTATCTTTTCCCGTCTCCCCCAACAACCAAGATAGTATTTATAGCCCGACCAATCGTGGTTAGGCTTTCATTTGTTGCGCTCCAATCAATTTGGAGTTTACATGGTAGGCTATTTATGTAACGTAAGGTTTTTTTTCAAACACGTTATAAAAAAATTTTATGAGCAGAAATGATTTTATGCTGTCAGGCACCCCCAATATTTTATTTTGGGTATAATTTATTAATTCCTGGACTATTTGCGTAACGTTTTACATATTATTTGTCAGCAAACCCTAAGGAACCCAAAAATACTAATTTAAAGGAGCTACGTGGCTGCGTTCAAAATATGCAATTTTCTTCTACCTCCTGTTTCGAAGATGTGCTGTCTGGGTACTGTTATGTTTCAAACGTAAACCCATCTATATTGTTATCTTTTCTAATAAGAGTCTGTTATGATTTATAAACCTAACTCTGGGAAAGGGTAGTGTATTTTATCACTGTCCGTCTGAAAAAAAATTAGTGCATGTAGACTTACACGCGTGATGGCAGTAATTGTGTATCGCGCGAAGCGGGTTTAGTGTTCGGCTTTCTGCCTCTCCCTTCTCTTTTTATCCCTTTGTCCATCTGTTCGTTCGTTTTGGTAACGTAATATAATTAATGTTAGGATTAATTTAGGTCATTACGCAGTACGTCTCAATGCTTTTCCAAGAAATACAGCACACGTTTCATTGAAGAAGGCGGGTAATAATACAGTAAGCTTTTATATCAACGTGAAAGCGTTACAATTTGCAGACGAAGCAGAAAACAAGGGGGATTTCGAGTACATTCTTTGTGACAGCACTGTCATTTTACCATTGCTCTTCTCTTTATTAATTTTATTTGTTAGGCTTCATATTTACCTAATAATTTATATATGTGGATTAGAATATTTCATGACACCTCCCCTCTTAAAACAGACATTATATGTCAGTCCTTTATTCTATATACACATAGAGAAATTTATTATTATTTCTGGGGTTTACGGTGATTCTCATCACACGGATGGCGGCTTAAAAAAATCCGCTCCCAAATTGGTTTTTCCAGATATATATTCAATGCTAAAATTATATGGAGCCAGAAGCAAAGACCATCGGAGTAACCTAGAGTTCTCATGCTTAGCCTGTGCTAAAAACGATAAAGGTTTGTGGTCAGTTTGCAACTTAAATGCCTTCCCATATAGATAAATATTGAATTTCTTTATTGCCCATATTACTGCAAGACATTCTTTTTCGCTAGTTGAGTAGTTGATTTCAGCTTTATTCAACTTTCTGCTAGCATATGCCACTGGGCTTAATTCCCCATCCAATGCATCTGATTTCTGTAGTAAAGTTGCACCTAACCCAATATTACTTGCATCCGTCCTTACTATGAATTCTTGACTTAAGTCAGGTAATTTCAAAATGGGTTTACTTGTGAGCTTTTCCTTCAATTCTTGGTAAGTCATTTCACATTGTGGTGTCCATGTAATGCGATCTGGAAGTCCTTTACGTGTCAATTCCGTTAAAGGTGCACATATGGAATTAAAGTTTTTGATATACTTCTGGTAGAAACACCACATAATGAGACAAAGGATCTCACGTCCTTCTTGGTTTGTGGTCTCGGGGCTTTCTGTAGTTTCTCTAAATTCTTTGGGTCAGGGGTCATGTTTTCCCTGATAAACTGTGTGTCCCAAAAATTCCAATTCTTTACATCCAACGCAACATTTAGTTGGTCGGGCTGTTAAATTTGCCTCCCTAAGTCGATCAAACAGCATGTTCAGAGAGTCAATGTGTTCCTCAAATGTTTCTGTTGCTATAAGGATATCATCCATAAAATTTGTTATACAGGGATTATTCAGAGGATCCAATAATTTTCTCATCATTCTAGAAAAGACACTAGGCGCATTCTTCAATCCAAATGGCAATCTATTAAACTCATAGTGTCCTTCTGAGGTACTAAAAGCTAGGTATGGTCTAACCTCAGGCTTTACTGGAATCTGATAGTATCCTTTACTCAGATCCACTTTTGAGAAATATTTAGCTTTATTTAGTCTGGCAAACAGCTGATTTGTATCCGGCAATGGATCCACCTGTCCTTCTGTAATAGCATTCAGTCTCCTGTAATCTATACAGAGTCTATGTTCTCCAGAGGGCTTCCTTAAGAGTACAACCCCGGAACTATACGAAGACTCACTGTGCGAAATAATTCCTTCCTTCAATAGATAGTCTATCTCTTCCTTCAAAGCTTTTTCCTTAGCAAACGGAATCGAATATGGTTTCATACAGACAGGTGTGGAGTCTATGAGTTTCATATCATATTCCAATAGGTTTGTATGCCCTGGTCGGTCTGTTAACACCTCTGCATGATTATTTAGAACCTGTTGCACTTCCTCTTTCTGAGTTTTCGTTAAATGTGTACTGATTTTCACCTGTGCTGCTGTCTCACAGGGGTGTAATGGATATTCAAATGATGAAAGTGGTTCCTTTTTCATCTCCATGGCGATGGACAAGGTCAACAAGTGTGTCTCTTCCTGATGTTCTCTTTCCAAATATTTCTTCAGGAGATTCACATGATAGATTTTTTCTTTCCCCTTCTTATCTATCTTATAATTTGTTCTAGACACCTTCTCTAGAACTGTATATGGACCCTGCCATCCAATTTGTAACTTATTCTGACTCCCGGGCAAAAGAAGCAGTACCTTCTCTCCCACAGCCAAATTTCTGTCTTTCGCCTTCCTGTTATAATAGGCAGCATGTTTCTTCCTGGCTTGTTTCAAATTTTCATTGGCAAGTTTCCAGCCAGTTTTCAACCGAGTGGTCAGCTCATTCACATATTGGTATGAAGATGTAATGTTTTCCTCTGCCTTTTCATCAGTCCACGTTCTTAACAAAGCTACATATGGACCTTTAATTGTGTGGACCTATTTGTCCATGCACCGGTATGGTCTCTTCCACTCGAAGCTTTATAGTGATGATTTTTCCTCCCAGAATTATCATTCACAAAACGACCGCTACCAATTTTTCTTTTGGGGCTTTCTCCCCTCTTAAAATTCTTGATGAGAGATTTCCTCCCTACATCCTCTTCCTCCAGTTTGTTTAAGTCCGATTGAGGGATTGTCGGCTTATCCTGGGGTAAGACATCTTTTTGCACTCTCCGCATAGTGGCCATTGTAAAACAGTTAAGTGAAGCTTGTCCGTGAAAAGGGGCTTCCCATTCCATTTGGTCCACTTTATCAAATCTATTTTTCTTTTTATTATCAGGCCTAATTTTGCCCCGTGGCGTGTCCAGGTCCTGATCCATGTTCCCACTTGTGGGTGTTCCCAAAATTCTCAATGTCCCATCTTGCTTTGGGCCAATAATAATTGTGAGCCACCTTTTGAATGATGGTACCTATCTTCTCATGGTCCCCATCTGGTTTCACATGTAGGCTCCTTATTAATTCTGTCCTGTATCTTTTTGGAAGAACCAGCTGTCCGTGACCATGGGATCTAGTTCCGGCCTTCCTATACATCAACTTGTTTTTCATGTAAAAATCTCCCTTGCCTGGAGTTGTATGACAAGTTGACAATTTTCTGAAACAAGGCTTGAGTGTTTTATCCCCAGCCTGTGCCTTCCTCATCTCTTCTGGAGTGGTATCTAACATAATATCCTCCTCCTGTCTTGAGGTCGACCTGACCTGAAGGGTTGCCATATACACAGGTTTCCTTCTGCAACGGTCAGTGTCATGATTGTCCATCTGACAATTCTTACACCACCTTTTTCCTTGGTTGAAAGATTTTCTTTCATCATATTTCCTTTCATCGAATTGTGGGAATTTATTTTTATTGTCATACCGTGGCCTATCAAATTGGTGCTTACCTTTATTTTGATCCCTAGGATCAAATTTATTAAAGTTCTGTGGTGCCCTAAAGTTATCCACCTGTTTCTTTTTATTACCTGTTACCTCTGCTTGAGCTGCTTGATACCTTTCAGCAACATTTAGCAACTCACCCAGCCTCTCTGCACCTTGTTCCATGAGAAACTTTCTCAGGTCTGGAGCCATGGACTCTCTTAGTTGCTCTATAAGGACCATTTCCTTAAGATCTTGGGTTTTCCCCAGAGAAGTCCATTTCTCCAAGTATGTCTCTATTCGTGCAGAGAACTGGTGATAGGTTTCACCTGACAGTAGTTTAGCATTCCTAAATTTTTTCCTGTAAAACTCTGCATTCTTTTCATACCTTAACAAAAGAGCCTGCTTTAGCATGTCATAATTTTCCTGATCACCTCTGCTCATTTTTGCAAAAACTTCATAAGCTGCCCCACGAAGTCCCTGAGATAACTTTAAGCTCCACCTTTCTCTCTCTAACCCATACGTGGTAGCTAATAGTTCGTACCTATTTATATAGCTCTCAATATCATCGTCTTTCTCAACAAAATGATCTAAATGAAAATTCATAGCTGAGATTGAGGCTCCTTGAGTAACCGTAGCATCAGAGGCAAAGGGACTGGCACCATTTTCAGGAGCATGGCCTTGAAACTCAAACTCCCTTAGTCGTAACTCATGTTCCCTTTGTAATCTTTTATCTTCTGCTTCCCCTTCTGCAGCTAATCTCTTCTCTTCCCTTTCTGCAGCTAATTTCTTCTCTTCTCTTTCTGCAGCTAATTTCTTCTCTTCTCTTTCTGCAGCCAATCTTTTGTCTTCTCTTTCTGCCTCCAATTTCTTAGCCTCTTTGTCAGCCTCAATCTGCAACCTCTTAGTCTCAGCCTCAGCTTGCAACCTCTTAGTCTCAGCCTCAGCTTCAAATTGTAACTTCTTAATTTCCCTTTCAGCCTCTAACCTTCTTTCGGCTTCTTTTTCAAATCTTCTTTCTTCGCGTTCAATAAATTTGTCACATTCCGTTGTGACATAGGCAACCATAACTTGCCCATCTAATCCTAACTCTTTTGCAGTCTGAACCGCAGCAGATCGAAATTTGGCCAGGTCCGCCATTGTCTATTATGTAAATTTATACAATGTCTAACCAACAATTCAATCTCTAATGGACAACACAGGCACCGTGAGCTCAACCTTATTTAATTCCACCCAAGGATACCTTTTAATTCTTATATTCCCTGAAGTGAATTACCCCCAATATTTTTAATAGTTAAAGATTCAAAATCCCAAGAGCGAGACCCCAATATATGTGGTGAAGTGGGATGTTATAAATATTTATAGGGGACTTAGTGTACTGACTGAGATCAGCTGTGAAGGTATCTATATCTATTAAAAGTAGTGTATTATAGATAACCTTACTTGCTACCACATATCTATATATCTCAGTCAGAATTATTCTGGAATAGTGTGATGCTACGTTATGTGTCTAGGGTATGTGTATGAAGAAGTGTAAGTCACAACAACAGACAGATAAACAATTTAATGTAATCCACTACTCTTGACAACACTGTGACACTCACATACATATAACACTCTATGAGAATATCTTAAAGGAGTCACTGATAAACTTTCGAATAACAATATGTATTCATTACTGGCATGAATGAATATGTGTCCTGATTCAACTACAAGGGAACCAGGAATCACAATCAATTTAAATTACAAGTTATGTACAGAATGTATTTAATATGAATATTGTAGTGACATATATTATTACAAATGTTCTATGTGTGTCAGTTGTGTAGTAGTAAAATGAGGTAATACTGGTTTTGTTTTGTTCAAGCTCTGTTGGTATTTGTCATCATGACTTCAATAGTTTGTCTTTAGGGATCATTATTGGAGATGTTCACAGTTCCTGATTTTAAGACAAGTAAATTCCCCTCTGAATGGTATTTTTATAAAGTTATTTCAAGATGAGGGGACATAATGTTGAGCTCAGCTGGCCAATTCTGCTTATCTTGAGTGATGGCGGCAGGAAAGGACTCCTCTGCTCGAATTCTCCTCTGGGCTCAGGAGACACCTCACTGATAGCTAAAAAGACCAAGGAGTATGCTGTCCGACTCTGGATTCAGCAAATCTCTGACCAGATGCTGCTCACTACCATCAAGACCACTGTCCCTGAAATCAAGAAGGATGTACCTTCTACTTCATAACTAATTTATATTCTCTTTTACACTGATCACAATACAGCACAAACATTGCGTTCAGAGCGTTAGGCCAACAGTCAGCTTCATTTGAAATACTTTATTCCAGTATTACCCTTCTTAATGGTTACTACGCCTCTGCACTTCCAGCATTATTTCTTTCTAGTCCATCATCCAGGTGTCAGTGTACTATTTGGCCATTCCATGCCGTTTTACTTCTCTCCGACACCCTCTGTTCAGGCTGGAGCATTATAGGCTTTACCTCACGTTTGCCACTGAACTACACATATATATACAGGCATAAATCAACAATTCACATTCAATTTTTCATTAAAAGATACTGAATGGTTCAAGCTTACCACAATTTCATGGAAATAAACACAGATACGTTGATTAGCAATGAATTCTGGCACAAACTGGCACAAATTCCGTTCTGCCTATGTTCCAGGCTTTTATTTTAGCAAAAATGTGAGCTGGCTTCAACGTACTGTCGCTTTATCAAGCTTATTTGAATTAGTGGTCTCGAACTAACGCTCCCAAGTGTGTATATCAGCGAGACTGGCCAATGAGCCACGTTTCGACAAGTGTTTGAAAAAATGTTATCTTTTCCCGTCTCCCCTAACAACCAAGATAGTATTTATAGCCCGACCAATCGTGGTTAGGCTTTCATTTGTTGCGCTCCAATCAATTTGGAGTTTACATGGTAGGCTATTTATGTAACGTAAGGTTTTTTCAAACACGTTATAAAAAAAATTTTATGAGCAGAAATGATTTATGCTGTCAGGCACCCCCAATATTTTATTTTGGGTATAATTTATTAATTCCTGGACTATTTGCGTAACGTTTTACATATTATTTGTCAGCAAACCCTAAGGAACCCAAAAATACTAATTTAAAGGAGCTACGTGGCTGCGTTCAAAATATGCAATTTCTTCTATCTCCTGTTTAGAAGATGTGCTGTCTGGGTACTGTTATGTGTTCAAACGTAAACCCATATAATGTTGTCTTTTCTAATAAGAGTCTGTTATGATTTATAAACCTAACTCTGGGAAAGGGTAGTGTATTTTATCACTGTCCGTCTGAAAAAAAATTAGTGCATGTAGACTTACACGCGTGATGGTAGTAATTGTGTATCGCGCGAAGCGGGTTTAGTGTTCGGCTTTCTGCCTCTCCCTTCTCTTTTTATCCCTTTAGTCCATCTGTTCGTTCGTTTTGGTAACGCAGTATAATTAATGTTAGGGTTAATTTAGGTCATTACGCAGTACGTCTCAATGCTTTTCCAAGAAATACAGCACACGTTTCATTGAAGAAGGCGGGTAATAATACAGTAAGCTTTACTATCAACGTGAAAGCGTTACAATTTGCAGACGAAGCAGAAAACAAGGGGGATTTCGAGTACATTCTTTGTGATAGCACTGTCATTTTACCATTGCTCTTTTCTTTATTGATGAGGTAACAGTCTCTTCCGCCTTCTCATCTGTCCAGGTCCTTAATAGGGCTTCTAATGGACCTTTTATTGGCCTCCCAAATAGCAGAGTTGCGGGAGCCATCCCGGTTGAACTATTGGTACCATCCCGGTACGCAAAACAATGCGGCGGGCAGGAATTGATCCCACAGATCCGGTTTTTCGTGTGCCAGCTTTCTCAGGATAGAAATGAGAGTCCCGTTGAACCTCTCTACCTGGCCGTTCCCTTGTGGATGGTACGGACTACAATGAAAGTGCCTGGCTTGAAATAGCTTAAAAACTTCTTCCGTTAGTTTCCCCTTGAACTGAGAACCATTATCCGTCAAGATTTGATGCGGGAATCCTAATCGGGTAAATATTGTAAGTAGTGCCTCTGCTACATGTTTTGAATCAATTGATGGCAGGGCTACCGCCTCTCCCCACATAGAACAAGTGTCCACCAGAGTAAGGATGTAACTGTTCCTCCTCTTGGTCCGAGTGAGAGGTCCTACAATATCCACTGCAACCCTCTCAAAAGGTGTTCCCACTATGGGCATTCCCCTAGAGTTGCAGGAGCAGTCCAGTGCTTTGGAGCTACCCTTTGACATTCTGGGCAGGATTTGACATATCTTTTTATATCCTCCGTTATCCCTGGCCAGAAGTAATGACAAGATATACGCTGTCCTGTGGCGCTGATCCCCATGTGACCACTGAAGGGAATCGCATGCCCGAGTTCCATCACTTTATCTCTATATGAAGTGGGAAGAACCAGCTGGTTATGACCATTTGTTCCAGTTCCGGCCTTCCTGTATAAGAGTTTGTTCTTCATGAAATATTCCCCCTTGCTCGGAGGTGTGTGGCATTTGGGCAATTTTTTAAAACATGGCTTGAGTGTCCTATCCTCAGCCTGCGCCTTCCTCATCTCCTCTGGATGAGCATTTATAGGTTCACCTTCTTCTTCCTCCTTCTTCTGTGACCTGGTCTGCACTGTCGCCATGATCACAGGTTTCTCGGGATTCCCCAAGAAGACGTATCTACACCCCAATATCAGAGGGTAGATTGGTTCATCTATCACTGCTGCTCTGATTTCTCCTTCCACATAGCGAGTTTTCACCGTTATCCTTGCGATGGGAAGTGTCATGAGTGGTATGTCCTTAGTCGCCCCTTGTATTTCCACTGTTTCTGTGGTATACTGACTTGGGTCCACTAGGCTAGACTTCACAACTGAATCATAATCCAAACCTGTATCATAAAGGCACCTTATGGTGACCCCATTACAAATAACATCCTCACAAACTGGGGGGTGATAAGGTTCCTGTTGTCCTTTAGGATTAACCTTTAATCTTTGCGTCCCCGACTTCATTGCAGCAATGTTTGAAGGTTTCCTTCTACAAAATTCGGTGTTATGGTTATCCTTCTTGCACCATTTACACCATCTTTTCCCTTGGTTCAACGGTTTTCTTTCATTGAACTTTTGGTCATTGAACTGTGAGTTTCTGTCGCGATAGTCATTTCTTGGCCGCTCAAAGTTTGTCCTACCTTTATTTCCCTGCTCTCTATTATCAAATTTATTAAATTGCTGTGGAGCTTTAAAATTGTCTATGTGCTTCTTTTTAGCACCACTTACCTCTGCCTGGGCTGCCTGATACCTCTTAGCAACATTTAAAATTTCCCCCAACTTCTCTGCACCTTGTTCCATGAGAAATTTTCTCATGTCTGGAGCCATGGACTCTCTCAATTGCTCAATCATGATCATTTCTTTAAGATCTTGGGTCTTCCCCAGAGCCGTCCATTTCTCCAAATAGGTTTCTAGTCTAGCAGAGATTGGTGGTATGTCTCCCCAGACAACAGTTTGGCATTTCTAAATTTCTTACGATAAAATTCACCATTCTTCTCGTACCTTAATAACAAAGCCTGCTTTAACATGTCATAATTGTCTTGGTCTTCCCTGTTCATTTTGGCAAATACTTCATAAGAAGTACCTCTCAATCCCTGTGATAGCTTTAAGCTCCACCTCTCTCTCTCTAACCCATATGTAGTAGCTAATAACTCAAAACGTCCTAGGTACCCCTCTATGTCATCGTCTTTTTCAACAAAATGGTCTAAATGAAACCCCATAGCTGAGTTTGAGGCTCCCAGACTGGGCGTAGCATCTGAGGCAAAAGGGCTGGCACCATTTTCAGGAGCCGGGCCTTGTAATTCCAGCTCCCTTAGTCGTAATTCGTGCTCCCTCTGCAACCTTCTATCTTCTGCCTCCCTTTCGGCAGTCAATCTTTTCTCTTCTGCCTCCCTTTCGGCAGTCAATCTTTTCTCTTCTGCCTCCCTTTGCTGTCGTTTTTCTTCGGCCTCCAATGCCTTTGCCTCTTTGTCAGCCTCAATCTGCAACCTCTTAGTCTCAGCCTCTAACTTCTTCTCTTCAACCAACCTGTCAGACTCCAATTTTCTTTCAGCCTCTTTTTCTAATCTCCTTTCTTCCCGTTCAATATATTTATCACATTCAGCCGTTACGTATTGAATTAAAATTTGACCATCCATTCCCATCTCCTTCGCGGTGAGCACAGCAGCTGATCTAAATTTTGCCAGCTCCGCCATACTTTTTAGACAATATAATAATATACAAGATAAATCTCTAACCAGTAAATACACTAAGTACTTCTAATTACTATATGACTATAGTCTAACTAATTCTAACTAACCAGTTAACTAATTAATTATTTCTGGCTGTGAAGATTCACCAACTTTTATCTGCAGGGACACTTTTAATGTTAAAGGGAATTTTACAATTTATTTCCCTACTTTTATTTCTCCCACCAGGAGATCCTAATATTACTGTTGGGCTAATTATCCCGGACAAGACCCCAATATATGTAGTGGTGTTTGATGGTATTGTATGATGTTGATATTACTAAATGTAATTGTATGAGGCCAGCTGTGAAGGCTCCTGAGATAAAATGTAGTTGAGAATTGTCAGAAGGCCTTTCTTGCTACCACTACGACCTCACACTTAATTTTTTTTTTTTTAATGAATGTGGCTACGTAAAGTGTCTAGGGTTATGATATGTAGTGTGGTGTAATAGGTTATAGATATACCCACAGATATTTAACAAGACTAATAATATTAATAAATGTTAAAATACACTGAACTAACTCACGTGTGTAAAATTTTTTGATAGAATTATATTACATTTATTTTGTTCTGGGTCAATTTTTAGGTTGACCAGAACTTAAAAGGATTTAGAGATTATATAAAAAATGCATGGAATATTATATCATAAATGCAATAGTGTACATATATATGTACTATACTAGTTAGTTTTATTAAAATGTTCTAGTAGTCATCTACTTGGGAGGATATTTAATGTTTGTGCTGTTGGGGTGGCCTCATCACACCTGTCTATATTGACTACACAGTGTCCAGAAAATGGTGGGAATTTTTTATGGGGATATTAGTAACTACACAGCGTTGGTGAATGTCCAGCAGACCAGAGGCTCACTCATCTTGTAGTTGTAGCTCTGGTGCTGAAATCAGGTGGTCCCACCTCTCCGTGCTGGCGGGCAATAATGGTGGTCTCTGTCACAAGTACTGCACAGATACACTCGAGTAAAGTCACCAACTGAATAGACACTGCTTGGTTGACAACAGAAACTCACAGCTCTGCAATCAAAGTATGGGCCATGTGTCAAAATCTATTCTCTACCCACGTCTGGACACAACACTGACACAACAACCACATCATACAGACAGGTCAGATCTCTCTGACCAAACAGCACATTTACCATGGTGGTTTTACATCAGATAGATCCTCCCAGACTATAGATTCTGAAAAATATTTATTAGTTTTCTGCCCTAAAAGAGGATAGGTAATATGTTTCATTATTCTCAACACTTGATCTGTCTTGCATAATCCTTGCTGGAGTTTATGTACATTGTTGGTCCCTAGACCCTGACTAGGGCGGGGGGTCTAGAGCAAATCCCTACTTGTTTGTAAGGCTAGATTTCGATATGGCAGTATCAAATCACTCGAACATGAAACAATATTCAAAATATATAAGGAAATAATTTCAATCTTACCAGATTATGAATAAATAACACAGAATTGCTAGCAAAACTCAGCTGAGCTGCTGGCTATAGTATGGCGTCCCTAAATTTCTTTCACTTTCTTTCATATGGAAATCACCACACTTTAAAATCTGTGTCTATCACTGAACAACTATTGAAGAATGGCCCCACTTTCGCGTCTGAGCGCTAATGATATGATTGTCTGTGGCCAATCACTGCCTAGGTTTATTTTAAATTCAAATTTCCTACACTAAAGTCATTTCAGTCATGCTTCAGTCAAGTATGGATGGTTATCTGTTAGTCTGTCCGTCTCTACTTGTGTTTCTACAAAAATGTACTCGATTTTTGAACCAACCTTTCTCTCCCCTCCAAAATTTTGTCGTTAAAAGTTATATTTAGACACAGCTACCACCCAAAACCCCTCTCTTCCATACTACGTAGATTTGAACACCTGCGTCTCGAGGTCGTGTTTTTTTGTGCAATTAGCGACACTTTTAGATTCAATACAGTCTGTCGATGATGTGAACAACACTGTCTTTTGTCATTATCTTCAATATTATCTATCCGTTTGTAAAATTAAGACCATATTAGTTCACTGCTCAGAATGGGCCATCCGGCCAGCTAATTTTTATATTCCTAACATTAATATTAAGAAAAATTTACTTTTTAATTTTTGTAATATTCCAAACATCTGCGTTTTAGCCGCTGAATTCAAATCAAGGGCTTGGTATCGCGCAAAAGCGTCCAATAAATGACTGTGGCGTAACATATCTATGGTCCCTTCTGTCGAGTTGCTTACTTTTTATGTCAACTTGGGAAACGTGACTTTTCTCCGTTTCCCCCCCAATTGCGTCTCCTTAGCCTTTCTAGTCTCACGCAATCTTTCCAGTCATATTTTTTTTCTTTTTGATCCGCCGTTCCCCTCCTGTCTAGCAAGTCAATTATTATGGAGGATGATGACCCGCGGTCTAGGCGATCATGTACTATTCGCAGCCTACGCATTATGTTTTTATCCTTAAATGTTATCCTTGGAGGTATTTTACCGTTGTATCTCTGTCAATTTCACTACACAGTTCTACATAGTTTTTTTTCCGAACTTCATCAAACTATTCAGGACTTGAGCGTCCGATTGGTAGAGTGGTTAGAGCGCTGGTTTGTCGCGGCAAAGGTTCATGGTTCGAATCACAAAACTGACATACTCCAGTCTATCCAGATTCAAATCCAGTTCCTTTCCTGGAAAAGCTTTACGGGGATTCAAATAGCCTCAAACTGACTACTGCTGTCTTTGAGAACATTCAAGTGGACGTCTGAGAGTACGAAGAAGAAGAAGAAGAAAATGGGTACCTGACTCTGCTCTTTGAGTTAGGGAAGAAAAAGGCAGCGAGGAATGGAACCGGTCACCTCACCTCTCGATGCTGGACCTAGTACAGAGAAGTCTCTAACATTTCACGCCCCTACGGCTGTATTTGATATGGGACTACCTTACTTAGTCGTTCCTCCTCTACCGTGAGGTGTAGAGATTAGGAACAGAGAGCGCCATACTATCCTATCGGCTGTCTTCCTCTTGGCCTGGTTCCATTCTAGTGCTCGGTCCTTCAGAGATTGTCTAATGTTGTCCTCCCAGTGGACTCTGGGTCGTCCTGGGGGTCTGGATTCTTGGCTCTTAGCCTCAGATACCTGACGTGGCAGCAGATCTTCTCCCATTCTGCAGACATCCATAACCCTCCACTCCCAAAGGAGCATAGGCCTTCAACAAACACATGCCAAGTCCTCCAGTCACGTGCTATCATCTCAAGTTCTTTCCACGTTCTGCAGACATGGCCAAACCATATCTATGGGACTGCTTTTACCTTTTATTCAACACTAATCATGTGTGGTTAAAAGGTTTATCGGCAGCTTGACTTACAGTATCTAGCTTCCTTTAGGTCACCTCATTGGCCAGTCTTGTAAATATTCTTCCCTATTCGGACAGGTGTTTCTTTGTGCCGTGATTGCAATTTAAGTTATTCATTTTCACATCTTCTCGGATTGTAGGTCTAACCTAATTTCCCCCCCCCCTCCCCCCCCCCCCTGTTTTCCCAGCAAAAAAAAAAAAAAAAACCCCTCCCCCCCCCCCCCCCCCCCCCCCACCCCCCCCCCCCAATAGCCATGGTATTGTAGCATGCACGTCAAAAACAAATTTTCCTTTGTTCCATTTGATTTGCCTCTTCTTCATTGCCACCTGGTGCCAGAACTTGTAAGCAGACACTTTCAAAACAGGTACCTTGAAAATACACCGGCTAAGCAAACAGTTATTTTTTATAATAAATGAAAAAAATGGCGAACACCAAGTGTTTATTTTAACTACACATGAAGTTCATACAATTGTCGTTTTTCACGTCTTTGAAGTGCAAAATCTGTATGCTCTATTCCTCATAAAGAGCTCAAACTTTGCATGCAGTTCATTGTCGCGGTACCCGGTTGTATTTGATAACTATAAATAACGTAAAATAAAAGAAAAAGTAATTATTGTAAGTGAAATACTTATCTGCGAATATAGATTGTGTTTTGCATTTGAAAGGGACGGGTGTCGGATGGTGAACGGTGATTTAATCAAGACGTTTATTTAATCAACTAGGTTAGCTGCGAGTCTAAAAAACTAGCTAGTCCTTTGTTTTTGTTTTTTTAAACACAGCTCAAGTAACAACCAACTTTGTCGTGAGCTTTACATTAAGTTGTAACACGTCAAATTGTACGACTGGGGTTCGAAGTGTCTAAGAGGTATGGCGTCAGCTTCGAATTCTAGAGGTAGCAGGTTCGATTTCCAGTAGATGTAATATTATTTATGGACTTTTTTTATATAGAACCAGATGTCGCCCCCCCCCCCCCGTCCCCCCCGTCCCCTCACCATGGTCTCCTGGGTAGTGAGATCTGATACCCAGCCTTCTCGGATACGGGCAAAACAATAGGAGGTCACGTGTGGAAGTTACGCACGTAAAAAAATCCTTCGGCAGTTGGAAATCGTAAAAAGTAGGCTGTAAGGCCGCTACCCTGGCAAAATTTAAAAATTAGAAACCTACCCACCACAAAAAAATATTTATAGAAAGTGTGATTCTTATACACACTCACTGGGATTCTCGCCGGTGCTACGGAGTTCGTACACTGTGCTGAGATCCTTCTTGTGTGGTCTAACGGAAGAGATCGGAGCACTGATGGAATTGTCCGTGTGCGATGAAGATAGTCCTTCAAACTAAACCAAACTGTATATTTTGTTTAAAGCTAAACTTCACCTGACGGAGGTGGAAATAGTTCTGAAAAATTAATCTTCAGTTATAACTTACAACCATAAAGCAAGTAAAGGAAAAAAAAGACAATGGTTAGGGGTCCGCTTTTATTGTTATTACCAAATGCCTAAAAAAAAAAAGCACAAAATAAACATACATTTTTGCTACAGCTACAGAGAATAAAACTGGATGGTAATTAATTGTTTTTAAATAAATCTTCATATCGTTCACAAATTTAAATATGTAAATTAGAGTCAAGGAGATTGGAGTAAAGGAGATTGGAGTAAAGGAGATTGGTTTGATTTGGGTTTTTAAGGACTATCTTCATTGTACACGGACAACTCCATTAAGTGCTCTATATTCTTATCCTAGAAGGCTAGGCATCCGATCTCACTACCCAGGAGACAAAAGGGCAGTATGACACCATTAGGACTACTGGTTCTGCGAAGAAAAAAAAATTCCGTAAGAAGATAAAAGGACCGAAACACTTGTTTGACCATGGGGAGAGGGGGGAGGAGAGACGTCATTTAATAATCATATTGCCTTCTCCTTTAGCGCTCTGTATAGTTCCCTTTCATTACATGTATGATGTTAAATGCTTAAAAGTAGTGCTCCATTTCTCTAATTTGCCGCTGCGAGCTGTGCGTTTGTGTAAGACAGTTACAGTATCTATTAATTACTATCACTACGCAAAGTAGCACTATTGGTTTTCATGCAACAGAACGTATGGAAAATTTAGCTCATACCTTTTTCGAGCATATAGTAATATTAGGATATCTTTTGTATTATTATTATGTTTTTCTCTCTAACCAGCGGCACTCGAGCTTTCCAGCTCTTTTGGCCCAATGACATGTCATTGCGAGGCTGGGGGGTCAGTGGACTTTCCTTCCAACCCGGTCAGGAGCTTCGCTCCTTCCCATCCACACGGGATTTATTATTACATAATAATTACTTATGATTTTCTATTTATTTATTTATTGTTGGTGGGAAAAGACAGATTTAAATATGCATTAATGCTATTCAGAAGATTCTCTTAACGAAGCTCGCCTCCATCGTACTTTTTTCTAATTTAGATTTGAAACAAATTACATAATTCACATTTTCTTTTTTACATCTTACGTTCATCGCTGCTGGGTCCTCCCATAGCAAACATTACTGTAAGGGAGTTAAGCGTTAGAGACATCACCACAAGAAATCTCAGCTTTTTTTAATTAGGAAGATAACCAGTTCCCTTCCTCGCTGCCTTTGTACCCTAATTCAATAGCAAAGTCAGGCACCAATTTACAGCTGGGTAGACTAGAGCGTGACGCGACCTGCTTTTCATCCCGGAACTCGGTAACTGTCCGCTTATCCAATTGGACGCCCTGTTTATCGCTACTGGCATGATCTTTATCCTATTACCCGATACACAAGCACTGACGTTGTTTCAATCAGTGCCATGGAATACCTAAGACATTTCTCTGGGCTGAGTATGTATATAACCCATGAGGCCTTGGACAAACAAACTCTCTGGAACCGTGGTCAGCGATGACAGTTAACTGTGGGCAAGTTTCTCGGCTCTGGTCATGTATTCGTTAGGTGAAATTATGGACTAACTAAATCAGTCACGCCCAATACATTGACACGGCTTGATTGATTTGTTTCAGGTGTTCAACCCTAGAGAGCAGGAGTGCACAACTCGTTTATTGGTGAGGGCCATATTGCTGTGAAAAAATCGGCAGCGGGCCGTATGTGTAAGTTTGGGATGCTATTTTATTAACAGGCAATTAATTAATTAATTAATTAAATAATAACTTATTTATTAATTAATCGTAGGTAAATGAAATGTATATGTTTGTGGTGAAGTGGGATGTTATAAATATTTATATGGGACTTAGTGTACTGACTGAGATCAGCTGTGAAGGTATCTATATCTATTAAGAGTAGTGTATTATAGATAACCTTACTTGCTACCACATATCTATATATCTCAGTCAGAATTATTCTGGAATAGTGTGATGACTACGTTATGTGTCTAGGGTATGTGTATGATGAGGTGTAAGTCACAACAACAGACAGATAAACAATTTAATTTAATCCACTACTCTTGACAACACTGTGACACTCACATACATATAACACTCTATGAGAATATCTTAAGGAGTCACTGATAACTTTTCAAATAACAATATGTATTCATGGTTATCATAAAGGTATATGTGTCCTGATTCAAATACAAAGGAACCAGGAATCACAATCAATTTTAATTACAAGTATATGTACAGACTTTATCAATATGAATATTGTAGTGACATATATTATTAAAATATCCTATGTGTGTCAGTTGTGTAGTGGTTATATGAGGTAATACTGGTTTTGTTTTGTTCAAGCTCTGTTGGTATTTGTCATCATGACTTCAATAGTTTGTCTTTTGGGACTATTATTATAGATGTTCTCAGTTCCTGATATTAAGACAATTAAATTCCCCTCTGAATGTTATTTTTACAAAGTTATTTCAAGATGAGGGGACATAATGTTGAGCTCAGCTGGCCAAATCAGCTTATCTTGCGTGATGGCGGCAGGAAGGACTCCTCTGCTCGAATTCTCCTCTGGGCTCAGGAGACACCTCACTGATAGCTAAAAAGACCAAGGAGTATGCTGTCCGACTCTGGATTCAGCAAAGCTCTGACCAGGTGCTGCTCAGTACCATCAAGACCACGGTCCCTGAAATCAAGAAGGATGTACCTTCTACTTCATAACTAACTTATACTCTCTTTTTACACTGATCACAACACATCACAAACATTGAGTTCAGAGCGTTAGGCCAACTGTCAGCTTCATCTGAAATACTTTATACCAGTATTTACCTCCTTAATGGTTACCACGCCTCTGCACTTCCAGCATTATTTCTGTCTAATCCATCATCCAGGTGTCAGTGTACTATTTGGCCATTCCATGCCGTTTTACTTCCCTCCGACACCCTCTGTTCAGGCTGGAGCATTATAGGCTTTATCTCCTGTTTACCACTGAACTACACATATATATACAGGCATAAATTAACAATTTACATTCAATTTTCATTAAAAGATACTGAATGGTTCAAGCTTACCACAATTTCATGGAAATAAACACAGATACGTTGATTAGCAATGAATTCTGGCACAATTACTGGCACAAATTCCCATCTGCTTATGTTCCAGGCTTTTATTTAACACAAATATGAGCTGGCTTCAACGCTCTGTTGCTTTATCAAGATTATTTGCACTAGTGGTCTCGAACTAACGCTCCTAAGTGAGTATATCAGCGAGTCTAGCCAATGAGGCCACGTTTCGACAAGTGTTTGAAAAAATGTTACCTTTTCACGTCTCCCCTAACAACGAAAGATAGTATTTATAGCCCGACCAATCGTGGTTAGTCTTTCATTTGTTGCGCTCCAATCAATTTGGAGTTTACATGGTAGGCTAATTCTGTAACGTAAGATTTTTTTCAAACACGTTATAAAAAAATTTTTATGAGCAGAAATGATTCCATGCTGTCAGGCATCCCCACTATTTTATTTTTGGTATAATTTATTAATTCCTGGACTATTTGCGTAACGTTTTACATATTCTTTGTCAGCAAGCCCTAAGGAACCCAAATATCCAAATTTAAAAGAGCTACGTGGCTGCGTTCAAAATATGTATTTTCTACCTCCTGTTTCGAAGATGTGCTGTCTGGGTACTGTTATGTTTTCAACCGTAAACCCATCTATTGTTATCTTTCCTAATAAGCGTTTTTTTATGATTTTAAAACCTAACTCTGGGAAGGGTAGTGAATTTATCACTGTCCGTCCGAAAAAAGTTAGTGCTTGTAGCCTAACACGCGTGATAGTAGCATTTGTGTATCGCGCGACGCGTGTTGCATGCGTTCCTGATTTTCAGCCCTCCCTCTCTCTTTATCCTTTAGTCCATCTGTTCGTTCGTTCCGCCGTGTATAAAATGGAATGAATGAAATATTAAAATTAGGTCATTGTTCAGCTTGGTATCTCAATGTTTTTCCAAGAAATACAGCACACGTTTCATTGAAGAAAGCGGGTAATAATATAGTAAGCTTTTACTATCAACGTGAAAGCGTTACAATTTGCAGACGAAGCAGAAAACAAGGGGGATTTCGAGTACTGTCATTGTGACAGCACTGTTCTTTACCATTCTTCTTCCTTTATTTATTATATGTATTTATTAGGCTTTATATTTACTTGATAATTTATATATGTGGATTAGAATATTCCACGACACCTCCCCTCTTAAAACAGACATTATATGTCAGTCCTTTATTCTATATTCACATAGAGAAATTTATTATTATTTCTGGGGTTTACGGTGATTCTCATCACACGGATGGCGGCTTAAAAAATCCGCTCCCAAATTGGTTTTTCCAGATATATACTCAATGCTAAAATTATATGGAGCCAAAAGTAAAGACCATCGGAGTAACCTGGAGTTCTCATGCCTAGCCTGTGCTAGAAACGATAAAGGTTTGTGGTCTGTTTGCAACTTAAATGCCTTCCCATATAGATAAATATTGAATTTCTTTATCGCCCATATTACTGCAAGACATTCTTTTTCGCTAGTTGAGTAGTTGATTTCAGCTTTATTCAACTTTCTGCTAGCATATGCCACTGGGCTTAATTCCCCATCCAATGCATCTGATTTCTGTAGTAGAGTTGCACCTAACCCAATATTACTTGCATCCGTCCTTACAATGAATTCTTGACTTAAGTCAGGTAATTTCAAAATGGGTTTACTTGTGAGCTTTTCCTTCAATTCTTGGTAAGTCATTTCACATTGTGGTGTCCATGTAATGCGATGTGGATGTCCTTTACGTGTCAATTCAGTTAACGGTGCACATATGGAATTAAAGTTTTTGATATACTTCTGGTAGAAACCACATAATGAGACAAAGGATCTCACGTCCTTCTTGGTTTGTGGTCTCGGGGGCTTTCTGTAGTTTCTCTAAATTCTTTGGGTCAGGGGTCATGTTTCCCTGATAAACTGTGTGTCCCAAAAATTCCAATTCTTTACATCCAACGCAACATTTGGTTGGTCGGGCTGTTAAATTTGCCTCCCTAAGTCGATCAAACAGCATGTTCAGAGAGTCAATGTATTCCTCAAATGTTTCTGTTGCTATAAGGATATCATCCATAAAATTTGTTATACAGGGATTATTCAGAGGATCCAATAATTTTCTCATCATTCTAGAGAAGACACTAGGCGCATTCTTCAATCCAAATGGCAATCTATTAAACTCATAGTGTCCTTCTGAGGTACTAAAAGCTAGGTATGGTCTAACCTCAGGCTTTACTGGAATCTGATAATATCCTTTACTCAGATCCACTTTGGAGGAATATTTAGCTTTATTTAGTCTGGCAAACAGCTGATTTGTATCCGGCAATGGATCCACCTGTCCTTCTGTAATAGCATTCAGTCTCCTGTAATCTATACAGAGTCTATGTTCTCCAGAGGGCTTCCTTAAGAGTACAACACCGGAACTAAACGAAGATTCACTGTGTGAAATAATTCCTTCCTTCAACAGATAGTCTATCTCTTCCTTCAAAGCTTTCTCCTTAGCAAACGGAATCGAATATGGTTTCATACAGACAGGTGTGGAGCCTATTAGTTTCATATCATATTCCAATAGGTTTGTATGCCCTGGTCGGTCTGTTAACACCTCTGCATGATTATTTAGAACCTGTTGCACTCTCTCTTTCTGAGTTTTCGTTAAATGTGTACTGATTTTCACCTGTGCTGCTGTCTCACAGGGGTGTAATGGATATTCAAATGATGAAAGTGGTTCCTTTTTCATCTCCATGGCGATGGACAAGGTCAACAAGTATGTCTCTTCCTGATGTTCTCTTTCCAAATATTTCTTCAGGAGATTCACATGATAGATTTTTTCTTTCCCCTTCTTATCTATCTTATAATTTGTTCTAGACACCTTCTCTAAAACTGTATATGGACCCTGCCATCCAATTTGTAACTTATTCTGACTCCCGGGCAAAAGAAGCAGTACCTTCTCTCCCACAGCCAAATCTCTGTCTTTCGCCTTCCTGTTATAATAGGCAGCATGTTTCTTCCTGGCTTGTTTCAAATTTTCATTGGCAAGTTTCCAGCCAGTTTTTAACCGAGTGGTCAGCTCATTCACATATTGGTATGAAGATGTAATGTTTTCCTCTGCCTTTTCATCAGTCCACGTTCTTAACAAAGCTACATATGGACCTTTAATTGTGTGGACCTATTTGTCCATGCACCGGTATGGTCTCTTCCACTCGAAGCTTCATAGTGATGATTTTTCCTCCCAGAATTATCATTCACAAAACGACCGCTACCAATTTTTCTTTTGGGGCTTTCTCCCCACTTAAAATTCTTGATGAGAGATTTCCTCTCTACATCCTCTTCCTCCAGTTTGTTTAAGTCCGATTGAGGGATTTTCGGCTTATCCTGGGGTAAGACATCTTTTGCACTCTCCGCATAGTGGCCATTGTAAAACAGTTAAGTGAAGCTTGTCCGTGAAAAGGGGCTTCCCATTCCATTTGGTCCACTTTATCAAATCTATTTTTCTTTTTATTATCAGGCCTAATTTTGCCCCGGGGCGTGTCCAGGTCCTGATCCATGTTCCCACTTGTGGGTGTTCCCTCATGTGCTATGCTACACCTTTCTACAAAATTCTCAATGTCCCATCTTGCTTTGGGCCAATAATAATTGTGAGCCACCTTTTGAATGATGGTACCTATCTTCTCATGGTCCCCATCTGGTTTTACATGTAGGCTCCTTACTAATTCTGTCCTGTATCTTTTAGGAAGTACCAGCTGTCCTTGACCTTTGGATCTAGCTCCAGTCTTCCTATACATCAACTTGTTTTTCATGTAAAAATCTCCCTTGCCTGGAGTTGTATGACAAGTTGACAATTTTCTGAAACAAGGCTTGAGTGTTTTATCCCCAGCCTGTGCCTTCCTCATCTCTTCTGGAGTGGTATCTAACATAATATCCTCCTCCTGTCTTGAGGTCGACCTGACCTGAAGGGTTGCCATATACACAGGTTTCCTTCTGCAACGGTCAGTGTCATGATTGTTCATCTTACAATTTTTACACCACCTTTTTCCTTGGTTGAAAGATTTTCTTTCATCATATTTCCTTTCATCGAATTGTGGGAATTTATTTTTATTGTCATACCGTGGCCTATCAGACTGGTGCTTACCTTTGTGTTGATCCCTAGGATCAAATTTATTAAAGTTCTGTAGTGCCCTAAAGTTATCCACTTGTTTCTTTTTATTACCTGTTACCTCTGCTTGAGCTGCTTGATACCTTTCAGCAACATTTAGCAACTCACCCAGCCTCTCTGCACCTTGTTCCATGAGAAACTTTCTCAGGTCTGGAGCCATGGACTCTCTTAATTGCTCTATAAGGACCATTTCCTTAAGATCTTGGGTTTTCCCCAGAGAAGTCCATTTCTCCAAGTATGTCTCTATTCGTGCAGAGAACTGGTGATAAGTTTCACCTGACAGTAGTTTAGCATTCCTAAATTTTTTCCTATAAAATTCTGCATTCTTTTCATACCTTAACAAAAGAGCCTGCTTTAGCATGTCATAATTTTCCTGATCACCTCTGCTCATTTTTGCAAAAACTTCATAAGCTGCCCCACGAAGTCCCTGAGATAACTTTAAGCTCCACCTTTCTCTCTCTAACCCATACGTGGTAGCTAATAGCTCATACCTATTTAGGTAGCTCTCAATATCATCGTCTTTCTCAACAAAATGATCTAAATGAAAATTCATAGCTGAGGTTGAGGCTCCTTGGCTAGCAGTGGCATCAGAGGCAAAGGGACTGGCACCATTTTCAGGAGCATGGCCCTGAAACTCAAACTCCCTTAGTCGTAACTCATGTTCCCTTTGTAATCTCTTCTCCTCCTTTTCTGCTTCCCTTTCTGCAGCTAATTTCTTGTCTTCCCTTTCTGCAGCCTGTCTTCTTTCCTCGGCTTCCAATGCTTTAGCCTCTTTGTCCGCCTCAATCTGCAACCTCTTAGTCTCAGCCTCAGCTTGCAACCTCTTAGTCTCAGCCTCAGCTTGCAACCTCTTAGTCTCAGCCTCTAACTTTCTTTCGGCCTCTTTTTCTAATCTTCTTTCTTCGCGTTCAATAAATTTGTCACATTCCGTAGTGACATAGGCAACCATAACTTGCCCATCTAATCCTAACTCTTTTGCAGTCTGTACAGCAGCAGATCGAAACTTGGCCAGGTCCGCCATTGTCTATCAGGTAAATTTCTACAATGTCTAACCAACAATTTAATCTCTAAATATATCTAATGGACAACACAGGCACCGTGAGCTCAACCTTATTTAATTCCACCCAAGGATACCTTTTAATTCTTATATTCCCTGAAGTGAATTACCCCCCCAATATTTTTAATAGGGAAAGATTCAAAATCCCAAGAGCGAGACCCCAATATATGTGGTGAAGTGGGATGTTATAAATATTTATATGGGACTTAGTGTACTGACTGAGATCAGCTGTGAAGGTATCTATATCTATTAAGAGTAGTGTATTATAGATAACCTTACTTGCTACCACATATCTATATATCTCAGTCAGAATTATTCTGGAATAGTGTGATGACTACGTTATGTGTCTAGGGTATGTGTATGATGAGGTGTAAGTCACAACAACAGACAGATAAACAATTTAATTTAATCCACTACTCTTGACAACACTGTGACACTCACATACATATAACACTCTATGAGAATATCTTAAGGAGTCACTGATAACTTTTTCAAATAACAATATGTATTCATGGTTATCATAAAGGTATATGTGTCCTGATTCAAATACAAAGGAACCAGGAATCACAATCAATTTTAATTACAAGTATATGTACAGACTTTATCAATATGAATATTGTAGTGACATATATTATTAAAATATCCTATGTGTGTCAGTTGTGTAGTGGTAATATGAGGTAATACTGGTTTTGTTTTGTTCAAGCTCTGTTGGTATTTGTCATCATGACTTCAATAGTTTGTCTTTTGGGACTATTATTGTAGATGTTCTCAGTTCCTGATATTAAGACAATTAAATTCCCCTCTGAATGTTATTTTTACAAAGTTATTTCAAGATGAGGGGACATAATGTTGAGCTCAGCTGGCCAAATCAGCTTATCTTGCGTGATGGCGGCAGGAAAGGACTCCTCTGCTCGAATTCTCCTCTGGGCTCTGGAGACACCTCACTGATAGCTAAAAAGACAAGGAGTATGCTGTCCGACTCTGGATTCAGCAAAGCTCTGACCAGGTGCTGCTCAGTACCATCAAGACCACGGTCCCTGAAATCAAGAAGGATGTACCTTCTACTTCATAACTAACTTATACTCTCTTTTACACTGATCACAACACATCACAAACATTGAGTTCAGAGCGTTAGGCCAACTGTCAGCTTCATCTGAAATACTTTATACCAGTATTTACCTCCTTAATGGTTACCACGCCTCTGCACTTCCAGCATTATTTCTGTCTAATCAATCATCCAGGTGTCAGTGTACTATTTGGCCATTCCATGCCGTTTTACTTCCCTCCGACATCCTCTGTTCAGGCTGGAGCATTATAGGCTTTATCTCCTGTTTGCCACTGAACTACACATATATATACAGGCATAAATTAACAATTTACATTCAATTTTCATTAAAAGATACTGAATGGTTCAAGCTTACCACAATTTCATGGAAATAAACACAGATACGTTGATTAGCAATGAATTCTGGCACAATTACTGGCACAAATTCCCATCTGCTTATGTTCCAGGCTTTTATTTAACACAAATATGAGCTGGCTTCAACGCACTGTTGCTTTATCAAGATTATTTGCACTAGTGGTCTCGAACTAACGCTCCTAAGTGAGTATATCAGCGAGTCTAGCCAATGAGGCCACGTTTCGACAAGTGTTTGAAAAAATGTTACCTTTTCACGTCTCCCCTAACAACGAAAGATAGTATTTATAGCCCGACCAATCGTGGTTAGTCTTTCATTTGTTGCGCTCCAATCAATTTGGAGTTTACATGGTAGGCTAATTCTGTAACGTAAGATTTTTTTCAAACACGTTATAAAAAAAATTTTATGAGCAGAAATGATTCCATGCTGTCAGGCATCCCCACTATTTTATTTTGGGTTATAATTTATTAATTCCTGGACTATTTGCGTAACGTTTTACATATTCTTTGTCAGCAAGCCCTAAGGAACCCAAATATCCAAATTTAAAAGAGCTACGTGGCTGCGTTCAAAATATGTATTTTCTACCTCCTGTTTCGAAGATGTGCTGTCTGGGTACTGTTATGTTTTCAACCGTAAACCCATCTATTGTTATCTTTCCTAATAAGCGTTTTTTTATGATTTTAAAACCTAACTCTGGGAAGGGTAGTGAATTTATCACTGTCCGTCCGAAAAAGTTAGTGCTTGTAGCCTAACACGCGTGATAGTAGCATTTGTGTATCGCGCGACGCGTGTTGCATGCGTTCCTGATTTTCAGCCCTCCCTCTCTCTTTATCCTTTAGTCCATCTGTTCGTTCGTTCCGCCGTGTATAAAATGGAATGAATGAAATATTAAAATTAGGTCATTGTTCAGCTTGGTATCTCAATGTTTTTCCAAGAAATACAGCACACGTTTCATTGAAGAAAGCGGGTAATAATATAGTAAGCTTTTACTATCAACGTGAAAGCGTTACAATTTGCAGACGAAGCAGAAAACAAGGGGGATTTCGAGTACTGTCATTGTGACAGCACTGTTCTTTACCATTCTTCTTCCTTTATTTATTATATGTATTTATTAGGCTTTATATTTACTTGATAATTTATATATGTGGATTAGAATATTCCACGACAATGTTGAATTACAAGGAGACATAGGCATTTGTTTATAATGTTTTTATACTTAATAAGAGATATTACATCTCTTTTCAGCAACAAGTTTATCAATTTGTGGGGGTCATAGTTGAATTGGTTATTTTCATTAAGTCTTCCAAATGGTCGTCAGCGAGTGAGTTACGTCGCTGGTGTTTGTTCATGTTCATGAGTGAAAATTATTGTTTACATATGTATGTGCTTCCAAATATGCTGAAGGTTTTCAGTGCGACTTCAATCAATTTTTTTTCCACTGTTCAGTCTTTTGTATAAATCACACAGGCTACTTCCTCTGTGCGTATTTCGATAAATAGCCGAACACTGTTGTTCAATTAACTCCATTCCCAAATATATCTACACTTCTTCTGGATCCACAGAAAAGAGATTTTCAACTTGAAATCTTTAGCTTTAGATAAAGTAAGTCTTCTGGTAAATTCTTAAATAAAAACATCAATTTCCTTGCATGCTATTCTCCTGACTTAGTGTGTCTCTGGTAAGGGATGTAACGTGCACATGTGGGAAAGTTTTATATTTCTCATTAGGACAGCTGACTTCTGAAAGGGTTCAATTTCATTTCAAAAGCCTTGACTGCGGCACACATTTGAAATATAAGTTGATTTTTTCCCCCAGAAGTTGAATGTTGAGATCATTCAAGTGTACTGCAATATCACTCAGGGAAAAAAAATCTTGATTCCAGGTTTCATTTTCAAGTTCCGGAAATTCACTATGTAGGAATGTTGCCACCTCCTCCTTCAAAGCAACAAAACGATGGAGCAATCTTCCACTATCCAACCACCTCACTTCTGTATGGTACAGTAAGTCGCTGTACTCTGCGTCTATCTCCCTAAGAAAGTTTCGAAATGTTATATGTTTGAGTCCTCTAGTGCGGATGTAGTTCATAATGGAAACAACTACTGGCATTATCTTATCTCCCCTGCCAGTCATTTCTGACCAAAGGAGCGTACCTCCCGAAAAAACTTTCGGTGGCACGAGGTTGGGCAACTGTAGATCGAGCTGTTGAACATGCAGCAAGACCCAGCCTGGACGTCAGAGGAACGGACTAACTGTCACAGTGTTATCCCGAAGGGTAACCAAAGAGAGTTATCTGTGTGGTGCCGGCTTTGTCAATGGCTCAGATTTGCCTGGCAACCGGTTGGAAATAGGCAACAGGAGTGAAGAAGGCGAATGTAAGACTCTGGGATAAGTTCCCTGCAAATAGTCCCAGTGATTCTGAATCTCGTGACACTGTAACTCCTACCACTCTATCCCCCTCTCTATATTATAATGCTAACGAGCCCCCACCTCCCCTATTACACTGAGTGAACAGAAGAGGAAGAAATGTATGTCTCTTTCGCACACTTTCTTTCCTTCTCTATATAGGTAATTAACGTGTGTTGGTAAAGCAAACACAACTACAACATTTATTGAATTACTGAAATATAACAACATTCAATTACACTAATACAAATGCAACTAGGAATGACATTAACTATCCCTGTGAAGAATAATATTAGTTAATGCAAATTACACAAATGAATCTTAAGACTATACTCGGCGATGATGATGATGGGTGTGAGTCCTAAATACTAACAAAAGGATATCTTGTTTCGGGTCTCTGACTGACTGTCAATATAACTCTGAGTTTTTGTATACACTGGACAAGTCTTTGTCTGCATTTAATAATACTGGACGGTCCACTTTATTTCGTCAGGTGTCGATGGCCTGTCCTTTTGTTCTTCACAACGCGAGTGTTGACATTGCCACGCGTGTCTGAGGTGGCTTGTTCCTAGGTTGTGTTGAAGCAAAGTTATGCGGTGGAGACTTCGTCTGATATACAGATGTCCATGTGTGGTGAAGATATTTTCCTCAGGTGGTGATGATGGTGAAATCTGGTATATAGTGGAATTTGTTTGCACATCAGTTTTACAGGGAGAATTTGTCCATTACTGCAGGTAATGTAGGATCTCGATAGA
Source organism: Oreohelix idahoensis (assembly GCA_024509875.1). Lineage (NCBI taxonomy): Eukaryota > Metazoa > Mollusca > Gastropoda > Stylommatophora > Oreohelicidae > Oreohelix > Oreohelix idahoensis. The sequence goes on from JAMPIV010020083.1 coordinate 68,521, forward strand.
TTTTGTAGGCACTGGGTTTACAAGATCGTCCATCTGCTCTTGCCACTTCTGATCAAGATTTCTCAAAGGCACTTGTTGTAAAGATCGTCCGCTTTGCTCCTGCAACTTCTGATCATAAATTCGCGTGGACAGCTCTTAGTAATGCAGCAATCCTTCTGGGTATTGTCTGCTTACTTTTCTGTGTGGGTGGTCGATGATAGAAAGCTCCTTCACCGCCTGGCAAATTCCTTTCTGACCCCCGTGGAATATGGGTAGGTTTGGTGCCGTTAATTATCTGTGAGATGCGTGTCGTCGCAGTATCTCTGGTCGGCCCTACTCTTTTAGCTTGTCCCGTAATTAACGCCAACAAAGTAGTAGACGAAGACTGAGTTATCTCAAATGGTCCCTGTCTCTACCACTGCGATGGATAAAATAACGAACCCTTATAAGTACCCCGTAATCTATGTTACGCCTGTAGTGTGTTCTTGTATGTGAAATCTTATCACTATAATGAATGACTGCGCAGTGTGTACTGCACGGTTAACAAGTAATGTAAGAGGCAAAATTAAAGTGTCTTGTATTTACTTCGTTATAGTTACTGGAAACTGTGCAATCTTATAAATATAATAATTCTCTGCATGGTGTTTATTGCAACCTGTACTTATGAGTATGAAATATAAAAGACCAACAGAGAAGTACTGCACTCACTAAACGTACAGGAACATTGGCTCCTAAATACCATCGCAATAAGGAAGCTGAAATTTTTCGGTCATATAAAAAGACATAATAGTCTGGAAAAAACAGTGATGGAAGGCATGGTCCCTGGAAAAAGGGGAAGGGGTCGACCTAGACGACGGTGGACCCAGGACATCACAGAGAGTCTGAACTTGTCTTTGGCTGATGCAGGTCGACTTGCCCAGAATCGTGATGCGTTCAGAGCAGCTGTAATGGAGACAACGTTCTGGAAAGAATACGTCACATGATGATGATGATAAAACGTGACGGGTATTTACATTGTTATATTTATGGAAACTATATATATATTATCTGACTGAAGTTAAGATATAATAATGATAAGGTACAAACTATATTACACTAACCTTGGTGTCCATATAACGAATTTCACTGACACACGTCCTGAAATCTTCCTCGTGAAATCTAGAACCCAAGTAGGTTGACGGACTACTTTCTCTTAGCAATGCCGAGCGATAAATTTCGTTTGGTTTTATTTGGTCCTAATCGCCGCTGGCGATTTATCGGGTTCGCTTCTGGTGTCATGTGAAATTTCGTTTGTTTTCCTTTAGTCAGACATTCAGTCCTTATTACTGTGTAACATTTCTGTAATGTTTTGCTATGGTCGCTCTCCTTTTTTTCCTCCCCCAGACAATCTGTCTATGTTCGTCTTTGATAGTCTTTCTCTAATGCCGTATTCTTTACTCCTTTATGTTGATATTCTCTCAGACTCTGGGTCTCCGTTACTCCAATATTTTCCGTGAAGTCCGACTGACCACCTTTATGTTCTGTTACAAGCCGAAATAATATTTGTAGATTACTGGCCTTGGGTAAACACACCCGAGACTTAGTGTCGATTACCGCGATAGTCTGTTGACCTAATGTCTCCTTGTTGTGAAAACATCCCATGCGACATTTGTGGCTTTCTACAGGGATTACTCAGAGCGCTGTCTATTGTTATGTAAACATTCCCTGTAAAATTGGTGGGTTTCCCATGCCTGTTGACAAACGATGACTGGTGCAGACAATGGGTATAGACAACCGACTGCTTTCTCATTCCGTGAGAAATTTACCGACAAAATATTGTCAATAGGTCTTAGGAATTGAAATGCCGACTTACTCGCGTCCCGTGACATATGTCCCCCACACCAAGTCTTAGCTTGCGAAGACTCCTGCGAGTCAGGATGCATTTTACACTCCCTATTGTCGGCTGTGGTTCTCTTCTCGCTATTACTTTCCTCCTCCTCTTCCTGGTTCAACCCTTCGTTCTCCTCGCCTTCTTCCTTATTCTCGCAATCTTCCTCAGTTGCTTCTCCTATATCAGCTATAAATGGCTGATCCATTGCCTGTTTCAATATCGTGGCCGTGGCCAAGAGTTCTCACCCCTGCTCGATTAAGTTCGCAGAGCGGGCTGTGATTTTCTGCACGTCTGCAGATGACGGTCTAGCCGCATTGGGCTGCAGTATTGAGTTTGGTTTTCCCTTATTCAAATGTTTCGTGTCCTGAAGTTGGCCGCTTCAGTTATGTGTCTGTCTAAATAACACTTCAGCAGAATAATAATATATATTTCCAGCTGGTTCTCCACTGGAATCTTATAATTGGTTCGAGATGCCTTCTCGACCACTGCGTATGGCCCGTGCCATCGAATCAGTAACCTGTTCTGTTTGCTAGGCATAAACAGTAAACTTTGTGCGCCTATCATCTAGCTCACATCTGGGACCAGTCGTATTATATTCTCTGTCATGTTGTCGCCTCCTCTTCTTCATACGTGGTCTGTTTACCTTAATAGTGGCTTCCTCCGGTTTTCCATGATGTAATGCCCCTCTCTGGCATTCCGAGCATGATCTAATAAATTGATCAATGTCCCTTGCGATTCCCGGCCAATGATAATGGCGGGTGATTCTTTGCGTTGTGATGCATTGTACGACCTGAAAACTAGATTTACTAGCATGTCCCACTCCTAAGATATAAAATCTATATCGCGCTGGTATTACTTGTTGCTTATACTCATATCCGCGCTTTCCTACTTTCCTAAGGAGTTGTCCTTGCTGTTTAAAGCAGTCTCCTGGTTGCGCTGGATTGTCCCCTTCAGTCTCTTTTTAAAACAAGGTTCTACCGATTCGTCGTTCTTGTGAGCTTGTCTCAGCTCTTGCGGATGGAAGACAAACTCGTCTCCTTGTCTCCACTCCTTCGTTTGTTCAAGTGTCTGCCCTGCAGCTGTGACTCTTGACTGCCGAGAGTTCCAACCTCACATATTTGTAGCCTATCATGAATTCATCCGTATGATCATTTAAGACTGATGATCGTAGTTCTCCCTTGACACATCTGCCTTCAATGGGAGTCCGGGCGATAGCCGCCATCATTGGAGGATCGCCGTTATCTGTGAACGGAATTTCCACAGTTCCATCGCTCAATTGTTCTGGTCTAACAAGTCTTGACCTGAATATCGAATTAAATTCCAGCATGGAATCGAATACCACTTCCGCTCTTTCTCTATTGACAACGTTGCGTTCCGGGGAAATCCGGGCGCTAGTTGCCGTCCCTGAAAGATCACTTTTCCTTCTCCACCCTTTTGCGTTAGTCTCCTGGTAACATTCTTTGCCAGGTTTAAACCCCTTTTTTCTCTTGAGTGACCCATTCTTACTGACATCAAATCTCTTTGTGTCTTTCTTCGATCTGTCGAAATAAAAAGTGTTTCCCCACTTCTTTCTTCTGCTAAACAATCTTTGAATCCAACGACGGATCAAAGTTGGCCACTGTTTGTCCTCATTACGTATCTTGTGTATCTTGCCCGTGGAGGGGTCATACTTCAAGATACGGTGCAACTCATCTGTCCTTTTATATCGGGTACAGTGTAATGTAAATTTCGCGCGTCGGCGCTGTGCCTTGCATAACGCGCGTACACCAAGCTGTTTCTTATTGTGTCGCCTGGTGTCTTTCCTTCTGTCTATCCACCTAATTTTCCTCTCGCCTCCATATAGAATCGGAGTCCCGTGGGTGTTAAGCTGCTGTATCCCCGCCGGCTCTACCACACTGTTCTCCTGATGATCCTCTTCTACCTTCTTTTGAAGAGAGTCGGGGGGTGCCTCCGTGTCCGTCGTCCACCCTGTCCCGATAATAGTATGTGTTGTTATACCTTCTAAAGGCACACATTTCTCTCCGTAAGTTTTAAAAGTGGTAGGATCTGGCTTTCCCTTTTCCGGGGGAAAGGCAGACTAAGGCGACTTTGGCATCTGTCTATCTCCATGAATAACAGCAAATGCCCGCTCCTGTCCGGTCGCTTCTTTCCACGTAGAAGGGCCGGGGGAGTGAAGTAATAGTTGTTCTCCTGATGTCAGGAGACAAGTGCCTGTTTTCTTCTTCTCTGTGACGCCAGATGAAATTATTTTATTCGAAGCCCCCTTGCAAGATCCATCGAAGGTACCGCTTGCAATTAGAGTAGGCTCTTCTGTGCCTTTTAATAACTTTCCGTTATCTCTGCAGAGGTGTCTAGAATCAACTGAGTTAACTACGTCCAAGGAAAACAGGCCGGGTGAACCCTGCAGTTGTGGTTCAGAGGCGCCCATAGGGGTCAGTTCATTTCGGCCCTGTTCACCCGCAACCGTGTGCCGATGATTGAAGATTTCTGCCTTCTCATAATCCGTTTTTCCGGCGGATTTCTGTGCATATGACGTAATGCAATGCGAAGATGGTGTGTTCTGCGCACTCTCCTCTTTCCTTGCTTGGCCTTGTGTCTGCACTGCTGCTACGATTTTTGGCTTAGGGATTCCCTAAGAATACATATTTGCAGCCAAGAATGACATCGTAAATGGGATTTTCGAGGACGGCCGATCATATTTCTCCTGATACAAATCTTGATTCTATCTGAACTCGCGCAATGGGCACCGTTAAAGGGGGTTTGCTTTTGACTGGCCCCTGGATCTCTATCGTTTCCTCGGTCAAGTGTTCTGGCTTGACCAGCCTCGAGCTGATTACCGAATCAAACTCCAAGCCCGTATCATATAAACAGTTCACTCTTTCTCCGTTTACGACCACTTCGTCTACCACCGCCGGACGTGATTTTCCCCCCTCTTCTTTCCGAGACTCTTTGTCCTTCATTGTTCGAGTTTCTATACACGCCACGTGCTGGGGAGGAGGGCGGTTTCGGCACTCGCTGGTGCAGTGGTTTTTCATACGACAATACCGGCACCATTTATCCTGTGGCCTGTGATTCTGAGAAAAGGAGTTGTGTTGAGTTTCCTGTCTATGGGGATTACGAAGTGAGTTGTCTTTCTTCCCCTGATACCGGTCAACTGGGCCCTTCTCCACTTTATTAAGGAACTCCTTTTCCTTAGGTCTTGGTTGGAAATCTGGATATTTCTTGCGGGTGCCTTGTGTTTCCTTCAAAGCATTCTGGAACCGTTCTGCCACAACCAGAATGTTTTCTAGTTTTTCTGCATCATTTTCTATGAGGAACTTTCTCATCTCTGGGGACATCGAATCTTTGATGTGTTCGATCATGAACAATTCTTTGAGTCCCTCGAAGGTTTGGGTAAATTCTCCTAGTTTCATCCATTTGAGCAGATACCCTTCTAATCTTGCAGCAAATTGCATGTACGTTTCGCCATTTTCGCCCTTAGTAGTTCTAAACTTGTGTTGGAAGGCGCTTGCTTGCAGTTCAAAGCGTACCAAGAGGGATTTTTTTCATCTTTTCATAATCGTCTTGTACGCCCTCAGGTAATCTGCTAAAGACGTCATATGCTATACCTCGGAGTCCTTGTGACACTTTGGTATTTCAGAGGTTCTCCTGTAGGCCATAGCTCCTAGCAGTCCGTTCAAACCGGTCTAGAAAGTCGGCTATATTGTCGTTCCGTTCCGAAAATATTTCAAGCGGAAATTTCATGGCATATTTATACTGTGGGTGCGAAGACGCTGTGCCATCTGACCTGGGCGAAGCCCCAGCCTCTTCATCTGCGTGCGACTGGGCTTGATGTTCCAACTCTAGTTGTCTCATCCGTAGTTAATGCTTTCTCTCTTCCTTAATTCTCCTTTCGTCGGCTTATCTCTCTTCGTTTTTCTCTGCTAACGTCAATCTTCTTTGCTCTACTTCTGCCGCCAGTCGATCTTTTCTCTCTTGCTCTGCAATTCTGTCTTTTCTCTCTTGCTCTTCTTTGTGCGCAGTTAACATTTTTTCCACATATTCCATAAGTTCTCCTTTTCCTAGTTTTAAACTAGTTGCTTCCTGGATAAGCGCAGCGCGAATTTGCGTCATATCTGCCATGATCAAGTTATATTTCAATCTGCCTATCCAGAAACAATAACAAAATGTTTCGTCTCAGGGGCTTAGCCGCTATTGTTCACTTGTAAACAAAAGGACTATACAATGTCGGTTCGCCCGTCCGACTTCAACAATGCCTATTGTTAGAGACCCACGTGGTACTACACGTATAATGATGACAATAAATCAATATTGGTAACTAGATGCAGTACTTAAGTGTATATAAAGTAATATGGTATAATATTCTAACATATGTCAATGTCTTATTTAATATAATATGAATATCCAATCTAATTTAATATGAATATCTAGTTATCTAATATTCTAATCTGTATTCTTTCCCTCTACCTAAGTAGAATAAGGAACAGTATAGAAGACAGTGAATAGGTTTTTACAAAATTGCAAAAAAGAATTATTTCATGTTTTAGTCTAGGGCAAGTCCCAAGGTATATTCCGGACTGCAGCCTCCACTTATGTCACAGGGTTATCCCGAAGGGTAACCAAAGAGAGTTATCTGTGTGGTGCCGGCTTTGTCAATGGTTCAGATTTGCCTGGCAACCGGTTGGAAATAGGCAGCAGGAGTGAAGAAGGCGAATGTAAGACTCTGGGATAAGTTCCCTGCAAATAGTCCCAGTGATTCTGAATCTCGTGACACTGTAACTCCTACCACTCTATCCCCCTCTCTATATTATAATGCTAACGAGCCCCCACCTCCCCTATTACACTGAGTGAACAGAAGAGGAAGAAAGGAAGAAATGTGTGTCTCTTTCGCACACTTTCTTTCCTTCTCTATATAGGTAATTAACGTGTGTTGGTAATGCAAACACAACTACAACATTTATTGAATTACTGAAATATAACAACATTCAATTACACTAATACAAATGCAACTAGGAATGACATTAACTATCCCTGTGAAGAAAGATATTAGTTAATGCAAATTACACAAATGAATCTTAAGACTATACTCGGCGATGATGATGATGGATGTAAGTGAGTCCTAAATACTAAAAAAAGGATATCTTGTTTCGGGTCTCTGACTGACTGTCAATATAACTCTGGGTATTTGTATACACTGGACAAGTCTTTGTCTGCATTCAATAATACTGGACGGTCCACTTTATTTCGTCAGGTGTCGATGGCCTGTCCTTTTGTTCTTCACAAAGCGAGTGTTGACATTGCCACGCGCGTCTTAGGTGGCTTGTTTCTAGGTTGTGTTGAAGCAATGTTATGCGGTGGAGATTTCGTCTGATATACAGATGTCCATGTGTGGTGAAGATATTTTCCTCAGGTGGTGATGATGGTGAAATCTGGTATATAGTGGAATTAGTTTGCGCATCAGTTTTACGGGAAGAATCTGTCCATTACTGCAGGTAATGTAGGATCTCGATAAATTTTGTAGGCACTGGATTTACAAGATCGTCCGTCTGCTCTTGCCACTTCTGATCAAGATTTCTCAAAGGCACTTGTTGTAAAGATCGTCCGTTTTGCTCCTGCAACTTCTAATCATAAATTCACGTGGACTGCTCTTAGTAATGCAGCAATCCTTCTGGGTATTGTCTGCTTACTTTTCTGTGTGGGTGGTCGATGATAGAAAGCTCATTCACCGCCTGGCAAATTCCTTTCTGACCCCCGTGGAGTATGGGTAGGTTTGGTGCCGTTAATTATCTGTGAGATGCGTGTCGTCGCAGTATCTCTCGTCGGACCTACTCTTTTAGCTTGTCCCGTAATTAACGCCAACAAAGTAGTAGACGAAGGCAGAGTTATCTCAAATGGTCCCTGTCTCTACCACTGCGATGGATAAAATAACGAACCCTTATAAGTACCCCGTAATCTATGTTACGGTCGGCGTCTGTGGCCTAATGGATATGAACGCAGTTTCATAATCCAGATATACCAGGTTCGAAACCTGCTGCAGTCGGTTTGGTGGCAGATCGCTTTGTGTGGATTTTTAACAATGGTATAAGCGCCGTACCGTTCAGAAAGCAATGGCAAACTACTGAACGTAAAAATTGCCTAGAAAAATCACAAACAGCCAATAAAAGCTGGGGTTGATTGCCACGTCCTGTAAAGGATAAGCAACTAACTTTAATCTATGTTACGCCTGTAGTGTGTTCTTGTATGTGACATCTTATCACTATAATGAATGACTGCGCAGTGTGTACTGCACGGTTAACAGGTAATGTAAGAGGCAAAATTAAAGTGTCTTGTATTTACTTCGTTATAGTTACTGGAAACTGTGCAATCTTATAAATATAATAATTCTCTGCATGGTGTTTATTGCAACCTGTACTTATGAGTATGAAATATAATACTATGATAAAACGTGACGGGTATTTACATTGTTATATTTATGGAAACTATGTATATATTATCTGACTGAAGTTAAGATATAATAATGATAAGATACAAACTATATTACACTAACCTTGGTGTCTATATAACGAATTTCACTGACACACGTCCTGAAATCTTCCTCGTGAAGTCTAGAACCCAAGTAGGTTGACGGACTGCTTTCTCTTAGCAATGCCGAGCGATAAATTTCGTTTGGTTTTATTTGGTCCTAATCGCCGCTGGCGATTTTTCGGGTTCGCTTCTGGTGTCATGTGAAATTTCGTTTGTTTTCCTTTAGTCGGACATTCAGTCCTTATTACTGTGTAACATTTCTGTAATGTTTTGCTATGGTCGCTCTCCTGTTTTTCCTCCCCCAGACAATCTGTCTGTGTTCGTCTTTAATAGTCTTTCTCTAATGCCGTATTCTTTACTCCTTTATTTTGATATTCTCTCAGACTCTGGGTCTCCGTTACTCCAATATTTTCCGTGAAGTCCGACTGACCACCTTTATGTTCTGTTACAAGCCGAAATAATATTTGTAGATTACTGGCCTTGGGTAAACACAACCGAGACTTAGTGTCAATTACCTCGATAGTCTGTTGACCTAATTTCTCCTTGTTGTGAAAATATCCCATGCGACATTTGTGGCTTTCTACAGGGATTACTCAGAGCGCTGTCTATTGTTATGTAAACATTCCCTGTAAAATTGGTGGGTTTCCCATGCCTGTTGACAAACGATGTCTGGTGCAGACAATGGGTATAGACAACCGACTGCTTTCTCATTCCGTGAGAAATTTACCGACAAAATATTGGCAATAGGTCTTAGGAATTGAAATGCCGACTTACTCGCGTCCCGTGACACTAACCGATACAGTCTGACACTAGTAGTAACCGCCTGTCACTAGTGGGATACGGAACTTGCCCTCGGTAAGCATGTATTAGCTCTAGAATTGCCACAGTTATCCAAGTAGGATCGTGTCATCTAAGGAACCTCGACTGATTTAATGAGCTATTCGCGGTTTCACCGTGAGACAGTGTGAACTTAGACATGCATGGCTTAATCTTTGAGACAAGCATATGACTACTGGCAGGATCAACCAGATAACTGTCCGAACAGATTTCGTCGCTCCCGCGAAGAGGGAGACAGCGCTCTGTACATGCTCAAATTTTAAGACGCTGCTACGTGAAACCTGCTGATTTATAATTTATGACGCTTGATTATTGGTCTACCACTAAAATGTTCAAGTAGAGTACCTGATCCAACATTTGTTTTCCGCACATAGCAGGAGCAGCATCAATTCAAGTGACCACCAAGTTTGTTAAATCCAGTCACAACGTATCTTTCGCGCCTTTTAACACTTCATCATAGATCTATTTTCCAGTTGTGCGACCTGTCAAAGAGCACATACCAACAAGTTCTTCAGTAATTTGAAAGTTCTTACCAATACCTCTTATAAAAATAAGAAGTTGGTGTTGTTGTCACGGGGCAAATGAGAGTGCATTTTGACTTTCTAAAAAGATTGTCTAATATTCGCCGAAACATCACAGGGCTTGAGAAAATATTCGATTGCGCGTACTTATTGAGTCATAACCTGCCATGTTATTCTTCACCCCTGGGAAAATTACTCGCTTTACCATAGAGACTGTTCAGACCAAAGCGATCGCCGAATGGAAACACAATAACCCTACAAAGCAACAATGAAATCTCGTCGGCGAGACAGACTACGTGGCGCAGTTTGTGTACTCGAGTAGAGTAATGAAGAAGGAACTGGCCATAACACTGAAGTGATATATTTTGTTTCGAAACATCAACGCAATGAAAGATCTGAGACGGGATTGGCATAATATGTTGGAGGAACGAAAATTTGGACAAAGTTCTCACGGAATCGACGATTAAATATTAGAGTAATGTAGACAGAGTGTCTGAACTAAGACAAATATGAAAGAGGACATTTCAAAGGATTGGAAAACTCCACATGACATCAGAAGAAAACACAGGAATCGCTAGAAGGCAATTTATTAGCATACAACGCAGAGTAAAATCTTCCTTGGATATTGCTACAGAAAGCATTCCGCCAGCCTGACTTGGTATGATATTTCATGAGGAAGATTCAGGACCTGTGGTCAGTGAATTCGTTATACGGTACCAAGGTTAGTGTACATATAGTTTGTAAATTACTAATATACCTCCATTTTACTCTCAGTTAAATACATATTTCATACATATAACACGGTAAAAAATCAATCACTTTTTCCGCAATGAACACAGTGACGAGATTGAGTATATTTATAAGATTGCACAGTTTCCATAACCATAACGATGTTAATACTAGACACTTTTCCATTACTTCTTACATTACCCGGTAAACAGTGCAGTAAACACCGCGCAGAGATTCATTATATTGGTAAGATTTCACATACAAGAAAACACTCACACACCACATGCGTAGCATAGATTTACGGGGTACTTATGAGGCTTTATTATTTTGTCCATCCCAGGGGTAGAGACCAGACTGGGAAACGTTGAGATAACTCAGCCTTAGTCTCACTACCCTGGATGGCGTTTTTTGGAGGAGCTAATACGTAGGGCCAATCAGATATACTGCGATGACACGTACCTCACAGATATCAATAATCAACGGCATCAAACCTACAGAAGCAACCGTGGGTTTAGGAAGGAATTTGCCAGGGCAAATAAGCCTTTCTACAAACAACCACCCACAGAAAATAGTAATCAGAAATTACACAGTAATGGATGTTACAATCAGCCGCCCACGAAAAATATTGATCAGAAGTGGCCAGGAGCACATGGACAATCTTTTACAACCAGTGCCTACGAAAATTATTGAGATCCTAAATTACCTGCGGTAATGGACAGATTCTCCAAGTAAAACTGCCTCGCCAACTGTGACGTGGAACGGAAATATTCAAACAGTAATCAGACAGCCTTTGCTTTCCCATTTAGAGTCTACCATTGGCTAAGCAAAACTACGCAATTTTCTGTTTGAATGACTCACCTTTGAATCCACGCCTTTTTTCTGGAACATAACAACAGAGTTGTTTACCAACTTTCGCAAACCTGCCAGTTTAACAAGGGAGCGAATCGCGTTTGTTTACCTGAGTTTCTCACGCGAGCTGATTTGCCAATTATCGGCCTCAAGACAGAGGCGCGTAGAAATAACGGATTGTTTGAAGAGAGACAACGGGCGATAATATTTTCCCGACCACCTTTGATGTTCGCATGTTTTAGTGGGAGGTAATGTTTGATCTGCGCAAGGGGACGTAATCTAATAGAGGCGCGTGCACGGCAAAATCAGCTGATGTCGGTCAGCATCGCTGAGTAGAATGAACGAAGAAACCTTTGATCCGGGAAACGAAGTTCCTGATTCTCCTACTATACAGAAGGTGTGAATTGTAACGTCTTCTGGTGATGATAACACCATGATCTGTATATATATATATATATATATATATATATATATATATATATATATATATATATATATATATATATATATATATATATTATATATATATATATATATATATATATATATATATATATATATATATATATATATATATATATATATATATATATATATTCATTCATTCATAACCCTCCACTCCCAAAGGAGCATAGGCCTTCAACAAACACATGCCAAGTCCTCCTGTCACGTGCCATCATCTCAAGTTCTTTCCATGTTCTCCTCATCATTTTCACCTCTGTTTCCAACTCTCTTCTCCATGTGCTTCTTGGTCTACCTCTGCCTCTCTTGCCCTGGGGGTTCCAGAACAAGGACTGCCTTGTAATGTTATCAACAGGTTTCCTCGGTGTGTGTCCTATCCATCGCCATCGTCTTCTTCTCATCTCTTGTTCCACTGGCACTTGTCCAGTTCTTGTCATCAGTTCCACGTTGGTAACCTTGTCATACCATTTTAATCCCTCTATTCTACGCAAGCACCCATTTGTGAAAGTCTGTAGCTTTTTGGTTGTTGTCTTTGTTGTTCTCCATGTCTCCGAGCCATACAATAGGACTGACTTCACATTTGAGTTGAATATTCTTACTTTCGTGTTGGATCCTATTTCATATATATATATATATACTTACTTACTTAGTCGTTCCCCTTCTACCGTGAGGTGTAGAGGTTTGGAAGAGAGAGCGCCAGACCATTCTATCAGCTGTCTTCTTCCTGTCCTGGTTCCTTTCTAGTCCTCGGTCCTTCAAAGATTGTCTAATGTTGTCCTCCCAGCGGACTCTGGGTCGTCCTGGAGGTCTGGATCCCTGGCTCTTTGTTTCCCATGCTTGTCGTGGTAGCCGATCTTCTCCCATTCTGCAGACATGGCCAAACCATCTTAGTTGGGACTGTTCTATTTGGGTCTGCAGCGGATGGGATTTTAGGCCTTGACGGATCGTCTGGTTGCGGACCATGTCTCTTCTTGTTACTTCAACCACTTTCCTCAGATACCTCATTTCTGAGGTTTGGATCTGGCTTTTGTGGGTTGTAGTCATTGCCCACGACTCGCATCCATATGTCAAGACTGGGACATAGGTGGAGCGGTATACAGCCATCTTCGTTTTCTTACCAACCTCTTTCTTGCTGAGGAATCCACGATTTATGGCCTGAAAAAGTCTCCCAGCCGCTGCTTTCCGAGTGGCCAACTCTTCTCCGATGCCCCCCTTTCGGACTATAATAGCTCCGAGATATTTAAAGTGGTCGACCTGCTCCAGGACCTGTTCTCCCAACATAATCTGATGTTTTCTTTCTTCTCGTGATATCACCATGGATTTTGTTTTAGAGCTGCTTATGACCATCCCTCTCTTCTCCAGCTCTTCCTTCCAGACTTGCAGGTTGGATTGGAGATGTGCCTCTGATTTAGCAACCAGGGCAACATCATCAGCAAATGCCAGCTCCGAAATATAGACCTGTCTCATCTTCCAGTACCCCACTGAATACTTTCTTGTTCTCTCCTTACATGCCTTGATGACATCGTCCATAAGGAGTATGAAGAGGTAAGGTGATAGGATATCACCTTGTCTTACACCAGTGGTGGTCCTGAACTCTTCTGACTTATGGTTTGCTGTCCTCACATAATTTCTGAAAGACTTGTAGAAGCTCTGTATAGCATGAATCAGAGGTGGTGGAATATTCTTCCTTGCCAAACAGTCCCAAAGTTTGCTCCAGGGGACCCTGTCAAACGCCTTTTCCAGATCTATGAAACAAAGATGGATCTCACTCTTATACTCAAGGGCCTTTTCACTCAGCTGTCTGAGTGTGAAGATTAGGTCTTGAGTACTTCGGTTTGTTCGGAATCCGCACTGGACCTCATCCAATTGTGGCTCAGCAAGGCGTCGGAGTCTCCGCTCTAGGATTCTAGAGCAGATTTTACCAGGGACACTGAGAAGGGATATGCCTCTATGGTTTCCACATTGTCGATTGTCACCCTTTTTGAAAATTGGTGTTATGATGGCAATCTCCCAATCCTTTGGTATGGTCTTGTTGCACCATGCTGCCTGTAGGACCTTTAAGAGCAATAGGTCGCCCGATGCTCCCATGCACTCAACCACCTCTGGTGCCATACCATCATGCCCTGCTGCTTTGCCCATCTTGATTTTCTCTAGTGCTGCCCTCAGTTCTTCCATCTCCATGTCATCCTTACCACCACCGGCCTCCTCTTCTGTGTCAGTGGCCATCACCTCTGATGCTTCATCATGCTCACCATCCAGGAGTCCCGAGAAACATTCCCTCCATCTTTCCATTACTTCCTTCGGGGCAGTAAGCAATTTGCCTTGCTTGTCCTTTATAAATTTGAGAGGGCATTGTTTTTCTTTCCTCATGTTCTTTAGGGTCTTATAGAACGATTTCTGGTCTTCCTGTGCATCCTTCTCTAGCTCCTCTCCAAATTCCTCCCAGGACCCCTGTTCCGCTGCCAGCACCTTGCTCTCCGCTTCCGTTCCGAGTGTCACACACTCTCTATATTTTTCCATTTGTCCTGTTGTGCTTTTAGCTCCTAAGCATTGTCTCCATGCCATCCTCCTCTCTCCCACTTTCTCTTTAACTTCCTCTGTCCACCAAGGTGTCCTCTTTCTCTGGTTCCCAAGTCGGACTTCACCGCATGCTTCTGCAGCAGCTGTCTTTATGATATCCTTGAATTTATTCCAGAGGGTTTCCAAGTCATCAGGTCGTTCTTCTGTGTTGCTCACTGCTGTAGCAATAAGCCCCTGATATCTGGTCTTAATTTCTGGCTCTCTCAGCTTGTAGGTCCTAATGCTCATTTCTCCTGCTCGTTTACTTGGTTTCTTGCGTGATGCCGGGCAGCCCCCAGGCTGAGCAACTCCCTCAGTTGTTCGTTTGATTGTTAGCAGGCAGTGATCACTTCCAATCTCTGGCCCCCTCCAGACTCTTGCATCTCGGACATATCTGAATGAGCTTCTCCGAACAATGGCATAGTCGATCACTGACTTCTCATTCTTGGTTGGTTCACATCTAGTGTATGCATGTATGCGCTTATGGGGGAACTTTGTGTTTGTAATGATCAGATTCTGCTCACTGCAGAATCTAAGGAGTCGCTTTCCATTGTCATTGAGAGTATCTTCTCCATATCTTCCGATAACTCCACCCCATCTAGCATGGTCATTTCCAACTCTGGCATTAAAATCTCCGAGCATAATAACTTCATCTAGGCAGTCATCCACTGTCCTTTGAAGCAGCTCGAAGAATTCCTCCTTGACCTCTACTCTCTCATCCTCATTTGGCCCATACACTATGACCAGGTTGACTATGGTTTCTCCTTCTTTTAGTTTCACAACCATAATGCGCTCCGAGACAAAGTTCCATCCCTTGATACTATCTTTTTTTATTTTGGGCCACAATGCAACCCCCGCCCCCCCCCCCCCCTAGCCCTTTCAGATATGGGCACACCACTGCAGAGCAACGTGCCGCCATCGAGATCCATGACTCCCCGTCCCTCTTTCTTCGTTTCCATTATAGCCAGGATTTCCAGCTTTGCTTTCCCCATCCCTTCTATATATATATATATATATATATATATATATATATATATATATATATATATATATATATATATATATATATATATATATATATATATATATATATATATATATATATATATATATATATATATATATATATATATATATATATATATATATATATATATATATATATATATATATATATATATATATATATATATATATATATATATATATATATATATATATATATATATATATACCGCGCTATCTCAAATTCAGTTATTAGAGTCGCTCAGAAATTCTTGGATAATATAATCACGCCAGACTAGAACCATTCTTCGTTAAATGTGTTAAATTGTCTCGTGGAGATTTCATTTTCTGATTTGTGGTAATAGAAATTGTGCTTAAGTGTTAAAATGTGTTAGGTTTACCATTTTTATTCACTATAATTCCCTAGCGTTTAAAACTAGTGAAATAACCTAACGCATAGATATTTCTTGCCAGTCTTTCAGAGTAATGTAATTTCAACACCCCATTTTTCTTACACAAGGAGATACTGCTTAGCTGACTGAGATTATTAAGTTTGACGGATGAGTGACCTAATATAATTCACATTATATTTTATTGTGTGAAATTAAATAAGTGACTAGAGTTAATGTTATGCGACTAAACAATAGACGCCGACAAATAGCTAGTAGATACAGGCGATTTTTGTTAAAGAGTGCGTGTGGAAAAAGTAAATAATAAATGACTTTGTGCGCCGTGCATTTTCTCGCGGGCAATAACGGGGAAGGGCACATACCTTTTTTCCCGACATGCCATAGCGGAAAACTTACGGGTGGATAGGATAGTAGCAGTTTTTTTTTAATGTTCTTTTCTTCCTTATCTAGCACATGATCAAAACCAGAGGCTAGCGGTCTAACATTACCAGTACCATTATTATTACTTTGGGTCTTCGATTGTTGGACCTTTTCGGTCCTCTTTCTTCATTCAGAGTGAGAGATAGAAACAGTAAGATTAATCGTAACTGGACGGTACATTACCCAAAATTATTTATCCCATTTTTCCAGCCCACTGGGCATACGAAAGAACCTATATTCCTGACGTTTGACAGCCGTAACAACGGAGTGATCCAGAAAACTACGCTGTTTCAAAATCTGCTCTCACCATAAGAGCCAGCCGATAGGATTTACCATTATTATCAGTTTTTACATATTGTAACATTTGTCTTAGCAACCAGATGCTTGACAATACAGGAATTACTTTTCTCCTTTTGCAACTGTGAACGTCCCGAGAACGTCTTGCTTCATTAACTATTTGCGGTGACCCAAGATTCATCCAGGAAAATTAAACCACCACATTTGGCGTCCACCTTGTAATTATTATTCGATATAAAGGCTGAATTTGGGCCATATTTGGGCAACCCACCTGACAGTATAGGTTCAGACTATTGTAGTTTTTCTAGGGATACCAACACCCGATTCGGTAAGTAAGAGTGTTTGTGGCCACATATGACAGAGTGAGAAATAGAGAGAGTGAATACTTTCCTTTGTTACAATCATTGTACTAATAATTTTCTTTATTTCGCTAAACTGAGTACTTTACTGAGTAGAAATTTAGTGGGGGACTTGTTCTTCATAGCCTATTCTGTAACGTAATGTTTATATTTGACCTTTGGGTTATTAACTTCTTTTGGGATCCTTTCTCAACAAGGGGAGGGCACTTATTCGGCTATTTTCATATATCTGTAAACTTGATTTATTTAATTTCTCTATATGTTTGATGTTGTAAAAAGTTTAATGATAAAAAACAACAAAAAGAACTTACATGTGTGTGTTGGTCAGACCCCGTGGCGGTTCATGGGGTTGTCATTGCGGGTGCTGCACTGTTCATTCATTTAAAATACTATACATAACACTCACAAATTGTGACCACCATGTCAAATATCAACCCAGACACAAATGATTAGTGTCTTATCTCATCTAACATCTGTCAAGAAGTTCTGAAAAGTTATTTTAAAAGTTTACTGCAACTAGGAGTAATCCTTGTCAGTCGAAGCAGCGTCCCGAGTCTCAAACCAGGTTACACAGACATGTTTGCTGCTATTTCTCGTGTTTAAAATTGTCATTGTAACTTCCCTTTAATTAGCGTTCATTGCACTTGAGCTGTGTTCCGTTGCAGCACTAGTTAAATAAATTCAACCCAATCGCAGCTGGCCTCTTGCTGTGTGTATAACAAGCATTCGCTTATAAGAGGTCAAGGTCACTTGAACTGTCATCGTTTGCAGTACTTTCTACAATACGGTGTTGGATAATTTATTGTTTTGTTTTGTATTTAACCCTTCCTGTGTAACCTCAATTTTTTTTTATTTTTTGGTCTGTCCGGATTATGTATTATAATGTAGTAGAGACAGTATGCAGTCCTTTTTTTACAGGGGGTGCTGCAGCTCAACAGCTCATTAAAGAAAGCCGTCACTGGTCAGACCCATACCCAATTAACCAAAGTTTTTTTACGTTTTGTGTGTCTTGTTGTCACATAGGTGTGTGCGGGTGTGTCTAGTTAAACTTATCAATATAGAGATAAGGGGTTGGAAGAGTGTCTTACACTACAACATAGTCGTATAGATAGGCTGGACTAGAGAAACTATTCAGTCCAGAGACAACATTTTCTCCTTTACTATTCACTCGTGAAATCTATTTCTACACCTTTAGTCTCACCTATTTACCACTATCATGTCTGCTCAGACGGGACCATAAATATCTTCTAACCTATCTAAAAATATACGACACCAACACGTAAAAATATATAACATATTTACATCAAGTGCCACATGTGCAAAAACGCCATCACACCATACTGACATCTGACTACCAGACGAAGACTCTGTCGCCTAGGATTTCTTACAAGACAACCTAAGAACCCGGCAACCCAGCCGCGCGTTGTACGAGCAGATCTCACATGGTGAAGAATAAAAGATCTGGCCATCGATACCTGAAGGACATTAAGTCGGCCGGACAGTGTTATTGATACAGGCAAAGACAGGCCATTGTGTATGAACGCCCAGAACGTTATTGACATTCACAAAGAGGCCTGTCGTGAAATATTCTAATCCACATATATAAATTATCAGGTAAATATAAAGCCTAATAAATACATATAATAAAGGAAGAAGAATGGTAAAGAACAGTGCTGTCAAAATGGCTGTACGCAAAATCCCCTTGGTTTTATGCTTCGTCTGCAAATTGTAACGCTTTCACGTTGATAGTAAAAGCCTACTATATTATTACCCGCTTTCTTCAATGAAACGTGTGCTGTATTTCTTGGAAAAACATTTGAGATACGCAAGCTGAACAATGACCTAATTTTAATATTTCATTCATTCCATTTTATACACAGCGTAACTAAAAGACAGATAAAGCATGATAGAGAGAAGGGAGAGGCAGAAAGCCGAACGCATGCAAAATTAAACACGCGTCTCGCTATTAATGCCACCCCAACAAGCGTAACGCGATACACAATTACTACTATCACGCGTGTAAGGCCACATGCACTAACTTTTTCGGACGGACAGTGATAAAAACAATAACCTTCCCAGAGTTAGGTTTTTAAATCACGAAAAACGCTTATTAGAAAAGATAACATTAGATGGGTTTACGTTTGAAAACATTACAGTACCCAGACAGCACATCTTCGAAACAGGAGGTAGAAGAAATTGCATATTTTGAATGCAGCCACTTAGCTCTTTTAAATTTGTATATTTGGGTTCCTTAGGGCTTGCTGACAAAGAATATGTAAAACGTTACGCAAATAGTCTAGGAATTAACAAGTCTTCTTCTTCTTCTTCTTCTTCTCGTTCGCTGTTGTTTAGAAATGTCTACACAAGAAGTCCGGTTTTCTGGATGTATGTTGCTGTGGTTGAAAGTTCTTCAAGACTCCCAAACAGCTTTGTGTGGATGTGCGTCTCTGTGGACCAATGTTCAGTTCGCAATTGACTAAGCATGTGGCAGTCTTGCAGGATGTATTCGGCTGTCTGTGCTGCCTGTAAACACGTACATAGGGGTGATGGGACCAATCTCAGTCTGTATAAGTGACTGTTCAGTCTGTTGTGTCCTGTTCTCATACGGAACAGGATCACCTGTTTTGCTCGATCAAGATATTGATAGTTGTCTCTTTGTTGATCAATTTTCCTGATGGCCTTGATAAGGGTCTTCTTTTCCTGGAATGTGATTGTTTGTTCTTTTTGTTCCTGTGTTGCTCCCTCTTTTGCTAACATATCTGCTCTCTCATTTCCTGGTATGCCACAGTGTGATGGTATCCACTGTAGCACTACCCTTCTTTTGATATTTACTTCGCATAGGACTTTGTTTAATTCTGGCAGTTTATCACTGTTGAGGGCTTGCAGAACTGACATTGCATCGGTAAGGAATACAACCTGCTGACATTGGCTTATTGTGTTATTTATTATTCCTGCAGCAATGCTTATGGCCTGTACTTCAGCAGCATAGTTTGAACAGAATATTCCAGTAGGTGAACAGGTGGATTCATTTTCTTTGTCTGGATAGACCACATAAACTCCTGCGCCTCCGTTCTTCACTGCTCTGGTTGCAGATCCATCAGTATATACTTGGATCCATGCTTCTCTGGGGTATAGTTCTTCAATCATGTCACATGCTGCTATTTTCCTTTGGAGAGTATTTAGCTCTCCCATGGGGCAGGTGGTAGTTATGGAGGTCTTAATACTGAAATTTTGATGTTGTTCCCATGGGGTTGGGAGGAGTGTGGGAGTTATTTCCTTAGTGATGTCTGGTAGTTCATCCTTGTATGTTCTAATTAGTTTTTTGGACCGATGCACAAAACTGCTTCTCTTCAACCTCCCACTGGCTAAATCTCCAAATCTAGTTTTCATTGGATGTGCGGGCATGTTCTTGTACTTTTCTGCTTGGATCAGGGTCTTAGTGTCTCGTCTGTATAATAAAGGTGGAATGCCTGTGATTTTTTCCATTTCATTTATTGGTGTGGTCTTCATGGCACCAGTGATCAACCTAAGCGCTTGATTTTGTACTTTATCTAAGGCTTGTAGGTGTGATTTGGCTGCTGTAGACCATGCTGCTGATCCGTACTCTAATATAGGTCTTATTGCACCTGTATACACTTTCTTTAGTGTTGTTTCGTTAGCTCCCCAACTTGATCCAGCTATTTTCCTCAGTATGGAAAGTTTTCTTCTCGCTTTAGCCTCTGTTCTCTCGATGTGGTGCCTCCATGTCATTCTCTTATCTAATGTAATGCCCAAGTACACCGGTTCCTCATCTGTTTGGACATGTATATTTCCAAGTCGTATCTCTCCTGCTTTGTCTTTGTTGGAGAGCGTGAAAAGTGTTGTTGATGATTTTTCAGCGTTGATCTGCACCATCCATTTCTCTGCCCATGCTGCTATGTTGTCTGCTGCCCTTTGTATTCGCTTATTAGCGATAGTTAGATGTTCTTCTACACACCACACCACCAAGTCGTCAGCGTATAGGGCAGCTCTCACACCTTGTGGCAGATCGTGGATGAGGTCATTGATGAATACAAGGAACAGGGTGGGAGACAATACTGAGCCTTGAGGAACTCCATGTTTTAGGAGGATTTATCTTGCTGTTGTGACCTTCCATAGTGACTCTTGCTTTCCGATTGTGTAGGAACGACTGGATCCATTTTCTCATATTACCCTTGATTCCGTTCCTTTGCAGTTTTACTATTAACCCGTCTTTCCATACTTTGTCAAAAGCTTTTTGGAGATCTATCCATAGGGTAAAGACTTTTCTCTTTTCTTGGAAGGCATCTTCAACGATCTGTGACAGGTATGTGATTTGGTCTTCTGTGCTGCTGCACTCTCTAAACCCTGCTTGTTCTGGCACTAAAATTTTCTCGGATTCCAAGTACCATTTCAATCTTCTGTTGATCATCCTCTCCATTGTCTTACATACACAGCTTGTTAGGCTTATTGGTCTGTAGCTGGTGGCCTTCCTGTTGTCTTTTCCTTTCTTTATGATGGGACACATGAGCGCCTCTCTCCATATCTGTGGCACACTGCCTGTCATCCAACTGTAGTTGTATATTTGCAACAGTTTGCTCATTGCTGTATATCCTAGGTGTTTTAGCATTTCGTTGGTTATACCATCCGGGCCTGGTGATTTCCTGTCTTTAAGTTTCCCACACGGCTGTTTTTAACTCGTCCATATTGAAAGGTTTGGACATAACGTCCGGACTGTTTCCATTAGTTCTAGTGTGGATTATTTCTTGACGAATGTCTCGTTGTCTGCGTAAATTGACGGAGATGTTACTTTCATTTCTGTAGGATTCCGCAAATATGTCTGCTGCTTGTTTGCCGGTATATAGTTTCCCTGCATCGTCTAGTGTAATGGTTTGTCGTTGAGAATTGTTATCGTCATTCAATTGTTTAGTGAGTTTCCACAACTTTCTCCCTTCCTTTTCAAGGTTTAGTTTATATGTTTTTTCCCTCCAGCTTCTCCTCTGGGCTTCTAGCTTTCCTTTAATGAATTTTGCTTTTGCCTTTTGTAGCATGATATGGTTCTGTTGGGATGGTTGTACCTCTGCAGTGTGCCTTGCTTCATTCATATCTTCATGTAGGTTTTGTAGTGTGTTGGACCAATATGGTACATAGTTCTTCCTCGCTCCTCTCGGTATTGTCTCCTTTGCTACGCCCACGGCGACCGTTGCCTCAACTGGCTGTGTGTGGTGTACCCGGAAACGGGGCCTCCCAGTACTGAGACACAGTTAAGTCCCCGATGTCATTTATCGGTGCAGAGTTGAGAGAGATGGCTGAGCATCACAATCCCCCCTGTGTTGCAGCATGATGAGAACCCAGAATTGCACACTGAGCTTGGGGGGAATCACTTGGGCACCAGACTTAATACTGGCTCTTGACTGGATGGCCGCATGCAGGAGATTTCTACAATGGGGGGTTAGCAGGTGGTGGGTATCTGGAAGTGGCTCTGTGCAGGACGTGAGGATTCCTTGGGTGAGCCCAGAACCAGAGCACAGCATTGTGCAAGCTCTGCATAGTTGGAGAGCCCCCTGGATGACGGGGAATGCACAGTGTGCTACCCCACCTGTCCCCAACTGCTAACTTAGAACCAGAAGTGGGGTCCTCTGTATGCGTGCCAGGCCAGGATAAAATGCCTGGGAAAGAGACTGGAGCTCAGAACTCCCTAACTCAAAGTTGCAGGATGGCAGGAAAGACAGGGCTATTTTGAAGATAATGCAACCATATTTTCACCATACGAGCTCGGACGCCGCCTCGGTAAACAAGGTCCGCGCAGAGCAGTGACACCCCCAGGCTGCTTGCGAATAGTCTACTACTGGGAACATAAACAGATTAGGGATGAGCCCACTCTCCCGTTGAACAGGTGCTAAAGTCATAGATACTGGGCCAGAAGGCGCACCGGAAACCACAGTATCACGCAACTCGCTTTTTTTTTTCTATGGAGAGTACACCGTCAAATAAATCTCGTACTGGTGCTCGCCCTGTGGAGCTCCACCAGGCAGGTGCAGTGCCGGGCTCTGAGCCTCGACAGAGCCCACCCTCAGCTACTGGAGGACCCTCTAGACCGTCTTGTGGAGTCAGCAGACGGCGGAGGAGAACTACTGACCAAAACAAAACAGAAAAAGAGAAACCCAGAGTGCCACTTGTCATGATGCACTGGAATGCAGAGGGAGTGAACAGCAAGCAGGCTGGATACAGCAAAAAGACAGAGCTGGAAAACATCTTGTATGAGAAGCAAGTCAGTGTTTGCTGTATCCAAGAGACTCACTTGAAAGCAGATCAAACCTTTAAAATAAGGGGATATCAATGCTTCAGATCCGACAGAAAAGATAGACGAAAAGGAGGAGTACTTACTCTTGTAAGGAATAACATTCCTGCACACGAAAGGAAAACCTTCATGGATGGAGCAGAATATCAGCTGTTGCAGATAAAGGTAGACAAGATGGAAATAGAACTCCTGAACTATTACTGTCCGAACAACAAACCCCTGAGTCTCAGCTCTATACAGGTACCAGCCACCAACTTTATAGCAGTTGGAGACTTTAATAGCCACTCCCAGAGCTGGGGCTATAACCATCTGGATCACAGAGGTGAAGAGGTTGAAACTTGGCAAGATGATCACTCCCTAATCCTAGTCAATAATGCTTTAGATACTCCTACCTTCTACTCCAGAGGATGGCACACAACTTCAACACCAGATCTTGCCTTCTCCACACCAGATATAGCTGGATCTATTAGTAGAGAAGTAGGAGACCAACTAGGGGGAAGCGACCATCGCCCAATCTTTCTTACTGTCCAGAGTGCAACTCTCAGTACAGGCCCAGCCATTACAAGATGGAACTACAAAAAAAGCCAACTGGGGTTTATTCAGGCATCAGGTGAACACGCTGCTGTCTACCCTCAAGGTACAGAACAGAGACATTAATGAAGTGGTAAAAGACTTCAACAGATGCATACTACAAGCTGCAAAAGAAACCATTCCCAAAGGATGCCGGCGTAACTACATACCATACTGGTCCAGCACACTCCAAGAACGTCAGGAAGCCATGGACAGGGCTAGAAAGGACGCAGAGTCTCAGCCTTCACTTGAAACTCACAACAAATGGAAAAAGGCTGTAGCAGAGTTTCAGAGAACAAAGCTAGAAGAAAAACGGAAAAGCTGGAGAACTAAAACGGCATCGCTGAACCTTGAGAAAGACGGCAGGAAACTTTGGAGATTAGTCAAGTCTCTAAATGAAGAGCGTTCCTCACCTAGGCAGACTATCACATTGGATGAAGGTGGCAAACTTTTCAGAGGAAAACAAGCTGCAGACTTGTTTGCTAGAAGATACAGTTCAGAAAGCAACTTACCCATTAACATAGATCATCAGAGAGAGATAAGAAAAGAAATACTGGCAACCATGGGACAGACAGATACTCCTGCCCCAATGAGGGAACCCATCACACTAGGAGAACTACAGAAGGCTATTTCCAAGCTTAAGTTTCAAAAGTCACCCGGCCCAGACAAAATCAGCAACGAAATGCTAGTAAATCTGAGCTCAGCAGCAAAGACAAAACTGCTTGAGATATTCAACCACAGCTGGTTGAAAGGAACGGTACCCCAAGTATGGAGAGAAGCCATCACAATACCCATACTAAAGAAAGGGAAATGTAAGACCGAGGCTGCAAGTTACCGGCCAATCAGTCTCACAAGCTGTGTTGGGAAGACTATGGAGCGAATAGTCAACCACAGATTGAAATGGTATTTAGAGTCTGAGCAGATCCTGGTGCCGGAACAAGCTGGATTTAGAGAATGCTACAGTATAGAAGACCAAGTTACTTACTTGTCTCAAGCAATAGAAGATGCCTTCCAGGAGAAGAAAAAGGTCCTAACGATCTGGGTCGACTTCAAGCAGGCCTTTGACAAGGTGTGGAAAGATGGCCTCATTGCAAAACTTAGGAGAAGTGGAATCCAAGGCAACATGATGAAATGGATCCAGTCATACTTGCATAACAGGAGAACTAGAGTCACTCTTGACGGTCTGCAGAGCAGAAAAGTGTTGCTCCATCAGGGGGTACCTCAAGGAGGAGTAATTTCCCCAACACTCTTCCTTGTTTACATCAATGACCTGGTGAAAGATCTCCCTGCAGGAGTTAAAGCTGCCTTATATGCAGATGACCTAGTACTCTGGTGCGCTGATGAAAATGTCACCACAGCAAATTATAGAATGCAGCGGGCAGCAGACATGCTAGTGTCATGGGCAGAGAAATGGCTTATCACAATAAACACAGACAAAACCTCCACAACACTGTTCTCCCTCGCCCCCAAGGACAAATCAGCTAACATACACCTAGGGACAACCGCGATCAAGGAAGAAAGCTACCCCACCTATCTTGGGGTGACATTTGACCAAAGGCTTACATGGAATAAGCATATTGAAAACGCAGAAGGAAAGGCCCGAAGACGACTAGGCATACTCAGAAAATTAGCAGGTACCAACTGGGGAGCAAATGAACGAAATCTAAAGAAGATTTATAATGGAGTAATAAGACCACACTTAGAGTTTAGCTCAGCAGCATGGTCATCAGCTGCTAACTCACATCTGCAGTCTTTGGACAAGGTGCAAAATCAAGCTCTCAGGCTCATTACAGGAGCCATGAAAACTACACCAATAACAGAGATGCAGAAGGTTGCTGGATTACAGACATTGTCCCATAGAAGAGACACAAAAACCATGATCCAGATGGAAAAGTACAACAGTATGCCAATGCACCCAATGAAGGCAAGACTAGATGATCTGGCATTGGGACGTCTAAAGCGTAGCAGCTTTGTGCATCGGGGGAAAAGACTAATAAGACAGCATCAAGAAGACCTATCCATGAAGACAACACCACTGAAGCCCACCCTATACCCTGTACCATGGGAGCAGGCCAGCAGTGCCCTCCAAATTAATACATCAGTCAGTGGTCTCACAAGTGGATGTGAGTATAATGATCTGCAAAAACGAACTGCTACATTGAGTATGATCCAAGAAAGCTATCCCGATCAATCATGGATACATGTCTATACAGATGGATCAGCAACAAATGCTGTTAGGAATGGAGGTGCCGGTATCTTTATCTCATATCCTGACAACCACTATGAGACTAGGCACATTCCCACTGGTAAATTCTGTTCCAACTATACAGCTGAGGTTCAAGCTCTAGAGCAAGCTGCAAATATGATTTATAACACCAACTCTGACTGCCACCAGGTAGTAATCCTCACAGATGCACTGTCTGTCCTGCAAGCTCTCAAGGGTGGTAAACTCCCGCATCTGAGAAATGAACTAAACAAGGTAGCTGCCAAAAAGAGAACCATACTTCAGTGGGTACCATCTCATTGTGGTGTACCCGGAAATGAAAAGGCAGATAAACTTGCAAAAAAGGGAGGAGAATGTGAACAAGAAGATAATGAAGTCACATACTTTGAGAAAAAGAGAGCTATCCAGACTATCAGAAGAGAACAGAACCAACCCAAAGACGACTATCACACTCTCGACCGGCAGGGACAGATAACTATTTTTCGACTCAGGACAGGGCATAACAAACTGAATAAACACATGCACAAGCTACGATTGTCTGCTTCACCACTGTGCACATGTGGATTAAACGAACAAACTGCTGAGCATGTTCTACAGGACTGTCCTCTGTATGACCAGTTAAGAAAGATATACTGGCCGAATGACTCAACACTAAACTCAAAGCTATATGGAGTTAAAGAGGAACTTCAAACAACAGTCGAATTCATCATGAGAACTCGTCTGACGGTGTAATCATCAAAGATGCGATCGCAAGAAGAAGAAGAAGAAGTCTCCTTTGCTGCCTTGAGTACTCCATTATTAAAATCCCAGATGACTCTGTTAATGTCTCTGTCTAGTACCTTAATATCTTTTGTAAGCAGATTTGCTCTGTGTTGATAAATGGACCAATTTGCTTTTTTATAATTCCATCTTGGCTGACTTGGACTTGTATTAATTGTTCTATTAATTTTGATGAATACAGGACGATGATCACTTCCACCGAGTTGTTCTCCTATTTCCCTTTCCACTATCCCAGCCAAATCAGGTGTGCAGAATGCCAGGTCTGGAGTAGAGGTGCTATGCCATCTTCTGGAGTAAAAGGTTGGAGGATCATTAGGGTTGTTTAGAAGGGTTAGGTTATTGTCGTCTTGCCAGTTTTCTATCTCTTCGCCCCTTCTATCTAGCTGGTTGTATCCCCAGCTTTGGGAATGGCTGTTGAAGTCTCCCACCGCTATGAAGTTGCCAATGGGGACATCTATGCTAGTCATGTTCAGTGGTATGTCATTGGGGCAGTAGAAGTTTAGGAGATCCAGTTCCAGAGTGTTATGTTTTAGATGGATTACATGGTATTCTGCACCTTCTTTATATGTCTTGGATTCTATAGCGTTGAGGTTATTCCTTATCAGTGTTAGTATGCCACCCTTCTTCCGATCTTTTCTGTCAACTCTGAAGCATTGATAGCCCGTATCTTAAAATGTTTTCCTTCCTGTAGGTGAGTTTCTTGTATGCAGCATATGCTAATTTCTTTCCGAAATAGGGTATTCTCTAGTTCAGTCTTTTTGTTGTTGACTCCCTCTGCATTCCAATGCATGACATTCAGAGGGGCCGTCGTCTTATCTGGTTGCGCAGTGACTTTCACCTTCGGCCTCGTGGCTCGATTTGGCGGACTAAGGAGACCTCCAGTAGCTGAGGGTGGATTCTGTCGAGGCTCAGAATCCGGCACTGCTCCTGCCTGGAGGGACTTCACAGGGCGAGCACCATAACGATAATTTTTTGACATCTGTTGTGTAGTCATATTAAACCAAAGCGGGTTGCATGGTACCATGGTTGCTGGTGCGCCTCCTGGCCTGGTACATCTGACTTCAGCACCTGTTTCTTAAGGCAGAGTGTGCTCATGCCTCCCCCTCTGGCTGGGGGATTTGATTTTGCCTTTACCTCGTTTGCTGTCCCATCTTGCCTCCCGCTGGGGTTGATACCCAACCTTCGGCAAGATTACTGGGTATAACGGGGTCCACCACGAGTAGGTGAGGTAGACTTGGGCAGGAGAGGCTAAGAGACATGTTGAGTCTTGTATTGCGCATCACTGCCCCATTTGGACCCCGAATTAACAAGTTATAACCAAAATAAAATAGTGGGGATGCCTGACAGCATGAAATCATTTCTGCTCATAAAATTTTTTTATAACGTGTTTGAAAAAACCTTGCGTACGGAAATAGCCTACCATGTAAACTCCAAATTGATTGGAGCGCAACAAATATAAGACTAAACACGATTGGTCGGACTATAAATACTATCTTTGGTTGTTAGGGGAGACGTAGGAAGGTAAAATTTTTTCAAACACTTGTCGAAACGTGGCTCCATTGGCCAGACTCGCTGATATAATCACTTAGGAGCGTTAGTTCGAGACCACTAGTTCAAATAAGCTTGATAAAGCAACAGTGCGTTGAAGCCAGCTCATATTTTTGCTAAATAAAAGCCTGGAACATAAGCAGATGGAATTTGTGCCAGTATTTGTGCCAGAATTCATTGCTAGTCAACGTATCTGTGTATTTCCATGAATTGTGGTAGGTTTGAAACATTCAGTATCTTTTAATGAAAATTGAATGTGAATTGTTAATTTATGCCTGTATATATGTGTAGTTCAGTAGCAAACATGATGTAAAGCCTATAATGCTCCAGCCTGAACAGAAGGTGTCGGAGGAAAGTAAAACGGCATGGAATGGCCAAACAGTACACTGACACCTAGATGATTGACTAGAAAGAAATAATGCTGGAAGTGCAGAGGCGTAGTAACCATTAAGGAGGTTAATACTGGTATAAAGTATTTCAGATGAAGCTGACAGTTGGCCTAACGCTCTGAACTCAATGTTTGTGATGTATTGTAAATTAATATGAAACAAATATAAAGGTATGTTATCAGGCACTCGCAGGAAATAAAGAAGTAGAACACCAGACAACAGAAAAACAACAGACATGAGTGGCTCACCCAGGATTTGAACACTGGACCTTCCGTGCGACAACCCCGCCTAGCCATGCAAGCGAATCACACTATCCGCTCTGCCATCTACGCATCATCAAAAAATGATGTTTCAATGGCAGGTCAATAGTGCGAACCACAATACACGACACCAGAAGTTGGAGGACTTCTGGTGTCGTGTATTGTGGTTTGCACTATTGACCTGCCATTGAAACATCATTTTTTGATGATGCGTAGATGGCAGAGCGGATAGTGTGATTCGCTTGCATGGCTAGGCGGGGTTGTCGCACGGAAGGTCCAGTGTTCAAATCCTGGGTGAGCCACTCATGTCTGTTGTTTTTCTGTTGTCTGGTGTTCTACTTCTTTATTTCCTGCGAGTGCCTGATAACATACCTTTATATTTGTTTCATATTAATTTACTGTTTACAGGCCTCAGGTTTCCCTCCCTTATGTGTAATAAATGTTTGTTCAATACCAAACCTACCCACTATCCTGTTCTCACTGTTCTAGTCTACTATCATTTACTGGACACAGTATTAAGGTCCTAAGGGTCTTGTTGGATTCGGCCTATACTGCTTGATAGAAATACAACAGAAGTGATTGCGTCATTAATAGGCTGAACTGCCCATGGAGGACTTCTGGTGTCGTGTATTGTGGTTCGCACTATTGACCTGCCATTGAAACATCATTTTTTTGATGATGCGTAGATGGCAGAGCGGATAGTGTGATTCGCTTGCATGGCTAGGCGGGGTTGTCGCACGGAAGGTCCAGTGTTCAAATCCTGGGTGAGCCACTCATGTCTGTTGTTTTTCTGTTGTCTGGTGTTCTACTTCTTTATTTCCTGCGAGTGCCTGATAACATACCTTTATATTTGTTTCATATTAATTTACTGTTTACAGGCCTCAGGTTTCCCTCCCTTATGTGTAATAAATGTTTGTTCAATACCAAACCTACCCACTATCCTGTTCTCACTGTTCTAGTCTACTATCATTTACTGGACACAGTATTAAGGTCCTAAGGGTCTTGTTGGATTCGGCCTATACTGCTTGATAGAAATACAACAGAAGTGATTGCGTCATTGATAGGCTGAACTGCCCATGGAGGACTTCTGGTGTCGTGTATTGTGGTTCGCACTATTGACCTGCCATTGAAACATCATTTTTTGATGATGCGTAGATGGCAGAGCGGATAGTGTGATTCGCTTGCATGGCTAGGCGGGGTTGTCGCACGGAAGGTCCAGTGTTCAAATCCTGGGTGAGCCACTCATGTCTGTTGTTTTTCTGTTGTCTGGTGTTCTACTTCTTTATTTCCTGCGAGTGCCTGATAACATACCTTTATATTTGTTTCATATTAATTTACTGTTTACAGGCCTCAGGTTTCCCTCCCTTATGTGTAATAAATGTTTGTTCAATACCAAACCTACCCACTATCCTGTTCTCACTGTTCTAGTCTACTATCATTTACTGGACACAGTATTAAGGTCCTAAGGGTCTTGTTGGATTCGGCCTATACTGCTTGATAGAAATACAACAGAAGTGATTGCGTCATTAATAGGCTGAACTGCCCATGGAGGACTTCTGGTGTCGTGTATTGTGGTTCGCACTATTGACCTGCCATTGAAACATCATTTTTTGATGATGCGTAGATGGCAGAGCGGATAGTGTGATTCGCTTGCATGGCTAGGCGGGGTTGTCGCACGGAAGGTCCAGTGTTCAAATCCTGGGTGAGCCACTCATGTCTGTTGTTTTTCTGTTGTCTGGTGTTCTACTTCTGTATTTCCTGCGAGTGCCTGATAACATACCTTTATATTTGTTTCATATTAATTTACTGTTTACAGGCCTCAGGTTTCCCTCCCTTATGTGTAATAAATGTTTGTTCAATACCAAACCTACCCACTATCCTGTTCTCACTGTTCTAGTCTACTATCATTTACTGGACACAGTATTAAGGTCCTAAGGGTCTTGTTGGATTCGGCCTATACTGCTTGATAGAAATACAACAGAAGTGATTGCGTCATTAATAGGCTGAACTGCCCATGGAGGACTTCTGGTGTCGTGTATTGTGGTTCGCACTATTGACCTGCCATTGAAACATCATTTTTGATGATGCGTAGATGGCAGAGCGGATAGTGTGATTCGCTTGCATGGCTAGGCGGGGTTGTCGCACGGAAGGTCCAGTGTTCAAATCCTGGGTAAGCCACTCATGTCTGTTGTTTTTCTGTTGTCTGTTGTTCTACTTCTTTATTTCCTGCGAGTGCCTGATAACATACCTTTATATTTGTTTCATATTAATTTACTGTTTACAGGCCTCAGGTTTCCCTCCCTTATGTGTAATAAATGTTTGTGATGTATTGTGCTCAGTGTAGAACTAGAGTATCAATTAGTTATGAAGTAGAAGGTACATCCTTCTTGTTTTCAGGGATCGTGGTCTTGGTGGTATTGAGCAGCACCTGGTCAGAGCTTTGCTGAATCCAGAGTCGGACAGCATACTCCTTGGTCCATTTAGCTATCAGTGAGGTGTCTCCAGAGCACAGGGGAGAAATCGAGCAGAGGAGTCTTTTCCTGCCGCCATCACGCAAGATAAGCTGATGTGGCCAGCTGAGCTCAAAATTATGTACCCCCATCTTAAAATAACATTGTAACATAAACTTAAGAGGGGAAGTAAATATTTTTAATATCAGGAACTGAGAACATCTCCAATACTAGTTCCAATAAAGACAAACTATTGAAGTCATGATGACAAATACCAACAGAGCTTGAACAAAACAAAACCAGTATTACCTCATATTACTACTACACAACTGACACACATAGGATACTTTTAATAATATATGTCACCACAATATTCATATTGAGAAATTCTGTACATATAACTTGTAATTAAAATTGATTGTGATTCCTGGTTCCCTTTGTATTTGAATCAGGACACATATTCATTCATGACAGCAATGAATACATATTGTTATTTGAAAAGTTATCAGTGACTCCTTTAAGATATCCTTGTAGAGTGTTTTATGTATGTGAGTGTCACAGTGTTGTCAAATGTGGTGGAATAAATTAAATTGTTTATCTGTCTGTTGTTGTTATGACTTACACTTCATCATACACATACCCTAGACATACAACGTAGTCATCACACTATTCCAGAATAATTCTGACTGAGATATATATATATATGTGGCAGCAAGTAAGGTTATCTATAATACACTACTCTTATTAGATATAGATACCTTCACAGCTGATCTCAGTCAGTACACTAAGTCCCCTATAAATATTTATAACCTCCCACTTCACCACATATATTGGGGTCTCGCTCGTCCGGGATTTTGAATCTTTACCTATTAAAAATATTGGGGGTAATTCACTTCAGGGAATAATAAGAATTAAAAGGTATCCTTGGGTGGAATTAAATAAGGTTGAGCTCACGGTGCCTGTGTTGTCCATTAGATATATAGTTAGAGATTGAATTGTTGGTTAGACATTGTATAAATTTACCTGATAGACAATGGCGGACCTGGCCAAGTTTCGATCTGCTGCTGTTCAGACTGCAAAAGAGTTAGGATTAGATGGGCAAGTTATGGTTGCCTATGTCACTACGGAATGTGACAAATTTATTGAACGCGAAGAAAGAAGGTTTGAAGCCGAAAGAAAGTTAGAGGCTGAAAGGGAAATTAAGAAGTTACAATTTGAGGCTGAGGCTGAGACTAAGAAGTTGCAGGCTGGGGCTGAGACTAAGAGGTTGCAGATTGAGGCTGAGGCTAAGAAATTGGAAGCAGAAGAAAGAAGATTGACTGCAGAAAGGGAAGCAGAAGAAAGAAGATTGACTGCAGAAAGGGAAGCAGAAGAAAAGAAATTAGCTGCAGAGAGGGAAGCAGAAAAGGAGGAGAAGAGATTACAAAGGGAACATGAGCTACGACTAAGGGAGTTTGAGTTTCAGGGCCATGCTCCTGAAAATGGTGCCAGTCCCTTTGCCTCTGATGCTACCGCTAGCCAGGGAGCCTCAACCTCAGCTATGAATTTTCATTTAGATCATTTTGTTGAGAAAGACGATGATATAGAGAGCTACCTAAATAGGTATGAATTATTAGCTACCACATATGGGTTAGAGAGAGAAAGGTGGAGCTTAAAGTTATCTCAGGGACTTCGTGGGGCAGCTTATGAAGTTTTTGCAAAAATGAGCAGAGGTGATCAGGAAAATTATGACATGCTAAAGCAGGCTCTTTTGTTAAGATATGAAAAGAATGCAGAATTCTATAGGAAAAAATTTAGGAATGCTAAACTACTGTCAGGTGAAACCTATCACCAGTTCTCTGCACGAATAGAGACATACTTGGAGAAATGGACTTCTCTGGGGAAAACCCAAGATCTTAAGGAAATGGTCCTTATAGAGCAATTAAGAGAGTCCATGGCTCCAGACCTGAGAAAGTTTCTCATGGAACAAGGTGCAGAGAGGCTGGGTGAGTTGTTAAATGTTGCTGAAAGGTATCAAGCAGCTCAAGCAGAGGTAACAGGTAATAAAAAGAAACAAGTGGATAACTTTAGGGCACCACAGAACTTTAATAAATTTGATCCTAGGGATCAAAACAAAGGTAAGCACCAGTTTGATAGGCCACGGTATGAAAATAAAAATAAAACCCCACAATTCGATGAAAGGAAATATGATGAAAGAAAATCTTTCAACCAAGGAAAAAGGTGGTGTAAAAAATTGTCAGATGGACAATCATGACACTGACCGTTGCAGAAGGAAACCTGTGTATATGGCCACCCTTCAGGTCAGGTCGACCTCAAGACAGGAGGAGGATATTATGTTAGATACCACTCCAGAAGAGATGAGGAAGGCACAGGCTGGGGATAAAACACTCAAGCCTTGTTTCAGAAAATTGTCAACTTATCATACAACTCCAGGCAAGGGAGATTTTTACATGAAAAACAAGTTGATGTATAGGAAGACTGGAGCTAGATCCAAAGGTCAGGGACAGCTGGTACTTACTAAAAGATATAGGGCAGACTTAATAAGGAGCCTACATGTGAAACCAGATGGGGACCATGAGAAGATAGGTACCATCATTCAAAAGGTGGCTCACAATTATTATTGGCCCAAAGCAAGATGGGACATTGAGAATTTTGTAGAAAGGTGTAGCATAGCACATGAGGGAACACCCACAAGCGGGAACATGGATCAGGTCCTGGACACGCCACGGGGCAAAATTAGGCCTGATAATAAAAAGAAAAATAAATTTGATAAAGTGGACCAAATGGAATGGGAAGCCCCTTTTCACGGACAAGCTTCACTTAACTGTTTTACAATGGCCACTATGCGGAGAGTGCAAAAAGATGTCTTACCCCAGGATAAGCCGAAAATCCCTCAATCGGACTTAAACAAACTGGAGGAAGAAGATGTAGAGAGGAAATCTCTCATCAAGAATTTTAAGTGGGGAGAAAGCCCCAAAAGAAAAATTGGTAGCGGTCGTTTTGTGCATGATAATTCTGGGAGGAAAAATCATCACTATAGAGCTTCGAGTGGAAGAGACCATACCGGTGCATGGACAAATAGGTCCACAAAACTAAAGGTCCATATGTAGCTTTGTTAAGAACGTGGACTGATGAAAAGGCAGAGGAAAACATTACATCTTCATACCAATATGTGAATGAGCTGACCACTCGTTTAAAAACTGGCTGGAAACTTGCCAATGAAAATTTGAAACAAGCCAGGAAGAAACATGCTGCCTATTATAACAGGAAGGCGAAAGACAGAAATTTGGCTGTGGGAGAGAAAGTTCTGCTTCTTTTGCCCGGGAGTCAGAATAAGTTACAAATTGGATGGCAGGGTCCATATACAGTTTTAGAGAAGGTGTCTAGAACAAATTATAAGATAGATAAGAAAGGGAAAGAAAAAATCTATCATGTGAATCTCCTGAAGAAATATTTGGAAAGAGAACATCAGGAAGAGACACACTTGTTGACCTTGTCCATCGCCATGGAGATGAAAAAGGAACCACTTTCATCCTTTGAATATCCATTACACCCCTGTGAGACAGCATCACAGGTGAAAATCAGTACACATTTAACGAAAACTCAGAAAGAGAGAGTGCAACAGGTTCTAAATAATCATGCAGAGGTGTTAACAGACCGACCAGGGCATACAAACCTATTGGAATATGATATGAAACTGATAGACCCCACACCTGTCTGTATGAAACCATATTCGATTGCGTTTGCTAAGGAGAAAGCTTTGAAGGAAGAGATAGACTATCTGTTGAAGGAAGGAATTATTTCGCACAGTGAATCTTCGTATAGTTCCGGTGTTGTACTCTTAAGGAAGCCCTCTGGAGAACATAGACTCTGTATAGATTACAGGAGACTGAATGCTATTACAGAAGGACAGGTGGATCCATTGCCGGATACAAATCAGCTGTTTGCCAGACTAAATAAAGCTAAATATTTCTCAAAAGTGGATCTGAGTAAAGGATACTATCAGATTCCAGTAAAGCCCGAGGTTAGACCATACCTAGCTTTTAGTACCTCAGAAGGACACTATGAGTTTAATAGATTGCCATTTGGATTGAAGAATGCGCCTAGTGTCTTCTCTAGAATGATGAGAAAATTGTTGGATGTAAACATTTCGGAGGAACGTAATGAATCCCTGAGTTGCCTCTTTGATTGAGGATATTCCGAATGTTTCATACAGGATAATAAGAAGATTATGGGATCCACTACGAAAACTCTGCTATCACCAGGTATATGTTATCTCCTCATAACGTACATTTTGAGGGAAATATAATGTTCTCTGGACATGTCATTGCGCAGACTCAGAGAAGAGAAATGGTGAATACGGGTTGCGAAGCAGCATTAAGACAAGCACTCACACTTGCGGCTGTTCAGTAACATAACCGAAATATATTATTGGTTGTAGAAGTCTGAGGCAGATTTCATGAGTAGTGCCTACTCTGAATGGACCCAACTACATAAAACCATGATAGCACCACAGCAGAGTAAAGTCAAGTTGACTTACATTTATCTATGTGTATATAGAATAAAGGACTGACATGGGATGTCTGTTTTAAGAGGGGAGGTGTCGTGAAATATTCTAATCCACATATATAAATTATCAGGTAAATATAAAGCCTAACAAATAAATTATAATAAAGAAAAGAGCAATGGTAAAATAACAGTGCTGTCAAAATGGCTGTACGCAAAATCCCCTTTGTTTTATGCTTCGTCTGCAAATTGTAACGCTTTCACGTTGATAGTAAAAGCCTACTATATTATTACCCGCTTTCTTCAATGAAACGTGTGCTGTATTTCTTGGAAAAACATTTGAGATACGCAAGCTGAACAATGACCTAATTTTAATATTTCATTCATTCCATTTTATACACAGCGTAACTAAAAGACAGATAAAGCAGGATAGAGAGAAGGGAGAGGCAGAAAGCCGAACGCATGCAAAATTAAACACGCGTCTCGCTATTAATGCCACCCCAACAAGCGTAACGCGATACACAATTACTACTATCACGCGTGTAAGGCCACATGCACTAACTTTTTCGGACGGACAGTGATAAAAACACTAACCTTCCCAGAGTTAGGTTTTTAAAATCACGAAAAACGCTTATTAGAAAAGATAACATTAGATGGGTTTACGTTTGAAAACATTACAGTACCCAGACAGCACATCTTCGAAACAGGAGGTAGAAGAAATTGCATATTTTGAACGCAGCCACTTAGCTCTTTTAAATTTGTATATTTGGGTTCCTTAGGGCTTGCTGACAAAGAATATGTAAAACGTTACGCAAATAGTCTAGGAATTAACAAGTTATAACCAAAATAAAATAGTGGGGATGCCTGACAGCATGAAATCATTTCTGCTCATAAAATTTTTTTATAACGTGTTTGAAAAAACCTTGCGTACGGAAATAGCCTACCATGTAAACTCCAAATTGATTGGAGCGCAACAAATATAAGACTAAACACGATTGGTCGGACTATAAATACTATCTTTGGTTGTTAGGGGAGACGTAGGAAGGTAAAATTTTTTCAAACACTTGTCGAAACGTGGCTCCATTGGCCAGACTCGCTGATATAATCACTTAGGAGCGTTAGTTCGAGACCACTAGTTCAAATAAGCTTGATAAAGCAACAGTGCGTTGAAGCCAGCTCATATTTTTTGCTAAATAAAAGCCTGGAACATAAGCAGATGGGAATTTGTGCCAGTATTTGTGCCAGAATTCATTGCTAGTCAACGTATCTGTGTATTTCCATGAATTGTGGTAGGTTTGAAACATTCAGTATCTTTTAATGAAAATTGAATGTGAATTGTTAATTTATGCCTGTATATATGTGTAGTTCAGTAGCAAACATGATGTAAAGCCTATAATGCTCCAGCCTGAACAGAAGGTGTCGGAGGAAAGTAAAACGGCATGGAATGGCCAAACAGTACACTGACACCTAGATGATTGACTAGAAAGAAATAATGCTGGAAGTGCAGAGGCGTAGTAACCATTAAGGAGGTTAATACTGGTATAAAGTATTTCAGATGAAGCTGACAGTTGGCCTAACGCTCTGAACTCAATGTTTGTGATGTATTGTGCTCAGTGTAGAACTAGAGTATCAATTAGTTATGAAGTAGAAGGTACATCCTTCTTGTTTTCAGGGATCGTGGTCTTGATGGTATTGAGCAGCACCTGGTCAGAGCTTTGCTGAATCCAGAGTCGGACAGCATACTCCTTGGTCCATTTAGCTATCGGTGAGGTGTCTCCAGAGCACAGGGGAGAAATCGAGCAGAGGAGTCTTTTCCTGCCGCCATCACGCAAGATAAGCTGATGTGGCCAGCTGAGCTCAAAATTATGTACCCCCATCTTAAAATAACATTGTAACATAAACTTAAGAGGGGAAGTAAATTGTTTTAATATCAGGAACTGAGAACATCTCCAATACTAGTTCCAATAAAGACAAACTATTGAAGTCATGATGACAAATACCAACAGAGCTTGAACAAAACAAAACCAGTATTACCTCATATTACTACTACACAACTGACACACATAGGATACTTTTAATAATATATGTCACTACAATATTCATATTGAGAAATTCTGTACATATAACTTGTAATTAAAATTGATTGTGATTCCTGGTTCCCTTTGTATTTGAATCAGGACACATATTCATTCATGACAGCAATGAATACATATTGTTATTTGAAAAGTTATCAGTGACTCCTTTAAGATATCCTTGTAGAGTGTTTTATGTATGTGAGTGTCACAGTGTTGTCAAGTGTGGTGGAATAAATTAAATTGTTTATCTGTCTGTTGTTGTTATGACTTACACTTCATCATACACATACCCTAGACATACAACGTAGTCATCACACTATTCCAGAATAATTCTGACTGAGATATATATATATGTGGCAGCAAGTAAGGTTATCTATAATACACTACTCTTATTAGATATAGATACCTTCACAGCTGATCTCAGTCAGTACACTAAGTCCCCTATAAATATTTATAACCTCCCACTTCACCACAAGGCCAAGAAACAAGATATCCTTTTTTTGATTCAGGCAGTATTAAGCTAGAAGCATTAGAATTCATTCGTCATCATCATTATAGTATATCGTAGTAAAGCAGTAAGATTAGAATGTGTATTTTATGCGAGGGCGCTCCCATTCTTTTTCAGGTATAGTTATATTTAGTGTCATTGCATTGGTATTATTTTATTTGGATGTTGTCATATAGATATAGTAACTCAATAAATGTGGTAATCGGGGTTTCGTTACCAACCCACGTCAGTTACATACGACGGGCATTCAGAAAGTAATGCACCACATCGTTTTTCTCAACTAATAATGAAGATAGAAGCATGAAATTCTGCACACTTCAAATATGGTATGTGCCAATTGTGTGCACCAAATTGCACTGCAACCGGCCAAATAATACGGCTGCTCTAAACCGTTGAAATGGAGCGTGTTAGCAACGTGCGTTATAAACAGCGAATTGTGATAGAATTTCTCGTTGCAGAGAAGGAAACTGTTGTGAACATTCACAAGCGTCTATGTGATGTGTATGGAAGTTTTGCAGTCGACAGGAGTACAGTCAGTCGCTGAGTTCAGAGAATCAAAGAATCAGGAAGTGGAGATACGGAGCTGCTTGATCGGCCGCGCTGTGGACGTCCTGCCACAGCCACCAACGCAGAAATGTTGAAATGCGCTGATATTCTTACTGATAGGCGAATCACTACTCAACAATTGGCCTTACAGCTGTCAATCAGCATTGGTAGTGCAAATGCAGTTATAAAAACTCTCGGATTTTCTAAGGTTTGCGCAAGATGGGTTCTTCGAAGTCTCACAAATGACCACCGATTGCAAGGGAAAGCAATTTCTTCTGAATTGTTGGAGCGTTTCAATGCTGATGGAGAGAACTTTTTGGCTAAGATCGTTACAGGTGACGAAACCTGGGCACATCATTTTGAACCTGAGACAAAAAGACAGTCAATGGAGTGGCATCATCCGCAATCACCACGAAGAAAGAAATTCAAGACAATTTCCTTCAGCTGGGAAAGGTCATGATCACTGTCCTTTTGGGACATTGAAGGTGTGATTCTTGTGGACGTTATGCCAAGAGAGAGAGACAATCAATTCCCAAGCTTACATTAAGACTCGGTAGCGACAAGAATCAGCAGACCTGC
>JAMPIV010020084.1:0-134668 GCA_024509875.1 Oreohelix idahoensis
TGGATCAATTCTTGTCAGTGTTAACTAGAAAGACAGTATTTTGTGAACTAAGAAGTCCTGGTTTCATCGATGGATCTTCTTGTTTGCCATATATGAACTTTAATATTTAAGGCCAGAATGTTTAATTGAATAAAGTGGCAGTTTGTTTGTTTTCATGAAAAATAACTTTGCCATTACTGTAAGACTGAGCCTATTTTGCAACACATACTATCATACACATAATTTATATATATTTATGTTTACATGTTATTTGTTTGTATAGTATGTTAGTTTCTATGTCAGCGGGTTGTGTTTAAGGTTGGGCGGCGTCCTCACAACAGAGTATCCCACGTCATAGAGGGTCCGTTGTGGGCGTTTTCTATAGGTGCAATTTTCTTGATTGAAAATTTGCTGCGACAACTGTTGCTTTTGTGTTAGCTGTGAAGTCTGTAATTATTGTTATTTTTGTAATATTCTTTGTTCTTTAGTTTTGTTTTGATTTGTTTGTAATTTGTTGGTCTAACCTTTTCTATCTTTCAGTTCTATTCATAATTTATATTCATATATTGTGACGTCATTTGTGTTGTTATTCTTTGCAGATTCAGTGATTATCTTCATTGATTTCCCTATTTGATTTATTTTGATTTCTGCAAACGTTCTTGTATTGTCAGTCCTATTTGTACTTTATGTATTCTGTTGGTTGACATATGTTTTATATGGGTATATTTCATAAGACACAATTGCCTGTGCACTGCACTTGGATTATGGTATAGACCAGTACCTGATTATTATTACTATTATACAAGACCTTATTAAAGGCTTGTGACCCACAGATATTGGGATAGTATACTGATTAATCAGGTCATTGAGAACTTGGGGTATTATTATTGATTCAGGTGATTAGTATTATTGTTAGGCATCATGTCTACTCTAGATTATTTCATTACTCAAGGGAAAGCTCTTGATAAGACTGGTCAACAATTAGAACAATGGGCAGTTGCTCAATATGACAAAGCATTAGCTGCAGAAGAGAAAAGATTAGCTGCAGAAGAGAAAAGATTAGCTGCAGAAGAAAGAAAAGCTATGGCGGAAGAGAAAAGATTAGAAAAAGAAGCTGAGGCTGCTGCTGAACAAAAGAAATTGCAGATGCAGGTAGAGGAAAGGAGATTTGAAGCTGAACAAAAAAAATTGGAAAGAGAAGCTGCGGCTGAACAAAAAAGATTAGACAGTGAAGCTGAACAAAAAAGATTAGACAGTGAAGCTGAACAAAAAAGATTAGACAGGGAAGATGAACAAAAAAAATTGGAAAGAGAAGCTGCGGCTGAACAAAAAAGATTAGACAGTGAAGCTGAACAAAAAAAATTGGAAAGAGAAGCTGCGGCTGAACAAAAAAAGATTAGACAGGGAGGCTGAACAAAAAAAGATTAGATGCTGAAGAGAAAAAAGCAATAAGAGAACATGAATTTGAGTTGGAGAAATTGAGATTGACAAGTATGAGTAATGTTAATCAGGCATCTAGTGGTAATGGTAAACCTTCTACTTACAAGGTTAAGGTTCCACCGTTCAATCAGTCCAGTGACGATATTACATTCTGGCTGGATAGATTTGAACGTTCTTGTCGTACACATAATGTGGATAAATCACAATACGCTAATCAATTATCAGAAAACTTGAAAGGTGAATCTTTGACTAGATTATGCCTTGTAGGAGAAGCAGATAAGGATAATTATGATGTCATTAGGGCGGCTTTGATAAAAAAATATCAGCTAAGTGAGGAAGGCTATCGCCTTTTATTTAAGACGATGGTACCTGAGACGGGGGTAGAATTCTCAGAATTCACTGCAAAGGCACGTCTCACAGTTGATCGTTGGATTGAGCTTTCCAAAACAGAAAAAAAACGTATGAAGGACTTATGGATTTGTTGCTCAGAGATAAGATTATGTCATGTGTGAACAAACCTTTCCTTGAATTTATACATGAGCGTAAACCCAAATCTCTAAAAGAAATGGAAGAATATTGTTCCCAATATGTCACTGCACACCCCGACGTGACTTTTGGCAAACACTAAGATTAAGGAGAGTATGCCAGTTGCTTCAGCAACACCATACAATCCCAATTATTCACACAGATTTCAGGGACCTCAAAACAGATTTGATAAAAAAGGTAACCATAATAGTTATCAAAACCAAGGTAACCAATCATTTCAGGGTTCTTCTTCAAAGAACTGGAGACGACCTGATAGCTCTCGACACAGGGGTGGTCATAATTATAGGAATTTCCGTAGAGGAAGTAATTATAGAAACTATCAGGGTTATCCGTCTTGGAGTCAACAAGATCATAATTACAGAGATACTCATTATAATGAATATGATAATGGTAACCAAGGGTACTATGACTCAAACCCAAATAGGGGTTACAATAGAGGTAACAATAACTACAGAGGTGATAATAACCGAGGTAGATCTCAATACAAAAGACATAAACCACATTTTCAGGCAAACTCTGCACAACAAGAGTCCCATGAAGCCTATAAACAGAGTAAAGATAATAATGTGCTAGTAATATGGCATGTGCCGCTTTTGATTTTGGGAGAGCATCTCAGTGCCCCCAATGCAAAACGTTATTTGAGCCAACCACAGTGACTACTTTAAGCTGTGGCCATCCTCTTCCTGCTCTTCCAGCATCAGTCGCGCATGATGGAAGAGGGTCTCTTGTCTTACATAAGGGTTTAGTGAATAACAATCCAGTCTCTGTGCTATTTGATTCTGGATGCACCACAATTGGTGTTAGGCAGTCACTCGTAGATCCTTCCCGTGCCACTGGACAAGTAGTCAAATGTGTAACATTTGGCGGCACAGTAGAAAAATACTCTACCGCTATCATTAGGATTGCTACTCCTTTCTTTACAGGAGATGTACACGCATGTCTTCTTCCGAATCCGATCGCTGACCTCATCATCGGTCGCATTCATGGAGTCAAGGAATGCACTCCGCAACAAATTTCCACGTGGGAAAGGCAAAACATGCAGATTGCTAACGCTGTAGTCACTAGAGCTCAGGCTCTAAATGTGCCTCAAACTTCATCTACTGAAGATAATGAAGTGCATAACCAAGATAATCCCTTGGTAATTTCTCGTGACTCGTTTATAAAACAGCAAGAAGATGATCCCACTCTGAAGAAATTCTTCATTCTTGCAACTAAAGGTGATCCGAATAAGGACACAAGTCGTAAATCGTGGATTACAAAGAAGAATGGCGTACTTGTACGTATGGTTCAAGACTCCATTACGTCAAGTCATTCTCAAATCCTGGTTCCCAAGAATTTGAGAGTTAAAATTTTGCAGCACGCTCACGACTCTCAGTGTGCTGGACACATGGGTTTTTCCCGTACTAAGTCAAGAGTCCTTGCGGCTTTCTTTTGGCCATTGGTAAAACAAGGACATACGGATTTATTGTCGATCTTGTAAAGTATGTCAGGAAGTTAAATCCAAAGGTCCACGGCATGCTGCACCCATTCAGGCGGCGGACATTCCTATTCGGCCGTTTCAAAAAATGGCCATAGACATTATTGGTCCATTTAAGATCAAGTCTGCCAGAGGACATCAGTTTATCTTGACGTGTGTTGATATGTGCACACGTTGGCCAGAGGCTATTCCTCTGAAGAGCATTACTACTGCTGATATTGCAGATGCTCTTTGGCTTATGTTTTCTCGTCTGGGGTTCCCCGGAGAGATATTGTCAGACCATGGCACCCAACTAATATCAGATACCATGTCTCAAGTAATGTCTACCCTGCAGATAGATAGATCTTTAAGTAGTATCTACCATCCAATGTCTAATGGTATGGTCGAACGCCTTAATAGAACACTTAAAAACTTACTGGGGAAGATAACTGAGGATCATCCTCAAGACTGGGACAGAGTTTTACCTGCGGCCCTCTTCGCTTACAGAGAGGTACCCAATGAACATACGGGATTTTCTCCCTTTGAACTCGTCTTTGGCGCGCGTCCGCGTGGCCCTATGTCGTTGCTTCACGATCTCATAACATCTGACAATATTGACGATGACACAAAGTCATCCTACGAATATGTCATCGCGTTGAGACAAAAGATTATCGAAGCATGCAAATTAGCAACTTCTTCTTCTGAATTTGCGAAACAGAAGGCAAGGCAATTTGCCAATAAGAAGAGATGCTTACGACAACTTTGTCCTGGTGACAAAGCATTTGTATTACTACCTTGTAGGGAAAACAGATTACTTATTTCTTGGAAAGGTCCGTACGATATAATATCGAAAATTTCCGATGTCGACTATATTGTCGATATTGATGGGAAGCATAAAACCTTCCACATCAATATGCTTACTGAATTCCATGAACGTCCGGATTATTTGCAACCCATTTTCCAAGCAACGGACAATTCTCCAGTACCACATGGTCATTACTC
Organism: Oreohelix idahoensis; assembly: GCA_024509875.1. Taxonomy (NCBI): domain Eukaryota; kingdom Metazoa; phylum Mollusca; class Gastropoda; order Stylommatophora; family Oreohelicidae; genus Oreohelix; species Oreohelix idahoensis. Next base: position 4,424 of record JAMPIV010020084.1, read on the forward strand.
ATCACTGTCCGTGATACAGGATGAGGAAACAAGTTTTTCAGATGTAAATCTTCCTCTTCCAATGATCCCACTTCATTCCAGTGAATCATGGAAGAACGTTACTGTCTCTCCTGATTTGTCTCTAGGAGAACAGCGACAAGTTTCAACTATGTTGCAAACATTTCAGGATGTACTCACTGACATCCCTGGACAAACTAATGTCATTCAACATGACATTGTGCTAACTGACCATACTCCTATTAGGGTTAGACCTTATCCTATACCTATACATTTCCAAGCACAGGTCGAGAAAGAGTTGGATGTGATGATAGATTTGAAAATAATCGAACCATCCACCTCTGCGTATTCTTCGCCGATGGTTATTGTGCGTAAAAAAGACAATAACATACGTCTTTGCGTTGACTATCGAAAATTGAATCAAGTAACGAAGTTCGATGCCGAACCTATGCCTTTACTGGAAGAGCTACTTACTCGACTCTCCAAATCTCATTTTTTCACTAAACTTGATTTGTCTAAGGGATATTGGCAAGTTCCTTTATCTGAACGCGCCAAACCTCTCACGGCTTTTTCAACACCTAGAGGTTTGTTCCAATGGAATTTTATGCCTTTCGGTCTTATGAACGCACCAGCTACGTTCGTACGCATGATGCGCCGAATCCTATCTTATCGGTCAGATGTCATTGCATATCTAGACGACATCTGTCTTTTCAGCGATACTTGGGAAGATCACTATTCAGGGTTAGATGAATTGCTGTCTACTTTGCGTGAGCACAACCTGACAGCGAAACCCTCTAAAGCCTATATTGGTTTTAGCGAAATTTCTTTCCTAGGCCACCGAGTTGGTCATGGTTTCCTAAAGACAGAGGACCATAATACTAGTAAGATACTTAACATCTCAATCCCTAAGACTAAAAAAACAGGTGAGAAGTCTGTTAGGTCTTATTCAATTTTATGGCAGATTCATTCAGAATCTATCCTCTATCATGGCACCTCTCTCAACACTTCTAAAGAAAGGTTCGCCTAATGTGGTCCACTGGTCTCAGGAATGCCAATGCTCTCTGGATAAGATTAAAACACTGTTTTCAACACCACCTATTTTAGTGCTACCCACTAAAGATAAGACATTCGTTCTTCGTAGTGACGCTTCATCCACTGGGATTGGAGCGGCACTAATGCAAGAGTACTCTGGAACTCTGCATCCTGTAATGTATATTTCCAGAAAACTTAATGCGGCAGAAAGGAATTATTCGGTTTTAGACCGTGAGCTATTAGCTATGGTTTGGTCGATCCTCAAACTACAGAGATTCCTTCTAGGCGCACATTTCATAGTAGAAACAGACCAAAAAGCTCTTACTGCTATACAGAGTAAGAATTTGAAGAGCTCGAGGTCTACTCGATATGCAATTGCTCTTCAACCTTTTCATTTCTCTGTGCGAGCTATTCGGGGATCAGATAATGTGATGGCAGACATTCTGTCAAGATGCCCACATGATTCCACATAACTATTAGGGCTTAGACTTCTTGATATGTCTAGTTCTATAGTAGTTCCTTTTCTATATCATGATAGATACACATTTGTAATTTAATAATATAATGATTGTATCACTACATAGCGGTTCATGTATGTTTATTCACCGCTGTGCTTTGATGATTTTTACTTCATAAATCATAAATTTAAGATATCTAATACGTAGTGATGATATGAATTTTTTAGGCATTGTGTAATTGCCAGAATTGTATTATACTTTGATGACACCTTCCTGGAAAAATATACTTGTAGAGAAATAATTTCTCTCAGTTTATGAGACACATTCTCACCAGTCGCTCCATAAGTCGACTTAGCCTCATATTAGGCGTTATAGGTATTCCTGATATTTTCATCTGCGCATTATTCATGCGTTGTGAGCCTATTGTACGTTGCTCCTAGATGTATTTCAAAAAAAAAAAAAATGTTCCATTTTTTTTTCCCGGGGGGTGTGGTAAGACTGTTACGTGCAGTCTTTGATATCTTACAATATTATACATAGGTAATTTTTTAGTGCTTAAGGGAAAGTCATTATTGAGTTACTTCCCTTGAACTCCGCGGATAAATACATTTTTACTGCGATTTATTCGTTGTTTGGGTAATAATAGATTGTTCTTGCTTCAGAATATCTATGGCCTGAATTTATGTGTATTGTTTGTCTGAGTAGGACAAGTCTGTCTTATATCTGTATATCTTTACATATCTAAGTCGAACTATATGTTCTGTTGTCTCTAGAGAGGTCAAAGGCTATTCGGCGGATGTGTCGCTTGAGTGGGTGTGATTTGGCTTCGTCCTGATAGGGACTGTGTGTGTTTTGCTATGTCGGCTTGATGCCTTGAAAAGTGATCTCAGTGGTTTTGGGGAAAGTGATAGTCGTCTAGACCTATCGTGTATGCTTTACCCCAGTGTTTATTCATCTTGCCAAGGAATGGCAGTTTCATATTCCCTCTACCAAGGTAATCAAAGATACTCTTATGAACTCTCGATCGAAGCCACCATTGTCGATAATTACGATTTGAATGTTTAAGAGAATATATTTGACTCGATGAAAAACGACTTCGATTCCTAGCAGCACTATATTCTGTAGAATGCAGTCTATTGTTCATGACCAAATCTACAGAGCAACGAAATGTTGTATGAATGACTAACTTTAGAACAGATTCATTATCTGTATTCAAACGTGAGTGACAGTTCACGAGTGGAGCCATCTTGGAACCAAAAACATGTAGGACTTTCAAGAAGAGAAAAGGGATGCCCGTATTATCGCTTGATCAGTCCAGAGATCACTGCTACACATGAGAACCCATTGTTAGCGGTTCAATATTATTATATGGAAAAAATATGTGCTGAACATTATGTTGAAGAATCGTTGCTAAACGAGATTAGGTTTAGAAGTCATCTGAAATATTGTTTACAAGCTGACGTGCTCAGTCAGTGACGTCAGATGATATATGTATGGGCGATACTGAGTGCTTGGCTATTGACAGTCCATTATACCATTATTCTACATGAGTGCCCATGTAACATTGCAAGACCATTTGTCCACTGTACTATGATGTATTATGGCAACCTGTGATTTGTCACTATCTGTGCTGTCGAGTGTGTACGTCCAATTAAACTTTAGAAAAGGTACACAGTCGTTGGTGTCGATGACTTCCGGTCATACATGAGTGTGAGAAGAGAACATTTGTCAACAACACGAACCCTTATCATCATTAGCACATTATACACTCCATCCATGTCTACACAACACTGCGTAGGTCAAGTTGACATTCCATACACTACAGTGGGGCAGGCAACACCATAGGGATCTTGTCAAATGATGATGATAGACGCCTGTCTTCCCGCCTAGGAGTGTTCTGGTGTACTTTATCAACATATATTATATCCAACTAAATATCAACTTTATCAGTACACTCTTGCATTTATTATGTAATATTACATGCATATCTTTCATAATTTCTAATCTTTTATAAGTTCTGGTCAACATAAAACTTGATCCAGGACAAATAAATGTAAAAACATTTCTATCAAAAATTTTACACACGTGAGTTAGTTCAGTGTATTTTAACATTTGTTAATATTATTAGTCTTCTTAAATATCTGTGGGTATATCTATAAACTATCACACCACACTACATATCATTACCCTAGACATTTTACGTAGCCACATTCATTAGAAAGAAAAAAATATTCCATGTGTGAGGTCTTTAGTGGTAGCGAGAAGGGACTTCTGACAACTCTTCAGATACAATTTATCTCAGGAGCCTTCAAGCTGACCTCTGCGTCACACGTTAGTACCATCACCAACAATACAATACCATCAAATCCATCACTACATCCTATCACCGGTTGAACTGGATTTTTTTATTTCTTTGATTCTAAAAAAATGATGCATACGTCAAAAAGTTTGTTTCTTTTTCACTAACATTTTACTTCTAATATTTCGAGGTCTATCTTTAACACAAATTTTAAAAAACTGGTATTTATAATAATTAAACTAGCCAAAAAAAAATTAATTAGCACTATGAAAAATAAGCACGCGACCACATTTTTTTTTAAGTTAGGAATTGGCCCTATGACCTCTGTATCTCTAGCGTGGTAAGATAAAACTGGAACAGTGTGCTTGGCAAACAACCGCGATACATAATCAAGTATATCCTTTAGCTCCTCAATGATCATAGGCTTTCAAACATACACAGGGCCACAAAGTCCTCCTGGTCACATGGCAACAGCTCAAGTCCTCATGGTCACATGACGAAAGTAATATTGGACACAACAGCTCAAGTTCTCCTGTCACATGACAACAGCTCAAGTTCTTCTGTTACATGACAACAGAGATCAAGTTCTCCTCCTGTCACATGACAACAGCTCAAGTCCTCCTGTCACATGACAACAGCTCAAGTTCTCCTGTCACATGACAACAGCTCAAGTCCTCCTGTCACATGACAACAGCTCAAGTTCTTTCCATGTTTTCTTCATCAGTTTCATTTGTCTCCAGCTCTCTTCTCCATGTGTTTTTTAGTCTACCTCTGCCTTTCTTTCCCTGGGGATTTCAGAACAAGGACCACCTTGTAATGCTATCAACAGGTTTCCTCAAAGTGTGTTGTATCCATCACCAGCATCTTTTTCTTACCCGATGTTCCACTGTCACTTGTCTGGTTCTTGTCATCAGTTCCACATTTGTGACTTTGTAATACCATTTCAAACCTTATAATATAACTGACATGACAGTAGCCATATAATAGAACTCTGACTTGAAAGAGACCCATACAATAGAAAACTGACTCTTGACAGAGCCATACAACAGATGAACTGATTGACAGAGCCATACAATAGGATCTGATTTTGACAGAGCAGCATACAATAGGACCTTGACTTGACAGAGGACATACATTGGACTGACTTGACAGAGCCATCTAAAAATCAGACTGACTCTTGACAGTGCCATACAATAGGATGACTTGACCCAGAGACAATACATTAGGACTGACGTGACAGAGCCATACAATAGGACGTTGACTTGGACAGAGGCCATTATCACAATAGGACTGACTTGACAGAGCGAGTTGTACAATAGGACTGACTTGACAGAGCCATACAATAGGACTGACTTGACAGAGAACATACATTAGGACTGACTTGACAGAGCCATAACAATAGGACTGACTTGGACAGACAGCCACACAATAGGACTGACTTGACAGAGCCATACAATATAACTGACATGACATTTGAGTTGAAACATTTTTTTTCCATGTCAGACTTGATTTCTTTTGACCTCCATATGTTTCCTAATGCAATGAAATCTTTCTTTACTTTTTGTATTCTTATTTTGATAGTTTGTCTGTCCTCCATCTTTGTATTGCTGCCAAGATATGAGTAAGATTCTATCATCTTTAGTTGTGTTTCTTCTTGTTCAAACTTTGTTATCATTTCTTGCAAGGTTTATTCTCATTATTTTTGTCTTTTGCCCTGTGTATTTTCAGACCAACTTGTGAAATTCTTTATTGAGTATTATTCATTTTATCTTGCACCTAATATGGGTTATGAGACCGATGAGCCAAGTTTCATCTGCCAAAATCTAGACCATCAAGCTGTCATGCGTAAGATTACACTGGATTGCATTTCTGTTGTGTGATGTCGATGGTCAATGTGGCTATCAGGGTTGTACAGGATTGTTCTTGCCAAAAACCTACTTGATCATCTCTCAACTGTTTATCTGTGGACCTTTTTAATCTGACCAAGGATTTTTCTGATCAAAAAGTTTCAGTGTGTACTGGAAGATGAGACAGATCTTATTTCAGCAGTTAGCATTTGCCAACAATGTTGCCCTTGATTGCTAAATCAGATCACATTTCAGTTCCAACCTGCAAGTCTGGAAGGAAGAGCTAGAGAAGAGAGGGATGGTCATAAGCAGTTTCAAAACAAACACAAATGTGATATCAGCTTGAGGACAGAATATTAAGCTGTGATAGGACAGATCCTGGAAGTGGTCAAGCCAGTATTTTTAAATACTCAGAAGTTGTTACAGTAGGGAAGGGGAGGCATCAAAGAAGAGTTAGCTGCCCCAAAGAGTGCAGCTGGGAGACTTATTCAGGCCATAAATTGCAAAGATTCTTCAGCAGAAGGAAGAAGTTAGCAAGAAAACAAAGAAAGCTGTATTACAGCTCCATTTATATTTCAGTCTTAAACATATGGATGTGAGTTCATGAGCATATGACTTACAACAATAAAAGCAAGCTCTAAACTTCAGAAATAAGGTATCTGAGGAAGGTGGTTGAAGTAACAAGAATAGATATGGTCAGCAACCAGATGATATGACAATGCTTCAAAACCCAGCCACTGTATACTCAAGTAGAACTGTCCCAACTACGATGGTTTGCACATGTGTGCAGTATGGAAGAAGATCAGCTACCATGGCAATTATGAGAAACTGAGAGCCAGGGTTCCAGGCCTCCAGGATGACCCAGAGTCCACTGAGAAGACAACATTAGACATTCTCTGAAGGACCAAGGACTAGATTGGAACCAGGTCATAAGGAAGACAGCTGATAGAATAGTATGGTGCTCCCTCCTCCAAACCTCATTGTAGAAGAGGGATGACTAAGGTAGTATTTTTTTCTGGCACTGATAGTAACATTTCATTCATAACGTTTGACTCCCAAAGGAGCATAGACCTTCAACAAACACCTGCCAAGTCCTCCTGTCATGTGCCATCATCTCAAGTTCTTTCCACGTTCTCCTCATCATTTTCACTTTTGTTTCCAGCTCTCTTCTCCATGTGCTTCTTGGTCTACCTCTGCCTCTCTTGCCATGGAAGTTCCAGAACAAGGACTGCCTTGTAATGCTATCAACGGGTTTCCTCAGTGGGTGTCCTATCCATCACCATCGTCTTCTTCTCATCTCTTGTTCCACTGGCACTTGTCTAGTTCTTGTCATCAGTTCCACGTTGGTAACCTTGTCATACCATTTTAATCCCTCTATTCTACGCAAGCACCCATTTATGAAAGTCTGTAGCCTTTTGGTTGTTGTCTTTGTTGTTCCCCATGTCTCAGAGCCATACAATAGGACTGACTTCACATTTGAGTTGAAGATTCTTATTTTCGTGTTGGATCCAATTTCTCTTGATCTCCACATATTTCACATTGTGATGAAAGCTCCTCTTGCTTTTTGTATTTTTAGTTTGATATCACTGTTTGTCCCTCCAACTTTGTCTATATTGCTGCCAAGATATGCGTACTATTCCACATCTTGTATTGATGTTTCTTCAAGTTCAAGCCTGTTATTATTACCTGCATTTATTCTCATTATTTTTGTCTTCTGCCTGTGTATGCTCAGACCCAATTGCTCTCATCGAATGTTTTCAATTTGTCCCGCATCTAATTACAGCCATGGGTCAGAAGAGCCAAGTCACCAGCAAAACCCAGATCATCCAACTGCTTAGTCAGAGTCCACTGGATTGTGGCCGGGGCAGGGAAATGGGGGTTGCTGTCTAAGTCGAGAGTATTAGATATTGAGACTAGCTTGTCCGCTAGAGTTGAGGATTGCTCTCTACAGACTTACAGGTTGTTTTCCCAGGTTCGGGGATATCTTCTCTAAGTTGTTTCTTTTATATTTTATGAGCAGTTGTTTGATCATGTTATACTTGTAGCTATTGTAAAATGATGGAATGATTCATTCATCTGATAGTCAACTGCAAAGATACGATTCTTGAACAGCATAGGGTTTTGACTGAAATAACTTTTAATTGTCTGTTCTGGTACGAATGAACTTGTCAAATAACACAAATTCTTTGATACAGGCATATATACATCAGTTAACAATCAATAGTGCATATTTGGTACCATTTCATGAGTGCAAAATTCCCTTTGCACCTTTTCTAAATCTATCTGCATTTTCTCTTAGGGCTATCTCCTTGTTTGTACTGTTTCCTTAAGTTGTGCATTTAGATTTTGTCCTTGCTAATATACTGCAGATTCTTCAGTGAAATTCGTTATGCAAGAGTTTTCCTTTTGAATCATGTAGGGATCCAAAATGTTTAATATTCTCCACTTCATTTAGCATTTTTCCTCAACAGGAGACCAGGTTTCATTATCACATAAAATCTTCGAACCCAAATCTGCGGTAATCATAGCTGTGTGCACTATGAACCACGGGAAAGTTTACATGGTTGTAAATACTTACAGTATTTCAGAAAAACACATTATCACTACACATCCTAGAATGATCTTTTTCAACAAAGCTTCCCAACACTAGACTAACGTCTGTTAACTTTGGATTCTTGGTTCCAACTCTGCCGCGTCTATTCTACTTTTCTGCCGGCTGAATAATACTGAGCCTAACCATTGGTTGGAAATCACATGACCAATGCTTGGTGTAAGCGAAGCTAACCTGATTAATGCTTGGCGTTTCGAAGCTAAGCTGGCCTAATTAGACATCTGTTGTCCCGATTTATTAATATCTTCTGTTTCTAATAAGAATTTATTTTATGTTAATTTGTGCCTCTTTCTGTTACTGGTATAGTCTATTTCTGAAGAAGAAAACCACGGTATACGCGGCTACATACAGATCCCGGGGCCCTGCAAATGTATCCCGTAGGGAGACATTTGAGTACTATCAAATCTTAAAAAATGTATCTCAAAAATTTCTTAAGTTCAAAAAAAATGTTCAGAAAAATTTAAAGTTAAAAATTTTCTAAGTCCAAAAATAATTCGGAAAAATTTAAACTAATCCCTAAACTAGGGTCCTATATCTATATGAGATCAACTTCTATATAAAAACTTAGGGATGGACATCAACTTCAAAATTTTTTTTTTTTTTTTACTATCCAGCATTTACAACAATTTTCATCCAATTTTCACATTGGCAACACTGACCAACAAAAATATTCCCAACTTCATCCAATACAGAAGGTCGTCACTAAAAAATGTGACGAGTGGCAACACTGGGAAATATGAACAATAAAATATCCTATTTGTGTAAATCAACTGCATTAGCATAATTCATGTACATGTTGGACACATATTATGAGAGGCGGGGTGTAGTATTATTTCTGTTCCCATCATTTGTTCAATACCCTAAAGCTTCAAGTAACCCAACAATTTTAAGTTATTTTCACCTGTTATCATGGCTTGCAATTTCAATTCTTCATCACTGTAGAGGATGTGCGATTTTTTTTCTTTTAAAATGTGCTATGTTGTTTATTATATTTTTCCAATGACTATATGGGGTATAAAACTTGTAGTGATCCTATCCAAAATGATTCTGGTATGTCCAATTATTCATAACAGTATCCTCGTCCTGTCAGTACATTGTTACTGGGAAAGACTAGAAACCGGCTGACCGGGTTAGCACCCCGTAAGCTGTATTCAATTGCTATAGAACCCAAAAACGATAGATGCCCCCAGGATTCACCGAAAGGGGGGGAGAATGATGAATCCACAGGCGCCTCATTGGAATCGACCAGACCCGTTACACGGACTTCGAGCTCTGAACAACGGCTGGAGTTTCCATGTGCCTGTGGTAGGGAATTCTCTACTCAGAGAGGAATGAAAATCCACAGAACGAAAAAGGGGTGTGGGAGGTCATCAGGGGGAGATCAACAGCGCTCTGTCTCGACGGATAATACGTTAGAAGAACGCAGCCAGGAGTCAATCCACAGTGCTGAGTACATTCAAGTTGATCTGCCTGATGATGATCTCACACACTTCTTGGACGGGAAGAGAGATGCAATCAAGTTTCCACCCGCCAGTGCAAAAGGGCTTTGGGAACAGCTGGACGAAGCCTTGGCAAAAGAGTTGGATAACAACCTGAAGCAGATAACTTTGGAAAAGAAGCTGGAAATCTTCGGCGACATAATATATCTGCACTGTCGCAAAGTGTTCGGAGTGAGGGAGGCAAGGGAAAGTAACCCACCACGAAAAAGCAGAAGACAAATTAAAATAGAAGAAATCAGAAAACAGAAGAAGCATGCCCGAAAACTGTTCAAAAACGCAGTTGCCGCAGAGAAGGAAGGGTTACGACAGGTTTGGGAGCACCTGAAAGGCCAACATAATGCCCTTTGTAGAGCAGAAAGGTTGTGCAGGAAGAAAAGGAAGACTCGAATGGATAGGGAAAGATTCTTCAGGGAGCCCTTCAAGTTTGCCAAAGAACTGTTTGAGCAGCCACGGTCGGGTACGCTAAACATCAGGAAAGAAGACCTGGAAGAACACCTTGGAATGACATATTCAGATGGTCGCAAAGATGAGCCGCTCAGCAGCATGGCAGGCCTTAAATGGCCGAGTAAGCCAGGAGCTGAATTTAACACCAAGCCCCCAACGGTGCAAGAGGTAGAAAGCATTGTCCAGAAAGCTCGATGCAAGTCAGCTCCAGGTCCTAATGGTGTTCCATATGTGGTGTATAAGAGATGCCCTGAGGTGCTAAAACGACTGCTTCGTTTACTGAAGAGTGCGTGGAAAACCCAGCTTGTAAGCAAGGAATGGAGAAAGGCGAACGGAGTCTACATCCCGAAGGAGCAAAATTCCACAGACATCAGTCAGTTCAGGCCAATCTCACTACTCAATGTGGAAGGGAAGATATTCTTCTCAGTGATGGCGGAAAGACTCACTACATACCTCCTGGCAAATGGGTACATTGACACTACCATTCAGAAAGGAGGTATCCCAGGTACACCAGGATGTCTAGAGCATGCCACAATGATATGGGAAGCAATCCAAAAGGCAAAGTCTGACAGAACAAACCTCCATGTAATCTGGTTGGATTTAGCGAATGCTTATGGATCCGTTCCACACCAGATGTTGTGGCAGGCCCTAGAAATGTATCATGTTCCACAAGAGATTGCAGCAATGCTGAAGCTGTATTTCGCAGGGTTTGCTGTCAGATTTTCAACCAGAGAGTACACAACGAAGTGGATTGGCCTTGAAGTTGGAATTGCGATGGGATGTACCATCTCTCCGATACTATTCGTGATGGCTATGCAGGTAATCCTCAATGCGGCTGAAGGAATGGCTATAGGTCCAAAGCTCGTGGAATGTGTCTCATGCCACCGCTCAAAGCATTCATGGATGACACAACAATTCTGACATCAGATGAACATCAGGCCCGGAGGATGTTAGCACGCCTGGATGAACTAGTCAGCTGGTGCAGAATGAGCTTCAAACCCAAGAAGTCGAGAAGCCTATCAGTCAGGAAAGGGAAGATAGCAGAGGTCATATTCACGGTTTCCAACCAAAGAATCCCTACTGTCATTGAGGAACCTGTTAAAAGTCTTGGCAGGGTGTACGATGCCTCATTAAAAGACTCAAAGGCAGTGCAACAGACAATAGAAATGGCAGACAGAGGGCTACAGATCATAGACCAAAGCAGACTCCTGGGGAAGTTCAAACTGTGGTGCCTCCAGTTCATGTTGATACCAAAGTTGCTGTGGCCACTGCTTATATATGAAATAAGCACAAGTACAGTGGAAGCCATAGAGCAGAAGGTCAACAAGTTCATGAGAAAATGGCTAGGAGTACCACCAGGTCTGTCAGATGTAGCACTGTACTGCAAAAAGTCAAAACTTCTGCTTCCTTTCAAGTCAGTTGTTGAAGAGTACAAAGTTGGAAAGGCAAGGCTTGCAATGATGCTACGCGAGTCAGCTGATGACGTGGTTAAGTCCATTCAGCCCACACTGAAAACGGGAAGGAAGTGGAAAGTGGAAGAAGCTGTTGATGCTGCCCAAGAGTCACTCAAACTGAGGGAGGTAATCGGATACACACAAACGAATAGACGGGGATTTGGTCATGGAGACATCCGCTGGTGGTCCAAGGCATCAAGCAGGGAGCGCAGAGACATGGTAGTTCAGGAGATACGAGAAGCTGAGAATGATAAGAGGTTGCAAAAAGCAGTGCAGCAGGTCCAACAAGGCCAATGGACTACATGGGAAGGAGCCCTGCAGAGGTCCTTGACATGGAATGATATATGGCATATGGCACCTCTTAGGCTCAGCTTCGTTGTCAGATCACTGTATGACCTGCTGCCATCGGCCACCAACCTTGTGAAATGGGGAAAGTCGGATGATGAGCAGTGCCCCCTGTGCCAGGGGAGGCAGACACTTGAACACGTGCTCTCAGCGTGTAAGGTGTCATTAGGGCAAGGGCGATACACTTGGCGCCATAACAAAGTGCTAAATGAGCTTGCTGCGACAATAGATCTGGCAAGAATGAAGGCGAATAGCAAAGTCCGGCCAGACACCGCAAACACATACTTTCTGAGGGCAGGAAAGTCAGCACACCCCAAACCGAATAAACCTGGTAGCAGTTTACCATCTCTTCTTGATTGTGCGAATGATTGGGAGATGGCGGTAGACCTACCTGGACGAGGGGCATATCCAGAGAGTATCCGAAAATCGCGGAGACGGCCGGATATAGTGCTTCATTCTGCAGCAACGCTTCAGGTCATACTGATTGAACTGACCGTGCCATTTGAATCCAGATTAGATGAGCAACATTCGTTCAAAGCGGCCAAGTATAGTGATCTGGCCGCGGATCTGAGACACGATGGGTTCACTGCAAGGGTCATGGCTGTTGAAGTGGGTGCAAGAGGGCTTGTTGCTGCATCAGTGTATGATCTATTGAAACTGTTGGGGCTGAGGGGACAGTCGAGAACAAGGGCCCTGAAGAGGCTTAGTGAAACTGCCGAAAAGGCATCAGGCTGGCTGTGGAACAACCGCAATGGGGAATGGAGATCGTAACAATAAACGCTGCGGTACAGAAAACACCAGGAATTTTTCTAAGTCCACAATACGCTGAGGTTTGTGGTGGACTAGTGAACGGGCTGCGACTCAGGGGCGACAAGCGGTGTATACTATAAGGGGTGTCAGTATCAAAAGTCCAGTGGGGAATGCGCAGTGGCGACTCATTGACTTCGCGCTGGTGTCTCAGTGTGTGCGACGGAACGAACGGAATAATTTGTCTTCTCTTTGTTACTTTCACAATTGCCTCCACGGCTGGCGGAGTTGTGGAATTTAAAGTTGCTACCATAAGTGAAATGGGTTCATTTTTGATGCAAGACAACAGGAAGCTGAGACGCTTGGGAGTCATGACCCAAGTGGGCCCGCCCCCCTTAGAGTGTAAAGGAGTATATAGGGCCGAAACACTTGTCGGACGGGGGGACTTCTTCTGATGATCAGATTGCTTCCTGTTGTATCGCTCTGTAAAGAGTTTCCTATCATACTTACCTATGTGGGTCTTTTCCTGATTTAGACTATTGCTACTATTTTACATATAACCACTCTGCAATTTATGAAAGTAACATATTTGTAACATTGTATAATAGCCATGTGAAATAGAAGGGAAGAAAAAAATATGCAATTTATCGTGAGGAATCTACAATATTCTCATAAGACAAAGTTCCTGGCACTCTGACTACTATTTATCCATATTATTTCTGGTTATCCTTGCATACAGTGTACCATTTCCATTTTCTTTATAAGTCCAATTCATCTCTCATGGTGCTCCAATATTTAAAATGTGGATCCTTCCTATTCCTCTTATTCTGTACTGGAAATACATCCTTATTAATTTTCTATGTCCGATATCTGCGAATATTTATCAACAATATCTCAACTAATCATTTATGGAACCATTAACACAAATGTCTAGACTTTACCACAACATGAACAAAAACATATCTTTTTACATATGTGCAAAATTTCGACACCAACTCTGCCTTCGCAGGTCGAAGGTTAGTCAGAGTTATGTGGTGCCTGTAACATCCGCTGACTACAGCCAGATGGGTGACTTATGGTACTTATAATTCAAAAATCTCGTCCGTCAGTTATCTTAAGTGTGGGGCGGGGGTCTATTACATGGTGTCCTTGGCAAAGTCCGCAGCATTTCCAATCTAGGTATTCTTTTCTTATGTCATAATATCTCCATGATATATCTGTGACATGTCTGTCCTTAGGATAACATTATTATTATCCAATATCCTCGGGGTGAGCAAATCTCAGTACGTCCGATTTCATCAATCATGTATATTTTTTTTTCCTGTAATTCTGGGTATGTTATGAGTATAGTACATCGTCAATTTATTTCAACTATCTTACAACATTCTGTAATTCGTGATAAGGAATAGTCATTTGTTATACAACAATGTTCATTTTACAAAGGCAATAAGCAAAATCAAAGAGATATCTTCTCCGAAAATGCGGATGTATCTCTATTTCTCCTACCTCTGGGCGTAGCAATTATTCAGTCATTATTTTTTTTTCATTATTTAATCTCCATTTTGTGTCCTTAGTACCTGTGGTTCCATGGGATTATCATAATCTATTTGTCTCTTGTCCACTGATAATCACTTCAATAATGACTTCAAATATGGTCCTCATATGTGCAGCAATCCTCTGCTCTGATTTGTTCCATGTCCGTGGTATTCATAAAATATTTCATTATATCCTTGTCTTATCTCGTAACCACGAAAGACTAACATTATTCCTCCTCCAATGTTAATGTGGGGGATTTTGTGCATAAACATTACAACAAAATCTCAGCTGTGACAACACAAGGTTTCACCTTAATAGAAAATTTGCATCTTCATCATACATAAACAGTTGCTTCTTCATCTCATGTGCCATCTGTGGCTATCATCTGGTAATGGGGTGTTCAATGTGGGTTCAGCATATACAAATGCTATAGAGGGGTATTTCATTTGCTAAGTCAGCATGTGCAAATGTTATTTCTGACATGGGGCAAAGGCATCATCAACAAATAGTTGCAATTCATTCCATATGGGGTCAGCATATGCAAATGCTCTCAAAGAATATTTTCATTTGCAAAAATCAGTATGCGCAAATGTCATTTGGGGTATCTGTTATGGGCAGTATCAACAAAATATTGCTGGAGTGTCAGAGATCATGCTGGTGAGGGTATGACTGGTATAGGGTGATTTATTATTTTTCTCTTTTTCCTTTCATGTCGGCTGCTAACGTCAGGGCAGTCAATGTTTTACAATATTGGCTTATCATCATCAAAATGTGTGAGGGTGGCATATAAACATATAATACATCTTATAAGAAACATTCGAAGTTTTCTTTTTTTTTCTTTGTGTCTTTTCTCTCTTCATTTTTTTTTTTCAATATCATTTCTTTTTTCATTTTTTCAATGTCATTTCTTTTTCATTGCATTTTCTTTTTTCATTTTTCTTTTCTTGTTTTCTTGTGATTTCTTTTCTTTTTTTCCTTTTTCAATTTCATTTCTCTTTTCTTTTTGTATCACAAGTACGAAAAAATGATAAAAATCAATTCACTAAACATTCTAGCTACTACCAATATTCTTAATAGTAAATCTAACCAATAGGGCTGTAAGGAATAGATTAGGTTAGAACAGACTGAATATTGTAGCAGTATCTGTTGTCAATAAGTGGCTAGGAAAGGGTACATCAAGGATCTCCCGATTACAACATGATTGTAATTCCAAGGAATGGATATGATTGGGATTGAAAAGATCAAAAGTCTAGAATGTCGTCTCAATATAGTGGACAGGAAAAATAGTAAGTTGAAGATGGTGTACCAGTGGAGTGAAGAAAATCTTACTATAGAGAGTCAAGGTTTGGATATGGAATCTCTTTTGGAGAATGTTTAAAATCTTGACAGTACTAATATACATCTGGGTCTAAAATAATAATGTACATTGAGGACATAAATAATCCTGTGGAGAAAGATAGCATAACATACAATACTAGTTTGGGTATGTAATTATATGCTGTTAACAGAATGTCATAGTAGGAACAGTATGATTGATCAAGGTGATAGATATAAAGGAATTTAGCATAATTGAAATCAAAGAAATATTAGTATGAGGTAAGAAAAAAAAAACTACTGGTGTAAAGTGCCTGCATGAAAATGCACTAAGATGCGAAAGTACAGAACTCTGGAGCTGCAAGGACAAGAAGTCTGGTGAATGAAGCGTGGAATATGATTAGTTTCAAAAGTAGAGATCAATATTACAACAGAATAGTGTGACACATGTGCTAAAGGTGGGGTTGTACATTAACATTCTCAACATTAAGAAAATGTCTGTAACTAAATAATGTCTGTAAACTCGTAACACCGTGTCTTATCAATTGTTTTGTCATTTTTATTTCACAACCCTATAATATGTCCAATGAAAATCTTCCGTGGGCTGGTCCTTAGTGGAAAAACTTCCTCAGTTAGGCTGTGACATCATAGTCTGCAAGAAAGTCATTCGAACTGTCAAAAACTGAAAATAGAGTACATGGGAAAGTTAGTACATTGTTAAAAAGTAATTGCACATATGCGTTGACCGTGCAAGGGATTGCTTGCACATAGCACTTGGGCGTGTTTATAGGAGTTTCATCATTTCTAGCATTATAATCTCCCGACTGGATAGGCGAGCATCATATTGGGTAGCAGTGGTTGCCGTGGGTGTGGTAGGCGACACTGCATTTGCTGATTGCTGGGGCTCTGAAGACATCGACGAATGTGGTGATGGCTTAACATCTTTTGATTGCGGTGATGGTTTCACTGTGATTGGGGTTTGCATGGCTGGGACATCTGTTAGTTTTGAAGCAGATGTATGTTTCGCCTTGATTTTTCGTCTGCCCTGGGTCTGCGATATATTAACACTGTTTACGGTGGGCACAGTACTCTGCACACTGTTGTTTTTGACAGGTTGAGCTGAGGGTATTACTCCTCGGCTTGGCTTTGGAACATTTCTGCGTTTCTTCAAAATTTTTCTTCTGATCTCGTTTTGTGGCAATTTCATGCATTTAACGAGAGGAGGTGAGTCATCCGATTCTGTTGTATAGGCGCGTTTGACACTGGACCTGACTGGTATAAATAATGTGCTATCCGCATCACTGGTTTCAATAGAACTGGCGGTATCAATGTCTGTTTCTTGGTCATATAGTTCTACCATTTCTCTGTTATTTTGTTGGTTGGGGTCTGACAAAGCTGTACCGGGGCCGACACTGTCTTCTCTCATGTCTTGTTCCGTCTCGTCCCCATAAAGATTGCTGGTATATGGTTCAACAATCTGCTTGGGTATAGTTTCTTCATGATCTGATTGCTCGGGGCTCTTAAGTTTGTTCTTGTGGTATAGCAGTGTTTGTCCCTCGCTGGTATTCCAACTGGAACTGCCTGAAGTGGGAGTGTGGTACGTATCGACTGAAGAATGGTCATTGCGGGAGTAAGTTTGAGTGTGGATAAACGTTGACTTGGTATTATCATCTCTTGACGTTTGAGGCATTATTTCTTCATTTCTAATACGCAGGTCTCTGTCTTGGAGTCGATTACACAATTCTGCCGACGGAATATCTTCCTCGCTTTCGGACGCGTCTCGTTGTTGTCTTGCTCGATGTACTGCATCGGTGGGTGGTCTGGGTAGGTGGTCATCTTGGTAGAGTTCAGAGTCTGTCGTCTCTGACTCTGATGTGTCAGACGAATCTGTACTGGATGGATTATAATTTAGGGTGGCCTTTCTGACTGGTCTTGTATTTGTCGTCAGAGGCGGAATGGGTCGGTGATTATCAATTTTGAGTTGTTTTACGTGAGCTTTTGTTTGGTGTTGTTTCTCTTCATTCCAGATAATGAAGTTTACAGGCGTAGTTTGTTTCATGATTTTGTAGCCATCCAACCATCGGTCATCGAATTTTGAACTGCGTACATGTTTCTTGTAGTATACTCTGTCTCCTATTTTGTACGTTGGTAGCTTGGCTGATTTATCATGTTGTTTCTGTTTCTTGTGAAATGCCTTCTGCGTGTTTCGTTGTGCAATCTGGTGAGCTTTATACTTTTCTTGAAGAATAATTTCCATGGGGTCTTCTCCCATATATTTCCGCCGTGGACGAAGGAGGTTGTCTAAAGGAAAATTTGGCTCTCTTCCATACAGCATGTAAAATGGTGACATCCCTGTGGTATCATTCACATTTACTCGGATGGCTTCAAGAGCTTGGTTAATATATAGGTCCCAGTATTGAAGGTTCCCTTTGATATATTTGCTAATAATATCATGTAGGGTGGCATGCATGCGTTCATTTCTGCCATTTGCATTTGGGGAATAATAGCTGGTTGTCGTATGTTCAATATTCAGCTGGTGTAAGGTGGCTTTAAATGGGTTACCGATAAACTGTTTACCGTTGTCTGAAATGATTCGTTTTGGACAACCATGCCTGGGAATGAATTCTTGTAAAAAAATTTGCGTGATGGACTGCGATGTGGCATCACTGAGTGGGTAGCTTTCTGGCCATACGGAGTATTGGTCAACTATGTGCAGGAGGTATTTGTTGCCTGATTGGGTGAGTGGGTAAGGATCTGATATGTCAATGCTTACTGTTTGCATGGGATAATGGGAAGGTTGCATTTCTTGAAGGGGAATTAAATGCGGCTTCATGTTTCTCAATTTACATGTTTTGCAGGTGGCCACATACTCTGTAATGTCTTTGTAGAAGGTTTGCCAATAATACCTTTTCTTTATAACATCAATTGTTTTGTCCCTTCCCATGTGCCCGTTGTTGTCATGAAACTGTAGCAGTACTTCTGGGATTAGATGTGCTGGAATGACTTTTCTTAGTGTCCCTTCTTGTTTATGATCAATATGGTATAGAGCTCCATCCGTTGGGTGTACTGTAAAATCTTTACTTTTTGTTGGGTTTTCCTTCACGTATGTGAGCAGCTTAACTATTTCTGCATCTTTCGCTTGTTCTACTCTCATGTCAAACATATCTTGACTTTCTTCTTCTACTTGAGTGGCGGAATCTGAAGTACTTCTTCGACCTGGTGAAGTAACTTCGTTAATTTCTTTCGCATTATCGTCAATCTCTGAGGATGTGCCATCATTTTTGACTCTATTTGTTTTCACTTCAGTTTCCTCATCATCATGTTTTATTCTAGATAGGAGGTCTGCACAGGTGTTCGTTTCGCCTGGGATATGTTCGATAGTGGTGTCGTAGGACTGCAAATTCATTGCCCATGTCTGTAACTTCTTAGGCTGTTCCTGTGTTTTGGTGAGCCAGTTAACCAAAGGTTGATGATCAGTTCTTATAATGAGTTTAGTTCCCCTGACATAAAAGTCAAACTTTTGTACTGCATAGTGTATGGCGTATGCTTCTTTCTCAATGGTGGTCCAGTTTTTTCTGTGTCTTCGATAGTGCGTGTGATAGGAATGCAATGGGTTTCTCATTGGGGATGTTTGGTAGGATGGGTGTTTCATCTTCTAGTACCGGTTGGACCAAACAAGCACCAATTGCTTTATTCAAGGCATCCGTGTATAGTATCATGGGCTGAGAAATGTCTGGATGTCCGAGCAGTGGGATGGTAGTTAGGGCATTTTTAAGATACTCAAAAGATCTCTGGCAGTCTTCTGTCCATTTGAAACGTGCATACTTGCGGGTAAGGGCTATCAAAGGCTCAGCTGCTCTGGAGAAATTGATGATGTAGCGTCTATAGTAACCCACTGTACCGATAAATGAGCGTGTTTGTCTGACTGTCTTGGGGCTAGGCATTTCTCTTATGTCTTTGACTTTATCTTCATCAGGTCTGATGCCATGTCTATTTATGACAAAGCCTAAATATTTTTAGAAACTCACACTTTGACAGTTTTAACTTTATTTGGTGATGCCTGAGTCTGTCGAGGACTATTTCTACCTTGCGAAGGTGGTCTTCTATCGTGCCTGCTGTATGTATCAGTATATCGTCTATATATGCTAGGGCGAATGGTTGTAAGCCTTTTAACACTTCGTCCATGAGTGACATATATGTTGCTGGCGATCCTTTTAGACCAAATGGCATCACATTCCAAAAAAAGCTTCCGATATGTGAACAGAATGTGGATTTCTGTTTTGCCTCAGGTGTCATGGGGATGCACCAAAAGCCTGACCTTGCATCAAGTGTGGTAAAATAGGTAGACTTTCCCAACGTCTCAAGTAGATCGTCTATTCTGGGCAGGGGGTAGGAAATGACTTTCGTGATGTTGTTAAGGGCACGGTAGTCGCAGCAAAAGCGACTGGACCCATCTTTTTTTGTTACGATAACGATGGGGGAGGACCATTGTGATCTGGATCTTTCAATGATTCCTGCCTGTAGCATTTCATTTATAGACCTTTCCACGAGTTCTCTGTTTTTCAAGGGCGTGATAGGGTTTCATATGTATTGGCTCCTCTGTAGTTGTTTGAATATCCATTGTGACAGTGTTAGTTCTGCCTAATTCCATGTCATTAAGTGCGAATACATCCTGGTGCTTTTCTACAAACATTTTCAAACGTGGCTCATTATCTTCTGTGGCGTTCAGGGTTGCGAGTAACTGAGCTATTCTCTCTCTGTATTTCTGATCTGCCACGATATTTCTGGTCTGTCTTGATGCCTCCGTTTCCTTCCCATAGTATTGGGGCATTTTTCTTGCATCTTGTGAAAATCTCTGCTCTTGGTATGTGACCTTCTTTTGTATATTTCTTTGCCGTTCGCTGGGTTGTGCTTGGTATTGTCTCCTCTGCCATGTGCTGTGTGCATTTCCCTTTGTCACTGCATTTACTGTATATACGTTTCTTGTATTATTTCTGGGGTATTCGTTATTGTGCCATTTTTTCTGATTATTTTCTGCCGTAACTGCGCTTATCCGCGTACGTTACTGTATTTCTTCCGTTTGTGATATAGGGCTGTCTTCTTTCCCTGGGCGAAAATTTTTCATTCTTTCTGTTTCCAACTTTGCTGCTATAGTATCCTCCTGTGGTGAAGTCGTAGAAGAATTCTTCCTTTTCCTAGGGACATTCAATTTGTTTTGGGACTTTATCATATCCACCTGTTTTTGAGTTATATTGATACTCCATGGGGCATGTATCTCTGTCCTGTCGCTTCGGAT
Source organism: Oreohelix idahoensis (assembly GCA_024509875.1). Classification (NCBI taxonomy): domain Eukaryota; kingdom Metazoa; phylum Mollusca; class Gastropoda; order Stylommatophora; family Oreohelicidae; genus Oreohelix; species Oreohelix idahoensis. The sequence goes on from JAMPIV010020084.1 coordinate 25,303, forward strand.
ATCCTCCCGGCAAGACAATTTCTGTTTCTCTGTTACTCTGTGATATACAGCACTTCATCTTTTCTCTTGGTGTGCTGGGGCGCAAAAATGAGTAATTATAGTCATTTTCATACCGTGGCTGCATTTTTTTCTTTCCTTCTTATCCACGGACTGGTTTGTTTCTGCGGTCTGGGTGGGGTATGCTGTGGTATAACATAACTGTGACTGGTATTTCTGCCTTTTCCTGCATATGAGTTATAACTGTTTACTTTTCGTGTACCATGGTTATTTGTACTGCGATTTCGTGCATTATTTCCAGTGGGAGTGGTTGAGGTTTGTCTTATCGTTGACGTATCCACTTGTGCTACAATTGTGCCTCTATTTATAGTGGTAGTTTTTCCTGACATATTCAATATCATAATGGGGAAATCTCTGGACTTCGAGACTTCAGCAATTCCCTCTGTAATTTGCAACAATGGGTCATCGATAATGCCTTCTTCTGCTAGGGGCTGTATTTGGACTGATTGTCCTGGTGTTATGTACTCAGAATTTTTTTACTCTGCCTTTTGCTATAACTAGGGAATTTGGGGCCACCGTTATGGGAGCTGTGAGCCTTACCAAGGACGCTATGTGGATATCGTCCTGGAGATCGATATAAATATTGTTGACTTTGATTTTCTGTTGGTCATAATATATTCGAACCTTGTGTTTGTTAAAGAAGTCTCTCCCTAGGATAAAATTTCTAGACATGTCCTTTGTAATAACAAATGGGTGTTCAAAATTTGTTTCACTTAAGGAAAATTTTACCCATGCTATCCCAACTGAATTTAGTCTTTGTCCAGTAACTGAAGCTAGGTGTGTTTTGGACGGTTGAAATCTTACTAAATGTTGGATCTTCTTGAACAGCTGGAACCTAATAAGGCTGATGGACGCTCCTGTATCTACCAGCGCTCTATATTGTTGGCCCTGTATAGACATGATGCAGGAACTGGGGTCCGGATGTATTTTAGTTCCATCATTCAGCATTTCTTCATAATGTATTTTTCTGGATGGGCCCATTTGACAATTTCTGTTCTGTGTTGTTTCTTTTGTTTTGGACCATTTTCTATAATTGTTGCCCTCACGAACGGTCCTGTTTAGTGAGTGGCGCGGCCGTTTCCCTGACGCATGAGGGGTTGAGGTGTGCCTCTGGTATACTGATTTCTGGTGTAATCACGTCGGGGTGGTGCGGGTTGTTGTGGTTGATAACCTCTTTCTCTTCTGAACGGTGCATTATTGTGATTTGCTCTGCAGGACTTGTACCCATGTCCGAATCTACCACATGTGAAGCATCCGTTGGGATTGACATTATTGACGTCGTTTTGCCTCTGTGTGGGGGGTCTATAATTGCGGGGCCTATCATCTTGTTGTCGTGGGCGTGTCCATTGCCTCCTGGCATGGTCAACTTCCATAGGCTCATGTTCATTATAGTCCCTATATTCTGGTCGGGGTTCCCTACCTACTCTTTGTTGGAACCTTCGGTGAAGATTTTCTTCTTGTATTGCTGCTTGGATTGTTTCAACAATGGTCTTGGTGTCTTTTCTAATGATATGCCTTCTGATATTTTCTGCCCTAAGGCCATCGGCAAATATCCCCACTAACTGTATTTCTACCTCAGGTGTGGTAGGGATTTCTCCACAAACTTTTCTGCCGGCTGAATAATACTGAGCCTAACCATTGGTTGGAAATCACATGACCAATGCTTGGCGTAAGCGAAGCTAACCTGATTAATGCTTGGCGTTTCGAAGCTAAGCTGGCCTAATTAGACATCTGTTGTCCCGATTTATTAATATCTTCTGTTTCTAATAAGAATTTATTTTATGTTAGTTTGTGCCTCTTTCTGTTACTGGTATAGTCTATTTCTGAAGAAGAAAACCACGGTATACGCGGCTACATACAGATCCCGGGGCCCTGCAAATGTATCCCGTAGGGAGACATTTGAGTACTATCAAATCTTAAAAAATGTATCCCAAAAATTTCTTAAGTTCAAAAAAATGTTCAGAAAAATTTAAAGTTAAAAATTTTCTAAGTCCAAAAATAATTCGGAAAAATTTAAACTAATCCCTAAACTAGGGTCCTATATCTATATGAGATCAACTTCTATATAAAAACTTAGGGATGGACATCAACTTCAAAATTTTTTTATTTTTTTTTCACTATCCAGCATTTACAACAATTTTCATCCAATTTTCACATTGGCAACACTGACCAACAAAAATATTCCCAACTTCATCCAATACAGAAGGTCGTCACTAAAAAATGTGACGAGTGGCAACACTGGGAAATATGAACAATAAAATATCCTATTTGTGTAAATCAACTGCATTAGCATAATTCAAGTACATGTTGGACACATATTATGAGAGGCGGGGTGTAGTATTATTTCTGTTCCCATCATTTGTTCAATACCCTAAAGCTTCAAGTAACCCAACAATTTTAAGTTATTTTCACCTGTTATCATGGCTTGCAATTTCAATTCTTCATCACTGTAGAGGATGTGCGATTTTTTTCTTTTAAAATGTGCTATGTTGTTTATTATATTTTTCCAATGACTATATGGGGTATAAAACTTGTAGTGATCCTATCCAAAATGATTCTGGTATGTCCAATTATTCATAACAGTATCCTCGTCCTGTCAGCACATTGTTACCTATGTGGGTCTTTTCCTGATTTAGACTATTGCTACTATTTTACATATAACCACTCTGCAATTTATGAAAGTAACATATTTGTAACATTGTATAATAGCCATGTGAAATAGAAGGGAAGAAAAAAATATGCAATTTATCGTGAGGAATCTACAATATTCTCATAAGACAAAGTTCCTGGCACTCTGACTACTATTTATCCATATTATTTCTGGTTATCCTTGCATGCAGTGTACCATTTCCATTTTCTTTATAAGTCCAATTCATCTCTCATGGTGCTCCAATATTTAAAATGTGGATCCTTCCTATTCCTCTTATTCTGTACTGGAAATACATCCTTATTAATTTTCTATGTCCGATATCTGCGAATATTTATCAACAATATCTCAACTAATCATTTATGGAACCATTAACACAAATGTCTAGACTTTACCACAACATGAACAAAAACATATCTTTTTACATATGTGCAAAATTTCGACACCAACTCTGCCTTCGCAGGTCGAAGGTTAGTCAGAGTTATGTGGTGCCTGTAACATCCGCTGACTACAGCCAGATGGGTGACTTATGGTACTTATAATTCAAAAATCTCGTCCGTCAGTTATCTTAAGTGTGGGGCGGGGGTCTATTACATGGTGTCCTTGGCAAAGTCCGCAGCATTTCCAATCTAGGTATTCTTTTCTTATGTCATAATATCTCCATGATATATCTGTGACATGTCTGTCCTTGGGATAACATTATTATTATCCAATATCCTCGGGGTGAGCAAATCTCAGTACATCCGATTTCATCAATCATGTATATTTTTTTTTCCTGTAATTCTGGGTATGTTATGAGTATAGTACATCGTCAATTTATTTCAACTATCTTACAACATTCTGTAATTCGTGATAAGGAATAGTCATTTGTTATACAACAATGTTCATTTTACAAAGGCAATAAGCAAAATCAAAGAGATATCTTCTCCGAAAATGCGGATGTATCTCTATTTCTCCTACCTCTGGGCGTAGCAATTATTCAGTCATTATTTTTTTTTTTCATTATTTAATCTCCATTTTGTGTCCTTAGTACCTGTGGTTCCATGGGATTATCATAATCTATTTGTCTCTTGTCCACTGATAATCACTTCAATAATGACTTCAAATATGGTCCTCATATGTGCAGCAATCCTCTGCTCTGATTTGTTCCATGTCCGTGGTATTCATAAAATATTTCATTATATCCTTGTCTTATCTCGTAACCACGAAAGACTAACATTATTCCTCCTCCAATGTTAATGTGGGGGATTTTGTGCATAAACATTACAACAAAATCTCAGCTGTGACAACATAAGGTTTCACCTTAATAGAAAATTTGCATCTTCATCATACATAAACAGTTGCTTCTTCATCTCATGTGCCATCTGTGGCTATCATCTGGTAATGGGGTGTTCAATGTGGGTTCAGCATATACAAATGCTATAGAGGGGTATTTCATTTGCTAAGTCAGCATGTGCAAATGTTATTTCTGACATGGGGCAAAGGCATCATCAACAAATAGTAGCAATTCATTCCATATGGGGTCAGCATATGCAAATGCTCTCAAAGAATATTTTCATTTGCAAAAATCAGTATGCGCAAATGTTATTTGGGGTATCTGTTATGGGCAGTATCAACAAAATATTGCTGGAGTGTCAGAGATCATGCTGGTGAGGGTATGACTGGTATAGGGTGATTTATTATTTTTCTCTTTTTCCTTTCATGTCGGCTGCTAACGTCAGGGCAGTCAATGTTTTACAATATTGGCTTATCATCATCAAAATGTGTGAGGGTGGCATATAAACATATAATACATCTTATAAGAAACATTCGAAGTTTTCTTTTTTTTTCTTTGTGTCTTTTCTCTCTTCATTTTTTTTTTCAATATCATTTCTTTTTTCATTTTTTCAATGTCATTTCTTTTTCATTGCATTTTCTTTTTTCATTTTTCTTTTCTTGTTTTCTTGTGATTTCTTTTCTTTTTTTCCTTTTTCAATTTCATTTCTCTTTTCTTTTTGTATCACAAGTACGAAAAAATGATAAAAATCAATTCACTAAACATTCTAGCTACTACCAATATTCTTAATAGTAAATCTAACCAATAGGGCTGTAAGGAATAGATTAGGTTAGAACAGACTGAATATTGTAGCAGTATCTGTTGTCAATAAGTGGCTAGGAAAGGGTACATCAAGGATCTCCCGATTACAACATGATTGTAATTCCAAGGAATGGATATGATTGGGATTGAAAAAAGATCAAAAGTCTAGAATGTCGTCTCAATATAGTGGACAGGAAAAATAGTAAGTTGAAGATGGTGTACCAGTGGAGTGAAGAAAATCTTACTATAGAGAGTCAAGGTTTGGATATGGAATCTCTTTTGGAGAATGTTTAAAATCTTGACAGTACTAATATACATCTGGGTCTAAAATAATAATGTACATTGAGGACATAAATAATCCTGTGGAGAAAGATAGCATAACATACAATACTAGTTTGGGTATGAATTATATGCTGTTAACAGAATGTCATAGTAGGAACAGTATGATTGATCAAGGTGATAGATATAAAGGAATTTAGCATAATTGAAATCAAAGAAATATTAGTATGAGGTAAGAAAAAAAAAAAACTACTGGTGTAAAGTGCCTGCATGAAAATGCACTAAGATGCGAAAGTACAGAACTCTGGAGCTGCAAGGACAAGAAGTCTGGTGAATGAAGCGTGGAATATGATTAGTTTCAAAAGTAGAGATCAATATTACAACAGAATAGTGTGACACATGTGCTAAAGGTGGGGTTGTACATTAACATTCTCAACATTAAGAAAATGTCTGTAACTAAATAATGTCTGTAAACTCGTAACACCGTGTCTTATCAATTGTTTTGTCATTTTTATTTCACAACCCTATAATATGTCCAATGAAAATCTTCCGTGGGCTGGTCCTTAGTGGAAAAACTTCCTCAGTTAGGCTGTGACATCATAGTCTGCAAGAAAGTCATTCGAACTGTCAAAAACTGAAAATAGAGTACATGGGAAAGTTAGTACATTGTTAAAAAGTAATTGCACATATGCGTTGACCGTGCAAGGGATTGCTTGCACATAGCACTTGGGCGTGTTTATAGGAGTTTCATCATTTCTAGCATTATAATCTCCCGACTGGATAGGCGAGCATCATATTGGGTAGCAGTGGTTGCCGTGGGTGTGGTAGGCGACACTGCATTTGCTGATTGCTGGGGCTCTGAAGACATCGACGAATGTGGTGATGGCTTAACATCTTTTGATTGCGGTGATGGTTTCACTGTGATTGGGGTTTGCATGGCTGGGACATCTGTTAGTTTTGAAGCAGATGTATGTTTCGCCTTGATTTTTCGTCTGCCCTGGGTCTGCGATATATTAACACTGTTTACGGTGGGCACAGTACTCTGCACACTGTTGTTTTTGACAGGTTGAGCTGAGGGTATTACTCCTCGGCTTGGCTTTGGAACATTTCTGCGTTTCTTCAAAATTTTTCTTCTGATCTCGTTTTGTGGCAATTTCATGCATTTAACGAGAGGAGGTGAGTCATCCGATTCTGTTGTATAGGCGCGTTTGACACTGGACCTGACTGGTATAAATAATGTGCTATCCGCATCACTGGTTTCAATAGAACTGGCGGTATCAATGTCTGTTTCTTGGTCATATAGTTCTACCATTTCTCTGTTATTTTGTTGGTTGGGGTCTGACAAAGCTGTACCGGGGCCGACACTGTCTTCTCTCATGTCTTGTTCCGTCTCGTCCCCATAAAGATTGCTGGTATATGGTTCAACAATCTGCTTGGGTATAGTTTCTTCATGATCTGATTGCTCGGGGCTCTTAAGTTTGTTCTTGTGGTATAGCAGTGTTTGTCCCTCGCTGGTATTCCAACTGGAACTGCCTGAAGTGGGAGTGTGGTACGTATCGACTGAAGAATGGTCACTGCGGGAGTAAGTTTGAGTGTGGATAAACGTTGACTTGGTATTATCATCTCTTGACGTTTGAGGCATTATTTCTTCATTTCTAATACGCAGGTCTCTGTCTTGGAGTCGATTACGCAATTCTGCCGACGGAATATCTTCCTCGCTTTCGGACGCGTCTCGTTGTTGTCTTGCTCGATGTACTGCATCGGTGGGTGGTCTGGGTAGGTGGTCATCTTGGTAGAGTTCAGAGTCTGTCGTCTCTGACTCTGATGTGTTAGACGAATCTGTACTGGATGGATTACAATTTAGGGTGTCCTTTCTGACTGGTCTTGTATTTGTCGTCAGAGGCGGAATGGGTCGGTTATTATCAATTTTGAGTTGTTTTACGTGAGCTTTTGTTTGGTGTTGTTTCTCTTCATTCCAGATAATGAAGTTTACAGGCGTAGTTTGTTTCATGATTTTGTAGCCATCCAACCATCGGTCATCGAATTTTGAACTGCGTACATGTTTCTTGTAGTATACTCTGTCTCCTATTTTGTACGTTGGTAGCTTGGCTGATTTATCATGTTGTTTCTGTTTCTTGTGAAATGCCTTCTGCGTGTTTCGTTGTGCAATCTGGTGAGCTTTATACTTTTCTTGAAGAATAATTTCCATGGGGTCTTCTCCCATATATTTCCGCCGTGGACGAAGGAGGTTGTCTAAAGGAAAATTTGGCTCTCTTCCATACAGCATGTAAAATGGTGACATCCCTGTGGTATCATTCACATTTACTCGGATGGCTTCAAGAGCTTGGTTAATATATAGGTCCCAGTATTGATGGTTCCCTTTGATATATTTGCTAATAATATCATGTAGGGTGGCATGCATGCGTTCATTTCTGCCATTTGCATTTGGGGAATAATAGCTGGTTGTCGTATGTTCAATATTCAGCTGGTGTAAGGTGGCTTTAAATGGGTTACCGATAAACTGTTTACCGTTGTCTGAAATGATTCGTTTTGGACAACCATGCCTGGGAATGAATTCTTGTAAAAAAATTTGCGTGATGGACTGCGATGTGGCATCACTGAGTGGGTAGCTTTCTGGCCATACGGAGTATTGGTCAACTATGTGCAGGAGGTATTTGTTGCCTGATTGGGTGAGTGGGTAAGGATCTGATATGTCAATGCTTACTGTTTGCATGGGATAATGGGAAGGTTGCATTTCTTGAAGGGGAATTAAATGCGGCTTCATGTTTCTCAATTTACATGTTTTGCAGGTGGCCACATACTCTGTAATGTCTTTGTAGAAGGTTTGCCAATAATACCTTTTCTTTATAACATCAATTGTTTTGTCCCTTCCCATGTGCCCGTTGTTATCATGAAACTGTAGCAGTACTTCTGGGATTAGATGTGCTGGAATGACTTTTCTTAGTGTCCCTTCTTGTTTATGATCAATATGGTATAGAGCTCCATCCGTTGGGTGTACTGTAAAATCTTTACTTTTTGTTGGGTTTTCCTTCACGTATGTGAGCAGCTTAACTATTTCTGCATCTTTCGCTTGTTCTACTCTCATGTCAAACATATCTTGACTTTCTTCTTCTACTTGAGTGGCGGAATCTGAAGTACTTCTTCGACCTGGTGAAGTAACTTCGTTAATTTCTTTAGCATTATCGTCAATCTCTGAGGATGTGCCATCATTTTTGACTCTATTTGTTTTCACTTCAGTTTCCTCATCATCATGTTTTATTCTAGATAGGAGGTCTGCACAGGTGTTCGTTTCGCCTGGGATATGTTCGATAGTGGTGTCGTAGGACTGCAAATTCATTGCCCATGTCTGTAACTTCTTAGGCTGTTCCTGTGTTTTGGTGAGCCAGTTAACCAAAGGTTGATGATCAGTTCTTATAATGAGTTTAGTTCCCCTGACATAAAAGTCAAACTTTTGTACTGCATAGTGTATGGCGTATGCTTCTTTCTCAATGGTGGTCCAGTTTTTCTGTGTCTTCGATAGTGCGTGTGATAGGAATGCAATGGGTTTCTCATTGGGGATGTTTGGTAGGATGGGTGTTTCATCTTCTAGTACCGGTTGGACCAAACAAGCACCAATTGCTTTATTCAAGGCATCGGCGTATAGTATCATGGGCTGAGAAATGTCTGGATGTCCGAGCAGTGGGATGGTAGTTAGGGCATTTTTAAGATACTCAAAAGATCTCTGGCAGTCTTCTGTCCATTTGAAACGTGCATACTTGCGGGTAAGGGCTATCAAAGGCTCAGCTGCTCTGGAGAAATTGATGATGTAGCGTCTATAGTAACCCACTGTACCGATAAATGAGCGTGTTTGTCTGACTGTCTTGGGGCTAGGCATTTCTCTTATGGCTTTGACTTTATCTTCATCAGGTCTGATGCCATGTCTATTTATGACAAAGCCTAAATATTTTTAGAAACTCACACTTTGACAGTTTTAACTTTATTTGGTGATGCCTGAGTCTGTCGAGGACTATTTCTACCTTGCGAAGGTGGTCTTCTATCGTGCCTGCTGTATGTATCAGTATATCGTCTATATATGCTAGGGCGAATGGTTGTAAGCCTTTTAACACTTCGTCCATGAGTGACATTTATGTTGCTGGCGATCCTTTTAGACCAAATGGCATCACATTCCAAAAAAAGCTTCCGATATGTGAACAGAATGTGGATTTCTGTTTTGCCTCAGGTGTCATGGGGATGCACCAAAAGCCTGACCTTGCATCAAGTGTGGTAAAATAGGTAGACTTTCCCAACGTCTCAAGTAGATCGTCTATTCTGGGCAGGGGGTAGGAAATGACTTTCGTGATTTTGTTAAGGGCACGGTAGTCGCAGCAAAAGCGACTGGACCCATCTTTTTTTGTTACGATAACGATGGGGGAGGACCATTGTGATCTGGATCTTTCAATGATTCCTGCCTGTAGCATTTCATTTATAGACCTTTCCACGAGTTCTCTGTTTTTCAAGGGCGTGATAGGGTTTCATATGTATTGGCTCCTCTGTAGTTGTTTGAATATCCATTGTGACAGTGTTAGTTCTGCCTAATTCCATGTCATTAAGTGCGAATACATCCTGGTGCTTTTCTACAAACATTTTCAAACGTGGCTCATTATCTTCTGTGGCGTTCAGGGTTGCGAGTAACTGAGCTATTCTCTCTCTGTATTTCTGATCTGCCACGATATTTCTGGTCTGTCTTGATGCCTCCGTTTCCTTCCCATAGTATTGGGGCATTTTTCTTGCATCTTGTGAAAATCTCTGCTCTTGGTATGTGACCTTCTTTTGTATATTTCTTTGCCGTTCGCTGGGTTGTGCTTGGTATTGTCTCCTCTGCCATGTGCTGTGTGCATTTCCCTTTGTCACTGCATTTACTGTATATACGTTTCTTGTATTATTTCTGGGGTATTCGTTATTGTGCCATTTTTTCTGATTATTTCTGCCGTAACTGCGCTTATCCGCGTACGTTACTGTATTTCTTCCGTTTGTGATATAGGGCTGTCTTCTTTCCCTGGGCGAAAATTTTTCATTCTTTCTGTTTCCAACTTTGCTGCTATAGTATCCTCCTGTGGTGAAGTCGTAGAAGAATTCTTCCTTTTCCTAGGGACATTCAATTTGTTTTGGGACTTTATCATATCCACCTGTTTTTGAGTTATATTGATACTCCATGGGGCATGTATCTCTGTCCTGTCGCTTCGGATATCCTCCCGGCAAGACAATTTCTGTTTCTCTGTTACTCTGTGATATACAGCACTTCATCTTTTCTCTTGGTGTGCTGGGGCGCAAAAATGAGTAATTATAGTCATTTTCATACCGTGGCTGCATTTTTTCTTTCCTTCTTATCCACGGACTGGTTTGTTTCTGCGGTCTGGGTGGGGTATGCTGTGGTATAACATAACTGTGACTGGTATTTCTGTATTTTCCTGCATATGAGTTATAACTGTTTACTTTTCGTGTACCATGGTTATTTGTACTGCGATTTCGTGCATTATTTCCAGTGGGAGTGGTTGAGGTTTGTCTTATCGTTGACGTATCCACTTGTGCTACAATTGTGCCTCTATTTATAGTGGTAGTTTTTCCTGACATATTCAATATCATAATGGGGAAATCTCTGGACTTCGAGACTTCAGCAATTCCCTCTGTAATTTGCAACAATGGGTCATCGATAATGCCTTCTTCTGCTAGGGGCTGTATTTGGACTGATTGCCCTGGTGTTATGTACTCAGAATTTTTTACTCTGCCTTTTGCTATAACTAGGGAATTTGGGGCCACCGTTATGGGAGCTGTGAGCCTTACTAAGGACGCTATGTGGATATCGTCCTGGAGATCGATATAAATATTGTTGACTTTGATTTTCTGTTGGTCATAATATATTCGAACCTTGTGTTTGTTAAAGAAGTCTCTCCCTAGGATAAAATTTCTAGACATGTCCTTTGTAATAACAAATGGGTGTTCAAAATTTGTTTCACTTAAGGAAAATTTTACCCATGCTATCCCAACTGAATTTAGTCTTTGTCCAGTAACTGAAGCTAGGTGTGTTTTGGACGGTTGAAATCTTACTAAATGTTGGATCTTCTTGAACAGCTGGAACCTAATAAGGCTGATGGACGCTCCTGTATCTACCAGCGCTCTATATTGTTGGCCCTGTATAGACATGATGCAGGAACTGGGGTCCGGATGTATTTTAGTTCCATCATTCAGCATTTCTTCATAATGTATTTTTCTGGATGGGCCCATTTGACAATTTCTGTTCTGTGTTGTTTCTTTTGTTTTGGACCATTTTCTATAATTGTTGCCCTCACGAACGGTCCTGTTTAGTGAGTGGCGCGGCCGTTTCCCTGACGCATGAGGGGTTGAGGTGTGCCTCTGGTATACTGATTTCTGGTGTAATCACGTCGGGGTGGTGCGGGTTGTTGTGGTTGATAACCTCTTTCTCTTCTGAACGGTGCATTATTGTGATTTGCTCTGCAGGACTTGTACCCATGTCCGAATCTACCACATGTGAAGCATCCGTTGGGATTGACATTATTGACGTCGTTTTGCCTCTGTGTGGGGGGTCTATAATTGCGGGGCCTATCATCTTGTTGTCGTGGGCGAGTCCATTGCCTCCTGGCATGGTCAACTTCCATAGGCTCATGTTCATTATAGTCCCTATATTCTGGTCGGGGTTCCCTACCTACTCTTTGTTGGAACCTTCGGTGAAGATTTTCTTCTTGTATTGCTGCTTGGATTGTTTCAACAATGGTCTTGGTGTCTTTTCTAATGATATGCCTTCTGATATTTTCTGCCCTAAGGCCATCGGCAAATATCCCCACTACCTGTATTTCTACCTCAGGTGTGGTAGGGATTTCTCCACAAAACGCCTCTTCTGCCATATTGAGGAATCTATCTCCAAAGAGTTGTACTGATTCGTCCCTTTCCTGTTTCATGCTTCTAAGGACTGACCAAGCATGCATTTTGTCTATTATTTCCCCATATCTCTGGGTGAGCTCTTTTTTTAGGGACTCGTAGGTCTCTGTGGGGTACTGCTGGGACCTCCTTCTTAAAAAATCATTTACGAACGAATCAGAGCTCAACAGAGCGATTTTCTTTTTCTCTTCATCATTTGTTGTTTCTGCTATTGCCGCAAATTTTTCTATGTAGGCCAACCATCTCCTGAATTTCTTCTTATCTCCCTCGAATGGTTGTACTATGGACCTAACTTGGGATAATTTTGCATAATTGCTATTCTTTTCTAAGTTCTCAGTAAAGCGCTGTAGCGCTATCAATGTGGTTTCCTCCATATTTGGATTGACTGGGGGCTGCAACGGTTGTGCATTTACAGGTTGGTTCTGTGGTTGTTGTTGTTGTTGGTCCACACCAAGCTGTTGAAAATTATGTAGTAAATTTTCCATGGTCTATGATCTTTAGTTATTCGCTTTATCAAAGAGAAGTGGTCACGGGCACCAATTAGCGATGTGTGGCCGGGGCAGGGAAATGGGGGTTGCTGTCTAAGTCGAGAGTATTAGATATTGAGACTAGCTTGTCCGCTAGAGTTGAGGATTGCTCTCTACAGACTTACAGGTTGTTTTCCCAGGTTCGGGGATATCTTCTCTAAGTTGTTTCTTTTATATTTTATGAGCAGTTGTTTGATCATGTTATACTTGTAGCTATTGTAAAATGATGGAATGATTCATTCATCTGATAGTCAACTGCAAAGATACGATTCTTGAACAGCATAGGGTTTTGACTGAAATAACTTTTAATTGTCTGTTCTGGTACGAATGAACTTGTCAAATAACACAAATTCTTTGATACAGGCATATATACATCAGTTTTTTTTAACAATCAATAGTGCATATTTGGTACCATTTCATGAGTGCAAAATTCCCTTTGCACCTTTTCTAAATCTATCTGCATTTTCTCTTAGGGCTATCTCCTTGTTTGTACTGTTTCCTTAAGTTGTGCATTTAGATTTTGTCCTTGCTAATATACTGCAGATTCTTCAGTGAAATTCGTTATGCAAGAGTTTTCCTTTTGAATCATGTAGGGATCCAAAATGTTTAATATTCTCCACTTCATTTAGCATTTTTCCTCAACAGGAGACCAGGTTTCATTATCACATAAAATCTTCGAACCCAAATCTGCGGTAATCATAGCTGTGTGCACTATGAACCACGGGAAAGTTTACATGGTTGTAAATACTTACAGTATTTCAGAAAAACACATTATCACTACACATCCTAGAATGATCTTTTTCAACAAAGCTTCCCAACACTAGACTAACGTCTGTTAACTTTGGATTCTTGGTTCCAACTCTGCCGCGTCTATTCTACTTTTCTGCCGGCTGAATAATACTGAGCCTAACCATTGGTTGGAAATCACATGACCAATGCTTGGCGTAAGCGAAGCTAACCTGATTAATGCTTGGCGTTTCGAAGCTAAGCTGGCCTAATTAGACATCTGTTGTCCCGATTTATTAATATCTTCTGTTTCTAATAAGAATTTATTTTATGTTAATTTGTGCCTCTTTCTGTTACTGGTATAGTCTATTTCTGAAGAAGAAAACCACGGTATACGCGGCTACAGGATTCCAAGTATGTTGTTGATGATATCATTACCAGTTTGCTAGTAAGAAAAGAAATGGAGACAAGAAGCATCCCTGTCGCACTCCTGTTCCCATCCCAAACGGTACGCAAGCTGTCCCTAGCGAAGAACTCCAAAATGCCTCGTCATTGTTTACTGGTTCTCCCCGGGCGCTAAAAATCCTCGGTACACCACTTTCCCAAACATGTAAAATTTGCTGCAAGGATTTTCTGTCTGGAATATAGGTAGCCGAAAAAGAATTGAAAAAAAAAACCACACACACATGCGTGCATATAGAGTACAAACACAAACAAATTACAATGTTTGTGGTGGATGTGTATAAATAACACTTATTATGTTACATATTTGTTGAAAGTGGTAACATATTGAGCACATGTTACATTTATGTTAAAAAGTTATAAAGCATTACTGAGTAAATTATCCCCAGCAGGATATACAGATGTGGAACTGGTCCTCATACTCTCTCTCCCTGCAGGAACATGACCATCTTCCTCACCTTCACTTTCTATCTTCACTATGTGTCCCTGAAAACAAAATATTGAACATATTCAAGTTTGAAACAAACCACAAGTCTTAAACATTGCCCAGTTTGATAACTAAATGATACATTTTTATGTATTTAAATTACTTTCTTTTCTCAGCCGTTTATGCCTCTGTCCCTGATGAAGACGTTATATATTACATTTACATATACTACACTGTTACAAATTTTAAAAAAAACAAAGTACCTAGCAATAAGAAATAAAATGTTTAAATGAACAATACTTTAACAGATTTCTCAGTTTAACTCACTTTGGCTGTATAAACATTTGTTATCAAGAATTTAAAAGAATATTCACTTTAAAATGTGTACTGATGTCCTGTTTTATTTTTCAATCCAGAAATGTGAACTTCTGTTCCATATTTTATTGCAATCTGAAAAGAGAAATGAATTATAGGTAATAAAATCTTAGACAATTTGTTACATGCTGGTTATTTGAGATTGATATCACAAGAAATTTCACACAATTTTTTTTTTTTAAATATAAGGAAGAGTGATACATGTTAAATATTAGTATGTCCAATGTCGCATTCAACAGTCTTTGCTATACTGATTTTCTTCTGAATGGGATTGTTATTGTTAATCAGAATCAGCGTCATTGCACTCCGGGCAAACCCATAGGTGCTCAGTCTCCCACAGTAAATGTTGAAGGGGATGAATGCTAATTGTTCCTGTTGCACACTGGTTGTATACACGGCGGATGTGTCCTCTCATATGTCCATCCCTGCTGGTCTTACATTTGATGCCAAATTCCAGCAGTCTTAGCCTTGATGATTCATCAATTGCAGTGTCCTATCTAATAGATGAACATGAATTGCCCTCAGTATTTCTTCCTTATCCATGGCCAATGCACCTTTTATGGGTGCTCTTGAAGCTAGTCTGTCAGCTCTTTCATTGCCACGTACCCCGACATGACCAGGACAGTATATCAATTTCAGTTCTTGAAGATTTGATGCTTCTATGGTTGTTTTCCATTCATGTTAAAAACAACCATTTTGGACCTTTCGAATCATGGATTGTGAGTCTGATACAATAACTGCCTTTGTTAATAAAGTCTCAGACAGCCATCTTAAGGCAGCAGTAACTGCCTCTACCTCCATTCTCATGCTGGAGGTTGTTATCATGTAAGCCCTGCTATGTTCAGCGACGGTTCTGCCCTTAACTGTAGCAGAGAAGCCCCACCCTAATTTATTACCACAGATTACAGACCCATCAGTGTACACAATGGCATCAACATCCCCAGCATTATCATTTATCAGCTGATCAACTTCCAGCTCCGCTCTCCCATTGGCCCAAGTTCTGCATTCTCTACCAAGGCTGATGATGACTTGCTGGTAGTTCATCCAGCTCTCATCTGACCTACTCCACTCTTCTCCCTTGAATATGCTTTAAACTTGGGTCACCTGTCTTACAGTCTCCTCCACCTGCACCATCCATGACATCCCCCTCTTTATTCTAGCTCATTTGATGTCAGCTATGTTCCCATGGGGGGATGTCTTCTGTCTGTGGTTACACATATATATATATATATGCTTTTGCCTGGGCCATGGTATATCTGGATCTAATTGACAGCAATCCAAGCATGTGCCGCATCATTACAATAGGGGTATCTTGCATGCAGCCCAAGACAATCCGCATCCCTTCATTTTGAATACATTCCAGTTTTCACATTGTGATATTGACACAGTGAGTATTTCCAGGCCATACTTGATTACAGATAAGACCAGCTGATGATACAAGAGAAACAGTAGTCTCTGCTCTGGGAGCACTGCAGCCATTGTTTTTAGGGCTGCCAGACCTCACTTGCACTTCTGTATGATGTCAAATCTTTAATAATTATAAAGTGCATGCAAAATGGTTTGCTCAGAATCCACACTGGACCTCATCCAAATGTAGCTCAGCTAGGTGTCTGAGTCTCTGCTCTAGTATTCTAGAGTAGATTTTACCAGGGACACTGACTGTAGACCCTTACGAGTAATAGGTCGCCTGCTGCTCCAATATAGTTGACCATTTCTGGTGTTATACCATCATGCCCTGCTGCTTTGTCCCTCTTGATTTTCTCCAGTGCTGCCTTCAGTTCTTCCATCTTTATGTCATCTTCATCACCATTGGTTTCCCCTTCTGTGCTAGTGGTTATCATTTCTGATGCTTGACCTTGCTTACCATCAAGGAGGTTTGAGAAATATTCTTTCCATTATTTCCTTCGCGGCAGTAAGCAATTTGCCTGGTTTGTCCTTTATAAATTTCAGATGGCTTTTTTTTTCCTTCCTCGTAATTTTTAGGGTCTTACAGAACAATTTCTGGTTTTCTTGCGCGTCATTTTCTAGCTTTTCTCTAAATTCTTCCCACACTTCTGTTTTACTGCTAGCACTCTGTTCTTCGCTTCTGTTCTGAGTATCACATATTCTCTATTTGTCCTGCTGTGTTTTTAGCTCCTAAATATTGTTTCCATGCCACTTTCTTCTCTCTTATTTTCTCTTTGACTTCCTCTGTCCCCCAAGGTGTCCTCTTTCTCTTGTTCCTAAGTCGGGCACCACATGCTTCTGCAGCAGCTGTCTTTATGATGTCCTTGAATTTAAGAAAGAGAGTTTCCTAATCATCTGGTTGTTCTTCTGTGTTTCTCAGCGCTGCAGCAATAATATTTATTTATAATGACATAAATGAAAGTAATTTGATATAAATGTTCCCATTGAGCCACTTTATTTTATTGTGTCAGCAATAGATCTTTTCTGTTCTTTACCTTTTAGTTCCCTGTGAGGTACAGTGTAGTCACATTTTATGTTAGAGAAGCCCTAATGAGGACCTCACATAATTGAAAACTAATGTTCTCACAGGAATAAATGTAAAGTAGAGGGTGTCTTCTCACATAAATAAATATAAAGTAGAGGGTGTCTTCTCACATAAATAAATGTAAAGTAGGTGGTTTCTTCTCACATGCATAAATTTACAACAACTGCAGCATTTTTTTTGGCCATTAAGCCTTTAAACATGACAATTTTACTAATAAATGTCATCTTTCCTTCTTATTACAGTATCATATAATAAGTATAGAACAAATATAGGCCATCTTACAAGTACCATGATGAGCTGATCATACAGAAGTGCTAGTGAGGTCTGGCAGCTTTACAAACAATGACTGCTACACACCTGGAGCAGGGACTATTGTTTCTCCTATATCATCAGCTGGTCATGTCAGTAATTGAATATGAGCTGGGAATACTCATGCTGTCAATATTACAATGTAAATGGCTGCAAACACAATCAAAATGAAGGGTTGCTTATCATCATGGGCTGTGTATGAGATAAAACCACTGTGACTATGAAGTACATGCTTGGAACGGTCTTGATTAGATCCAGATATGCGATGGTCATGACAAAAAGCCTATATGCTGATAACCACAGACAGAAGACACCTCCTACATGGGATCATAGTTGGCATATACGCAGTATGAATAAAGAGGGATATCATGAATGGCAGAGGGAACAATAGGGCAGGTGATCACAGTTAAAAATATGTTCAAAGAGGAGGAGTGAAGTAAGTAAGGTGAGAACTTATTAAAATATGAGCAAGTCATCAACAGCTTTGGTAGGGAGTGCAGAGCTTGAGGTCATGGAGCTGGAAATTAATCAACTAATAAATGATTATAGCAAGAACAAAAACAAATATATAATGATTAGTGAGGTATGGCAGGGGAAAATGAAGATCTTGTGAGGTACAAGTGCTACATATTGTTGATGAAAAAATAAAATCACATACAAAAATCTGTTCAAACACTTCAAGCCTTCACATTTCTCTACTTCCTTACTTTCCCTTTTTATTGTTTTGGGTTGTTAACACTGTGACAGGTACGAGCAGACAACTTTTAAGAAATGGAAAAACACAAACATGCAAACACTCACAAAATTTAGAAATTTAAATTGACATTATTTACAGCTATTGGACAGGAAAAGTGAAGCCACATCTGGTTTTGGCTACTGAAGAAATTATCTGGACTTAGAGGCACCATATGGCCTATATCATAATTTTAACTGAGGTTAAACTGAACATATTAATTCATACATTTAAAAATAAAATTAGAAATCTGGATAAGGAGACTGCATCTCTTATGTTGCACAGACTGGCTGTTGGTACATACTTTATAGTTAGTCTTAACCTTACTACAAGTCAGTTTCAAGTTTCGTCAAACAGCATTAACTTACTCTAACTTACAAGTAGTAATACACACAACTTTACACTTTACATTTAACTGCAAGATAAATTTGCACCAGCGTGATAAATGTCTGAATTTTAACTGAAAATGTAAAAATACCTGGCAATGAGCTGGTTTAAATTGTTTCAATACATTGGCACAAGTGTGTGAACATTTTGGAATGGGGAATACAATTTTATGAAGCTGAAATTTTATACTTCTTTATATCTGTTACTAGCACTGCTAATCATCTGTTTATGAGCAATAACAAGAGATTCCTCGTCTTCACACTGGCTATAAGCTGATCAAGAATGGCTGCTTATTTCTCAGTGAACAGAAGAGAATTATAGTGACAGTAGTTTTTCTGTTAGTCTTAGTGATTCAGATGATGACTTTGCTAAGACTTCATGTTAGAATATTCATGAATGTGATTAATCTGATGGGGATACTGAGCAGCTGAAGGAACAGGTATATGAAGTACCATAACAACTGCTAAACTTTCAGCCAGTAAATGGAAAGGAAAGCATAAAAACTCAATTCAAACAACCAGTAAAGTTAACAGTACAGCTACAAGTTGAGAGGCAAGTAGAGTCTCACAAGATATCCTAGAGTGGATAGAAATTGCTGAAGGCATGAAACAGAATACATTTCATTTTCGTCAAAAGGTGTGACTTAGGGGCTTGACCTGTCAACCTTAGTGAAATGATACAGTGTTTTATTTACTGATGAAATTAAAGATTACATGTGTCATAATAATAATAATAATAGCCCCTTCAGTCATAACTGACTATGGGAATGCGCCCCTGAGGTGACAGCCCTCAGCTGCTTATTTTCCTGGTGCTCTTTTCGACGTTATCTCCTCTCCTCTGCTTGTTGTGTGAGCGTCTCTTCGCCCAATCTGAGTTGGTGCCGTAAATAGCATCGCCACTTAGTCCGATCGGCAGCTTCATCCTCCCATGTTGCTGGATCCATGTCCAGTGCCCTCATATCTTTCTTGCACACATCTTTGAACCTCAGCTGTGGTCGCCCAACTGTTCTCTTGCCATCTGCTAATTGTCCGTAGAAGATATCTTTTGGGATGCGACCATCTTCCATGCGGCGAATATGGCCAAGCCATCGAAGTCTGCGCTGTCTTAGCAGTGTAAACATACTTTGAAGGCCAGCACGTGACAACACCTCGACATTAGTCACTTTATCTTTCCACGAGATGCCGAGGGTGTGGCGTAGACACCGCAAATGGAAGGTATTGAGCCTTCTTTCTTGCTTAGCATAGGTTGTCCAGGTCTCGCTGCCATATAGGAGTGTGCTGGTGACGCAGTCATTATATACCGCAGCTTTGGTCTTCATTGTGAGTTTAGAGTTTCCCCAAACACGCGATGTGAGGCGGGCAAAGGTAGCTGCAGCTTTGCCAATGCGGCTGTCGATTTCTGTATCCAGTGAGAGTTTGTCAATGATGGTAGACCCTAGGTATGTGAAGTGGTGCACCACTGCCAATTCATAGTTATCGATAGTGATAACTGGTGCAGCACCCACATCCTGACTCAGCACATTCGTTTTCTTTAGACTTATTGTGAGGCCAAAGTCCTTGCATGCTTTACTGAAGCGATTCATCAAGCTCTGAAGCTCCTGTTGGCTTTGAGTGACGACTGCAGCATCATCAGCGAACAAGTCTCTTATAGTGACCCTTCTGATTTTTGTTTTTGCCTTCAGCCTTGAAAGATTAAACAGACTGCCATCTGACCTAGTGTGAAGGCATATTCCTTCAGTTGCATCTCTGAATGCATGTTTCAAGAGTAAAGCAAAGAAGATTCCGAAGAGGGTCGGAGCCAGAACACAGCCTTGTTTAACGCCACTTTGTATATCAAAGGGCTGTGACGTGCTTCCAGCATATTGAACTGTTCCCTTCATGTCATCATGGAATGACTTTATCATTTCCAGCATTTTAGAAGGGCAGCCTATTTTCAGGAGGATTTTAAAGAGTCCATTCCTACTAACCAGGTCAAATGCTTTTTTGAGGTCTATAAAGGCGATATATAATGGTCTTTTCTGGTCTCTTGATTTTTCCTGAAGCTGGCGGAGAGAGAAGATCATGTCTGTTGTTGATCTGCCAGCTCGGAATCCACATTGTGCCTCTGGATATATGCGCTCAGCTAACTTGTGTAGTCGCATTAAGATGACTTTGGCAAAAACCTTACCAACAATACTAAGAAGAGACATGCCTCTGTAGTTATTGCAATCACTTCTGTCTCCTTTATTTTTATACAGTGTTACAATCTTGGCATCTCGCATGTCTTGAGGAATAGTTGTCTCTTCCCAGCACTGGCAGAGCATCCTATGCAGGGGATGTAATAGCGTGCTCTTACATCATTTGATTAAGTCAGGAGGAATCCCATCACTGCCTGGTGCTTTGCCAGAGGCCAAGCTATCAATGGCCTTGCTGAGTTCCTCTACATGTGTCAGTGCATCAGTTATTATGCCAAACTCAAATGTATTCAGAATAATCCTTTGAAGCAATATTTAATGTATGCTCAATGAACCAAAGTCACATGCCCTGAACTGGATAAATTTACTGCTGTCCTAATAAATATTGGGATTCAGAAGAAACCACTCATCCGTGACTACTGGTCTACATCTGCAGAATTGTAATGACCTTGGTTTAGTCACATGTTTTTAAGAAATAGAAATGAAGTATTATATCTTATTAAGCTTCATGTCTCTGATGACATTCACAAGAAATAGAAATGAAGTGTTATATATTATTATGTTTCATGTCTCTGATGGCATTCACAAGAAACAGAAATGAAGTATTATATCTTATTATGTTTCATGTCTCTGATGGCATTCACAAGAAACAGAAATGAAGTATTATATCTTATTATGCTTCATGTCTCTGATGACATTCACAAGAAACTGAAATGAAGTATTATCTTATTAAGCTTCATGTCTCTGATGACATTCACAAGAAATAGAAATGAAGTATTATATCTTATTAAGCTTCATGTCTCTGATGACATTCACAAGAAATAGAAATGAAGTATTATATCTTATTATGCTTCATGTCTCTGATGACATTCACAAGAAATAGAAATGAAGTATTATATCTTATTATGCTTCATGTCTCTGATGACATTCACAAGAAATAGAAATGAAGTATTATATCTTATTAAGCTTCATGTCTCTGATGACATTCACAAGAAATAGAAATGAAGTATTATATCTTATTATGTTTCATGTCTCTGATGACATTCACAAGAAATAGAAATGAAGTATTATATCTTATTATGCTTCATTTCTCTGATGACATTCACAAGAAATAGAAATGAAGTATTATATCTTATTATGTTTCATGTCTCTGATGACATTCACAAGAAATAGAAATGAAGTATTATATCTTATTATGCTTCATGTCTCTGATGACATTCACAAGAAATAGAAATGAAGTATTATATCTTATTATGCTTCATGTCTCTGATGACATTCACAAGAAATAGAAATGAAGTATTATATCTTATTATGTTTCATGTCTCTAATGACATTCACGAGAAATAGAAATGAAGTATTATATCTTATTAAGCTTCATGTCTCTGATGACATTTACAAGAAATAGAAATGAAGTA
The DNA here is from genome assembly GCA_024509875.1 of Oreohelix idahoensis. Classification (NCBI taxonomy): domain Eukaryota; kingdom Metazoa; phylum Mollusca; class Gastropoda; order Stylommatophora; family Oreohelicidae; genus Oreohelix; species Oreohelix idahoensis. The sequence goes on from JAMPIV010020084.1 coordinate 47,342, forward strand.
TTATATCTTATTATGTTTCATGTCAACTCCGCCTATGCCGGTCCCAAGCCCGGATGAAAAAGGAGGAGGGCGGCCTGCATGGAGGCCGTAAGGAGGCAGCCCCTCCACCATGCAAAGGCACAACAGGCCAATCACCTGTTTGTCTTAAACCATGATTACAAGTAAAATAAGAGAGAAAACCGGACGGATTCTAAAGGCGACGAACTGGAACGGACTACGGACTACGACTTATGGAACTTGGAACACAAGAGGTATAAATGGGAAAGAAGAGGAGCTGATGGAAGAGATGAGGAAAGCAAAACTAGAAATCCTGGCAATTACCGAAACAAAGAAAAAGGGACAAGGAGTCATGGATCTCGATGGCAACACTCTGCTATACAGTGGTGTACCCACATCTGAAAGAGCTAAAGGGGGCGTGGGTTGCATTGTGACCAAAAACCAGAAAGATAGTATCAAGGGATGGAACTTTGTCTCGGAGCGCATTATGGTTGTAAAACTAAAAGAAGGAGAAACCATAGTCAACCTGGTCATAGTGTATGGGCCAAATGAGGATGAGAGAGCAGAGGTCAAGGAAGAATTCTTCGAGCTGCTTCAAAGGACAGTGGATGACTGCCTAGATGAAATTATCATGCTCGGAGATTTCAATGCCAGAGTTGGAAATGACCATGCTAGATGGGGTGGAGTTATCGGAAGATATGGAGAAGATACTCTCAATGACAATGGAAAGCGACTCCTCAGATTCTGCAGTGAGCAGAATCTGATCATTACCAACACAAAGTTCCCCCATAAGCGCATACATGCATACACTAGGTGTGAACCAACAAAGAATGAGAAGTCAGTGATTGACTATGCCATTGTTAGGAGGAGCTCATTCAAATATGTCCGGGATGCTAGAGTCTGGAGGGGGCCAGAGATTGGAAGTGATCACTACCTGCTTACAATCAAAAGAACAACTGAAAGAGTTGCTCAGCCTAGGAACTGCCCAGCACCACGCAAGAAACCAAGTAAACGAACGGAAGAAATAAGCATTAAGACCTACAAGCTGAAAGAGCCAGAAATTAAGACCAGCTATCAGGGGCTTATTGCTACAGCGGTGAGAAACACAGAAGAACAACCTGATGACTTGGAAACCCTGTGGCTTAAATTCAAGGACATCATAAAGACAGCTGCTGCAGAAGCATGTGGTGAAGTCCGACTTGGGAACAAGAGAAAGAGGACACCTTGGTGGACAGAAGAAGTCAAAGAGAAAATAAGAGAGAAGAAAATGGCATGGAAACAATACTTAGGAGCTAAAAACACAGCAGGACAAATAGAGAAATATAGAGAATATGTGATACTCAGAACAGAAGCAAAGAACAAGGTGCTAGCAGCAAAACAGAAGTCCTGGGAAGAATTTGGAGAAAAGCTAGAAAAAGATGTGCAAGAAAGCCAGAAATTGTTCTATAAGACCCTAAAGAACATGAGGAAGGAAAAACAATGTCCTCTTAAATTTATAAAGGACAAGCAAGGCAAATTGCTTACTGCCCCGAAGGAAGTAATGGAAAGATGGAAAGAATATTTCTCAGAACTCCTTGATGGTGAGCAAGGTCAAGCATCAGAAATGATAACCACTAGCACAGACGAGAAAACCAATGGTGGTGAAGATGACATAATGATGGAAGAACTGAAGGCAGCACTGGAGAAAATCAAGATGGGCAAAGCAGCAGGGCACGATGGTATAACACCAGAAATGGTTAAGTACATGAGAGCATCAGGCGACCTATTACTCCTAAGGGTCCTACAGGCAGCGTGGTGCAACAAGGCCATACCAAAGGATTGGGAGATTGCCATCATAACACCGATTTTCAAAAAGGGTGACAATCGACAATGAGGAAACCATAGAGGCATATCCCTTCTCAGTGTCCCTGGTAAAGTCTACTCTAGAATCCTAGAGCAGAGACTCCGATGCCTAGCTGAGCCACAATTGGATGAAGCCCAGTGCGGATTCCGAGCAAACCGAAGTACTCAAGACCTAATCTTCACACTCAGGCAGCTGAGTGAAAAGGCCCTTGAGTACAAGAGTGAGATCCATCTTTGTTTCATAGATCTGGAAAAGGCGTTTGACAGGGTCCCCTGGAGCAAACTTTGGGACTGTTTGGCAAGGAAGAACATTCCAGCACCTCTGATTCATGCTATACAGAGCTTCTACAAGTCTTGCAGAAATTATGTGAGGACAGCAAACTATAAGTCAGAAGAGTTCAGGACCACCACTGGTGTAAGACAAGGCGATATCCTGTCACCTTTTATTTTCATACTCCTCATGGACGATGTCATCAAGGCATGTAAGGAGAGAACAAGAAAGTATTCAGTGGGGTACTGGAAGATGAGACAGGTCTGTATTTCAGAGCTAGCATTTGCTGATGATGTTGTCATGATTGCTAAATCAGAGACACATCTCCAATCCAACCTGCAAGTCTGGAAGGAAGAGCTGGAGAAGAGAGGGATGGTCATAAGCAGCTCTAAAACAAAATCCATGGTGATATCACGAGAAAAAAGAAAACATCAGATTAAGTTGGGAGAACAGGTCCTGGAGCAGGTCGACCACTTTAAATATCTCGGAGTTATTATAGACCGAAAGGGAGGCATCAAAGAAGAGTTGGCCACTCGAAAAGCAGCGGCTGGGAGACTTTTTCAGGCCATAAATCGAGGATTCCTCAGCAAGAAAGAGGTTGGTAAGAAAACGAAGATGGCTGTATACCGCTCCACCTATGTCCCAGTCTTGACATATGGATGCGAGTCATGGGCAATGACTACAACCCACAAAAGCCAGATCCAAACCTCAGAAATGAGGTATCTGAGGAAGGTGGTTGAAGTAACAAGAAGAGACATGGTACGCAACCAGACGATACGTCAAGGCCTAAAATCCCACCCGCTGCAGACCCAAATAGAACAGTCCCAACTAAGATGGTTTGGCCATGTCTGTAGAATGGGAACGAACGAACGAACGAACTTTATTTTCGAAGGGTTGAGAATTGGGCGCGCAGGCCCGTCTAACATTCTGCCCTTTCACTCTCATTTATCTTGCATACTATATCCTTTTATTCCCACATACTTACTTACTTAGTCGTTCCCCTTCTACCGTGAGGTGTAGAGGTTTGGAAGAGAGAGCGCCAGACTATTCTATCAGCTGTCTTCTTCCTGGCCTGGTTCCATTCTAGTCCTCGGTCCTTCAAAGATTGTCTAATGTTGTCCTCCCAGCGGAGGAAGGTGGCTACCACGACAAGCATGGGAAACAAAGAGCCAGGGATCCAGACCCCCAGGACGACCCAGAGTCCGCTGGGAGGACAACATTAGACAATCTTTGAAGGACCGAGGACTAGAATGGAACCAGGCCAGGAAGAAGACAACCTCTACACCTCACGGTAGAAGGGGAACGACTAAGTAAGTAAGTATAGACTTTCAAGAAATATAAATGAAGTTAATATAGTCACTGGCGCTCTCTCTTCCAAACCTATTGTCTATTATAATCTGTATATTTCATGTCTCTGATGACTTTCACAAGAAATAGAAATGAAGAGCTTCATGTCTCTGATGACATTCACAAGAAATAGAAATGAAGTATTATATCTTATTATGCTTCATGTCTCTGATGACATTCACAAGAAATAGAAATGAAGTATTATATCTTATTAAGCTTCATGTCTCTGATGACTTTCACAAGAAATAGAAATGAAACAAAGATGTCTCTGATGACAAGAAATAGAAACAAGCTTCATGTCTCTGATGAATATAGAAATGAAGTATTATATCTTCATGTTTGAATGACTTCACGAAATGTCTATGTTTCAATCTGATGACATTCACAAGAAATAGAAATGAAGTATTATATCTTATTATAATATTCACAAGAAATGAAATAAAGTATTATATCTTATTATGCATGTCTCTCATCACAAGAAATAGAAATGAAGTATTATATCTTAACTGTCTATGATGACAAGCTTCATGTCTCACATTCACAAGAAATAGAAATGAAGTATTATATCTTATTATGTTTCATGTCTCTGATGACTTTCACAAGAAATATCTTAAATGAAGTATTATATCTTATTATGCTTCATGTCTCTGATGACATTCACAAGAAATAGAAATGAAGCTTCATGTCTTGATGACATCACAAGAAATAGAAATGAAGTATTATATCTTATTATGTTTCATGTCTCTGATGACATTCACAAGAAATAGAAATGAAGTATTATATCTTATTATGTTTCATGTCTCTGATGACATTCACAAGAAATAGAAATGAAGTATTATATCTTATTATGAAATGAAGTATTCATATCTTATTATGTTTCATGTCTCTGATATGACATTCACAAGAAATAGAAATGAAGTATTATATCTTATTATGTTTCATGTCTCTGATGACATTCACAAGAAATAGAAATGAAGTATTATATCTTATTATGTTTATGATGACATTCACAAGAAATAGAAATTATTATATCTTATTATGTTTCATGTCTCTGATGACATTCACAAGAAATAGAAATGAAGTATTATATCTTATTATGTTTCATGTCTCTGATGACATTCACAAGAAATAGAAATGAAGTATTATATCTTATTATGTTTCATGTCTCTGATGACATTCACAAGAAATACAAATAAAGTAATATATCTTATTATGTTTCATGTCTCTGTATTCACAAGAAATAGAAATAAAGTCTTATCTTATTATGCTTCATGTCTCTGATGACATTCACAAGAAATAGAAATGAAGTATTATATCTTATTATGCTTCATGTCTCTGATGACATTCACGAAATAGAAATAAAATTATATCTTATTAAAGTCTCTGATGACCATTCACAAGAAATACAAATAAAGTATTATATCTTATTATGCTTCATGTCTCTGATGAACAATTTTGTTACAAAAATTTCTGAATGCCTCTGATTTCACGAGGAAAAGAAAAGACTGAACCATTGATGAACATTTTGTTACAAAAATTTCTGAATACCTCATTCCACAAACAAGCAAGATGTTGTGTACAGCCTTTAGAGATAAAAAGGCACAGAAATCTGTTTTTGTTGTGTTTTCTCAGGCCTAAGTAGAGACCATAACCACATGGAAGAGCATTCTTCTTTTCCTTAGCAGCTGACCATCAAAGCAGTCAGTTGCCATCATGCCTGGTGGTGTCTTGTAGGGCAACAACAAATTGATTCCACTTTGCTCTGTCGGGGGCCATCCTTCTTACAGTGAACCAACTCTTTTTCATTCTTTGCATCATAGCCTCCACAGTCCTTCGACAAATTGTTTTTGGTCAGCCTCTCTTTCGTTTTCCTTCAGGGGTCCATAGCATAGCTGTTCTTGTGATGGCATCGGGGTCTCTTCTGAGGACATGGCCAACCCAGTTCCAGCGTCTGCCAGTTATGATGGTGTGCATATCCTCTTGCTTGCTCCGAGTAAGCAGATCTTGGTTGGTGATGCTTGATATTCAGCCAAAAGATTCAGAGAATTTTTCTTTAGCATGTTGTGTGAAACGAGGACAATTTTGACATTTCTTTCTCTGTAACTCTCCAGCTTTCCACACCATAGAGAAGCACAGAAAGCACACAGCCCTGATATAATCTTAATTTTGTGCTTGTGCTGACATGAAAGGACTATCAGATGTTGTTTAGACTAAAAAAGGCTGTTCTTGCTTTGTTCATTCCGTTGTTACTGTCTTTGCTTACTTTGCCGTCTGGTGTTACTATGCATCCTAGGAATGTGAAAGTGTGTCTGTTCCAGTTGCTGATTCCTTACTGATATGGGCTCAGGGTTGCTCACATTGAGCGTCATGACCTCTGACTTCTTTAGGTTGATGTTCAAGCCCACCTGCTGGCTATACTTTTAAGTCTATCCGTTTGTTCCTGGATGTGTTGATGGAATGTGCTAGCAGTGCAATGTCATCTGCATAATCCGGATCTTCCAATGTAGAAAATGTAGTCCATCTTATTCCTCTTGGACTGCCCTCTGTTGTCTGGCGCATCATCCAGTCTATGACTGTTAAAAATAGAGTGGTTGATAAGGGGCATCCCTGTTGTACTCCTGTCTTCACCTCAAAGGTTAGGTTGCTCTGTCCAACGCTACATGTAAAGTTGGCATAGAGGCTTTTTATGATTGACACTATGCAGTTTGGAATTCCATAAGCCCTCAGCATTTTCCATAAACTGTCCCTATGTATACGATCAAAAGCCTTTTCAAAATCAATGAAATTAATGTACAGCTGTCTTTGCCATTCTGAGCACTGCTCTATAATGTTCCTGAGGGTAAATATATGATCTACACATCTTCTATTCTTTCTAAATCCTGCTTGTTCTTTCCTCAGTTTGTGGTCTACTGCTTTTGAAATTCTCTGTATAATTATCCTGCCAAGTATTTTGCTGGGAACTGAGAGAAGAGTTATTCCTCTCCAATTATTGCAGTCTGTAAGATCTTCCTTTTTGGGGAATTTGACAATTATTCATTTGTTCCACTCCGTAGGTGTTGTCCCTGTTTTCCAGACTTGTGCAAATAGTGGTTCTAATAGTTCTGCTGCTAGCTCAGGGTCTGTTTTAAATAGCTCTGCATTTAAGTTTTCATGACCAGGAGCTTTTCCATTCTTTAACCCTTTGATTGCTGTGATGACTTCTTCTTTTCATGGAATGTCTGTATTAACATCTAGATCATTTTCAGCCTCAGGAACATTCAATTGTGTCTCTGGTGGTTCCTTGTTCAGAGTGTCTCTGAAATGCTCTGCCCATCTTGTTTCCTGTGACTCTGCTGTCGTGATGAGATTTCCTTGCTTATCTCTTACTAATGTAATATTGTTTGCACCTTGTTTTCCGCTGATAATATTTTGTATACTGTGCTTTGTTCATTTCTCAGTTCTGCCTCCTCTGCCTGTCTTGCAAGATCGTCTAGGAAATTCCTTTTGTTGGCTCGGGTTTGGCATTTAACTTCCTTGTCCAGCTGACTGTTCTGTTTGCTATATAGTTGCTTTAACGTGGGGGACTTTGCTTCTGTTTTCTTTCTTTTCATTTCCTTTCTCATTGTTATGGTTATTTGAGATATTGATATCACAAGAAATTTTATTGAATTTTTTTTTTTTTAAATAATGGTGAAAAACAAATTGGATGGATGTGAAAAAAAAAAATTGAAAAAAGGTGATTCGTCTTACGAGGACAAAAGACAAAGAAAATAGCCACCATTACGGCCACAAGGCCTTCGTCAGGGAAAGGAAAGAAAGTGAAGGCTAGATAGGAACAATGAGAACCTAAATAAATATTTAAAAATATAAAAATAGGTACTTCCCTTAAGGCATCGAAGTCCTAACACTTTTGCTGCCCGCGAACGGACAAGTGTGCCCGGAAAAGGGAATGACTGCCACCACTGGATGTACACAATACATACTAAGGAACTAAACAACGAAACTGAACAATAAACTACCAAAATGTAATATTAGTGGGGACTGGAAATAGAAGAGGACAGAATGAGTTGGAGATTAATAAATATAAAATAAAAAAATCAAGACATATTAAACACAGTGTATTACATATTCATACATATTATTGAAGGGCGGCAGAAAAATAGAATAAGAGTCGAAAGAGTCAAAATATAACACGAGAGGAAAGGGTGACCTCAGACAAAGGTATGTAGAGTGTTCAGACCAGCTGGTTTTAGACACACCATGCGGTGATAAGACGGTTCACAAGCTGTTCTCGGCTAGCAGTGTCAGAGGAGCAGGATCTGATTGCCGTGACCTGGATGTCAATGGGACCACTGTAATCAGGACCGACAATTAAAGTGTATGGCAACTGGTGTGGATTTTTGCTGAGAGATGTCATTCAAGTGCTGGCTGAATCTGTCCCCAAGTCATTTGCCTGTTTGGCCAATATAGGTTTTGCAGCAACGTTTACATATAATCGTATAAATGACATTGCGCGACTCACACGTGAAGCTACTAGTGATGGTGTATGTAGCCTCAGGAAAAGACACCTTGTGGGTTGAGATGACATACTTGCACATGTTGCATCGTGTCCGACCACAGGGTAAGGTGCCAAAGTTGAATTTAATTTCTAACATGTAAATGTAAGGTAGAGTGATACATGTTATATAGTAGTATGTCCAATGTCACATTCAACAGTCTTCGCTATTCTGATTTTTTTCTGAATGATTCAGAGCTGTCAAGTGCAAGCAAAATGTGTATTTGATCTTTTTTTTTTAAATTGTAATTTCTACCTATAATCTATCTTTACTTGTGCTTTTTACACCACTGTAAGGCATTTGAGACATTAAAACATGAGAAAATTATAAAAAAGCTAGAAAGCATCAACATCGATGGTAAGGACCTGAGAATTATAAACAACATGTACTGGCAACAAACATCAGCTTTGAAAATTATAAGCCACACAGGAACATTTTAGCAGATTAAAAATGGGTGTTATACATGTTTTTGATAGTATGTCTGTGATGGCATTTTGGACAGTTTGTGCCATACTGATCTCGAGTGTTGGCTACTGTTGAACCACTACTGCAAAGCAGGGGAGGCAATACTGTATAATTGAGGATCTCGTCTGGGATTAGTGAACTTGGGCACCCATTAGTGATAAATCACAATTGGGCGACTCGCGCCGAGATAGATTATAGAACCTGTCTAGTAATTCCCTTGACGTTTGACATAAATTTTAGATTTACTGAAAGAATATTGTCAAGTATGTGTTTGTATTAAGACTGAGCATACATTGTATGTATAAATAACAGTAAAAGTAACTGTGTAGAGAATAATTGAAAGAAACAAAATCTTTTGTAACTAAAGTTACAGTTAAATAAGTTCACTTGGTGTGGTAAATTAAGTGTTGTAACTAAAGTTAAAGTTACAGTTAAATAAGTTCACTTGGTGTGGTAAATTAAGTGTTGTAACTAAAGTTAAAGTTACAGTTAAATAAGTTCACTTGGTGTGGTAAATTAAGTGTTGTAACTAAAGTTAAAGTTACAGTTAAATAAGTTCACTTGGTGTGGTAAATTAAGTGTTGTAACTAAAGTTAAAGTTACAGTTAAATAAGTTCACTTGGTGTGGCAAATTAAGTGTAGTAACTAAATTTAAAGTTACAGTTAAATAAGTTCACTTGGTGTGGCAAATTAAGTGTTGTAACTAAAGTTAAAGTTACAGTTAAATAAGTTCACTTGGTGTGGTAAATTAAGTGTTGTAACTTTGTAGTTTTACTACTTAGTAACTGTTGTCAATTTTATGTAGCTTTGTAAAAAGACTTTTTGCCCAGAATGGCAGAATGCCAAAACCTCTATGCTTTTTACATTAATCTAGGCCACGAACTTGGGTTTTCAGCCAGAGAACTTTCTGACTTCGTTTTTACTTTGGTGAGAGAACAGAAACAAAAAGATAAAGAAGAAAAGGACAGGCTGGAGGCAGAGAAAGCCACACTCAGCAAGGAGAAGGCCTCTGAATGGGAGGAAAGGAGACTGGCCAGACAGCACAAAAAGGCCCAGACCAAAGAGAAAGAAAAGCAAAGAGCTTTTGAGGAGCAGAAAGCTGAAAAGCAAAGAGCTCACGAAGCCATGGAAAGAGAAAAGGAGAGATGGAAAGAAAAAAGGAGAGGGCATTCGCTAAGGAGAAGGGACAGCCGAAAGAGCAGAAAAGGAACAGGAGAGGGCATTCCAAGAACAGAAGGAACAGGCCGAAAGAGCCATTAGATTGAAGGAATTGGAAATTGAAGGAAAAAAAATTGAATCTAATTCTAACAATGGCGGGTCTGGTAGCTCTCAAAGTAGCTCTAGGGGAACCTCAGTCCTTTTATGACAATTAGAATTGAGTTTTTCTTTCATATAAATGCCTGACCTTACTAGGTCTATTGTAGCAGACAGCTCATGTAGTAGTACATGCCTGACCTTTACCAGGTCTATTGTAGCAGACAGCTCATGTAGGCCTGACCTTACCAGGTCTATTGTAGCAGACAGCTCATGTTGTAGTACACTGTTGTGATGTCATGTGTATCACTCTTGCCCTAATGATGCCTTGCAAGCTGAGAGAACATCTTTCAGTGTTGTTGTTTAACTAGTACTGCTGAGTTTCTTGCTCTTTTGCAGCCAATACCAAGTTGAAGATTCCTTGGTTCTATCTACACTGTAGATCTAGAATTTTCCTGAGGCTTTTCTGCCTATCCAAAATGTGCTGAGCTGAAGTTAAAAGCTCCAGTTTATCCAGCTTGGCTTGCATTTAAAGGATCATTACATATGGTTCCAAGCTGGGAGGAAGAACCACATGGCATACTGTGCATTCCCTCCACCAAACAAGGCAGCTATTCAACCATACAGTGCTAAAATACTATGCTCTGGTTCTAAGCTCTCCCAAAAAATTGTCACATCCTGCACAGAGACACTTCTCCTCAGCTCCCCCTGCCTATCACTGGGACCATAGTATATGGGTTTGAAAAAAATCGAAAAAAGGTGATTCGTCTTACGAGGACAAAAGACAAAGAAAGTAGTCTACGTTACGGCCACAAGGCCTTCGTCAGGAAAAGAAAGAAAGTGAAGGCTAGATAGGAGACATAAGAACTTAAATGAATATTTAAAAAATATATATATATATAAATAAATTAATAAATAAAACCTACGTAGCCTTCTTCCCTGAAGGCAAAGCATCTAAATCCTATCACGCTTGGTGGTTGAAAAGGAAGTGACTCTTGACCCCGGATGTACACAATACATACTAAGAAACTAAAAAGTAAAAAACGAAAAAATACGAAAAAATACCCAAACGTAATAAAAGTGGGGACTGGAAATAGAAGAGGAAAAATAGAAGAATAGGATAAGAGTGGAAAGAGTCAAAATAGAGCAAGAGCGGAAAGGGTGACCTCAGACAAAGGTGTGGAAAGTGTTGAGACCGGCTGGTTTTAGACACCCCTTGCGGTGGATAAGTCGGTTCTCAAGCTGTTCTCGGCTGGCAGTGTCAGAGGAGCAGGATCGGATCGCAGTGACCTGGATGTCGATGGGGCCATGGTGGTCAGGACCATTGAAGTGTGTGCCAACTGGTGTGGACTTTTGCTGAGAGATGTCATTCAAGTGCTGGCTGAATCTGTCCCAAGTCGTTTGCCTGTTTGGCCAATATAGGTTTTGCAGCAACGTTTACATATGATCGTATAAATGACATTACGCGATTCACACGTGAAGCTACTAGTGATGGTGTACGTAGCCTTAGGAAAGGACACCTTCTGGGTTGAGATGACATACTTGCACGTGTTGCATCGTGTCCGACCACAGGGTAGTGTGCCAAAGTGAGTGGCATTCTCCTTTGGGAGACGGCTGTGAACAAGAAGATCCTTCAAGTTCTTGTCGCGTCTATATGCCACCAAAGGTGCTTCACCGAATACTTCTTGGGTCGCAGGCTCTGCTTGGAGGATAGGGAGGTGGCGGAAAAGGATCTGTTTGACAGCAGTACTGTGAGGGTGATGGGTCAAGATTAATTTGACTCTATCTGAAGATGATTTATAGTGAGGTATGAGGGCCTCCTGACGAGAGATGGGGAGCACACGTTGGAGAGCAGAGGTAAGAACATGTTCCGGATAAAGTCTGCTACGGAAGAATTCCAACATCTCATTTGCTCAGAAGTGGAAGTCATCGTCGTCTTGGCACAAACGGCGGAGGCGAAGAAGTTGTGAAAAAGGAAGGGAGTCACGACAGGCCCGAGGATGAGAAGAGGTATACAGGAGGTAGCTGTGGGCATCTGTCGGCTTGTAGTATACTGAGGTATTAAGGCCAGAGGGCGTGATAGAAATAGTAATGTCAAGGAAGCTGACAGATACTGTGGAAACGAGGGAGGGGAACTTGATGGTGGGGTGAAAATGGTTGACAAAGTCGATGAAGCGATATAAATCAGTCTCAGACATATCTGTGAGACCTATGCCATCATCGATATATCTGCGGTAAAACCCGGGGAAAGAACCGGAGTATTGTTGCGATATCTGATGCTCCAAGTGGCCCATAAACAGGCAGGCATAGCTAGGACCCATCTTCGTTCTTATGGCAACACCACTAATTTGGTCAAAAAAACTGACCATTGAATTCAAAGGAATTCAGTTAAAGGACCAGTTCAGCAAGACGGAGAAGAGTGACAGTGGATATAGAAGGGCAAGTGCGTTGGTCAAGAAAAAACCGAAGAGCTCGGAGACCATCAGAGTGGGGAATAGAGGTGTACAGAGAACAGCCGTCTAACAAGAAAAGACGGTAGGAGCGGTCTGCTGAGAGTCGGATAGAGGAGAAAGTTGTAAGAGCATGATTGGTGTCTTTAACAAAGGAGGGAAGATTCTCAACGATAGGCTGGAAAATGCTATCGAGGAAGTCAGAAATGTGTTCAGTAGGACAGGAACAGGCTGAGACAATAGGTCTGCCAGGGTTGTCGATCTTGTGAATTTTGGGGAGCATGTAGAATACAGGCTTGCCCAAAGAGCTGTCATGAATCCTAAGACGAGAAGCTTCGGGAGGAAGAGCATTACTAGTGATGAGCTGTTTAATAGTGTTGTGTACAATGCGATTTTTAGAGACAGTCGCATCGCTGGTCCTAGGCCTGTAAAAAGAGCCATTGGTCAACTGGTTTTTACCTTCACTTAGGTATAAGTCCTTCTGCCAGATGACAATGGCTCCTCCCTTGTCAGCCGGTTTGATGACAATGTCGTCTCTACGGCGAAGAAGGGAGAGAGCGTGGGACTCTGCCAAAGTGAGATTGGAATAATGCAATCTACGAGGGCGGAGCTGCTGAATGTCATGGATGGTGTTCTTGATATACAGGTCCAGTGCATGAGAAGCCCCAGGTTTAGGTGTAAAGGGGGGTTTAGTAGAGTCAGAAAAGCGTGCGAAGATGTCGGATTCAGCCTGAGACTGCAGAGTGCTGTCTTCCTCTCTAAAATGGAACTTCAGCCTCATGCGACGGTGAAACCGATGAACATCCTGCAGGAGATTGTATTGGTCTAGGGTCGGACGAAGAGGAACAAATTTTAGGCCCTTACTAAGAACAGAGCGCTCTCCCTCAGAGAGGGGTAGATCTGGGGGGGATGCAGACTACCTGAGTGCATGATGGAGTGGAGGATGGAGGGGTCGCTTTGGGGGTAGGGATGAGACGGGATAGTTTATGGTGTTTGGACGTGGAAAGGAATTCATGAAGCTGCCGGTTCAGTGTGTGGATAGTGGTGCGTATCATAGAGTAGAAAGGGAAGTTGTTGGAGGTGAGACAACGTAAGTGAAGCAGAAGCTGGGTCTGTTGGGCACTGAGGTCTGATAAAAGGCGGGAGTGAATTGGCGGGGTACATCCGGGGTCAAGAGTCACTTCCTTTTCAACCACCAAGCGTGATAGGATTTAGAGGCTTCGCATTCAGGGAAGTACCTAGGTTTTATTTATTAATTTATTCTTTTATATTTATTTTTTTTTTTTTTTTTTTTTTAAAAATATTCATTTAAGTTCTTATGTCTCCTATCTAGCCTTCACTTTCTTTCTTTTCCTGACAAAGGCCTTGTGGCCGTAACGTAGACTACTTTCTTTGTCTTTTGTCCTCGTAAGACGAATCACCTTTTTTTCGATTTTTTTTTCAAACCCATCCACTTTGGTCTCAGTGATAGGCAGGGGGAGCTGAGGAGAAGTGGCTCTGTGCAGGATGTGACAATTTTTTTGAAAAGAGCTTAGAACCAGAGCATAGAATTTCAATTGTGCCTCTGGTGGTTCCTTGTTCAGAGTGTCTCTGAAATGCTCTGCCCATTTTGTTTCCTGTCCCTCTGCTGTCGTGATGAGATTTCCTTGCTTATCTCTTACTAATGTAATATTGTTTGCACCTTGTTTTCCGCTGATGATATTTTGTATACTGTGCTTTGTTCATTTCTCAGTGCTGCCTCCTCTGCCTGTCTTGCAAGATCGTCTAGGAAATTCCTTTTGTTGGCTTGGATTTGGCATTTAACTTCCTTGTCCAGCTGACTGTTCTGTTTGCTATATAGTTGCTTTAACGTGGGGGACTTCGCTTCTGTTTCTTTCTTTTCATTTCCTTTCTCATTGTTATGGTTATTTGAGATATTGATATCACAAGAAATTTTATTCAATTTTTTTTTTTTAAATGATGGTGACAAACAAATTGGATGGATATGAAAAAAAAAAATTGAAAAAAGGTGATTTATCTTACGAGGACAAAAGACAAAGAAAGTAGTCTACGTTACGGCCACAAGGCCTTCGTCAGGAAAAGAAAGAAAGTGAAGGCTAGATAGGAGACATAAGAACTTAAATGAATATAAAAAAATAAATAAATAAATAAATATAAAAAAAATAAATTAATAAATAAAACCTAGGTACTTCCCTGAAGGCGAAGCATCTAAATTCTATCACGCTTGGTGGTTGAAAAGGAAGTGACTCTTGACCCCGGATGTACACAATACATACTAAGAAACTAATAAGTAAAAAAACGAAAAAATACCCAAACGTAATAAAAGTGGGGACTGGAAATAGAAGAGGAAAAATAGAAGAATAGGATAAGAGTAAAAAGAGTCAAAATAGAGCAAGAGAGGAAAGGGTGACCTCAGACAAAGGTGTGGAAAGTGTTGAGACCGGCTGGTTTTAGACACCCCTTGCGGTGGATAAGTCGGTTCTCAAGCTGTTCTCGGCTGGCAGTGTCAGAGTAGCAGGATCGGATCGCAGTGACCTGGATGTCGATGGGGCCATGGTGGTCAGGACCATTGAAGTGTGTGGCAACTGGTGTGGACTTTTGCTGAGAGATGTCATTCAAGTGCTGGCTGAATCTGTCCCAAGTCGTTTGCCTGTTTGGCCAATATAGGTTTTGCAGCAACGTTTACATATGATCGTATAAATGACATTGCACGACTCATACGTGAAGCTACTGGTGATGGTGTATGTAGCCTCAGGAAAAGACACCTTGTGGGTTGAGATGACATACTTGCACATGTTGCATCGTGTCAGACCACAGGGTAGTGTGCCAAAGTTGAATCTAATTCTAACATGTAAATGTAAGGTAGAGTGATACATGTTATATAGTAGTATGTCCAATGTCACTTTCAACAGTCTTCGCTATTCTGATTTTTTTCTGAATGATTCAGAGCTGTCAAGTGTAAGCAAAATGTGTATTTGATCATTTTTTTCTTTAAATTGTAACTTCTACCTATAATCTATCTATACTTGTGCTTTATACACCACTGTAAGGCATTTGAGACATTAAAACATGAAAAAATTATAAAAAAGCTAGAAAGCATCAACATCGATGGTAAGGACCTGAGAATTATAAACAACATGTACTGGCAACAAACATCAGCTTTGACAATTAGAAGCCACACAGGAACATTTTAGCAGATTAAAAATGGGTGTTATACATGTTTGATGATAGTATGTCTGTGATGGCATTTTGGACAGTTTGTGCCATACTGATCTCGAGTATTTGCTACTGTTGGAACACTACTGCAAAGCAGGGGAGACAATACTGTATAATTGAGGATCTCGTCTGGGATTAGTGAACTTGGGCACCCATTAGTGATAAATCACAATTGGGCGACTCGCGCCTGGATAGATTATAGAACCTGTCTAGTAATTCACTTGAAGTTTGACATAAATGTCAGATTGACAGAAAGAATATTGTCAAGTGTGTGTGTGTGTTTGTATTAAGACTGATCATATATTGTCAAGTGTGTGTGTGAGTGTTTGTATTAAGACTGAGCATTCATTGTATGTATAAATAACAGTAAAAGTAACTGTGTAGAGAATAATTGAAAGAAACAAAATCTTTTGTAACTAAAGTTACTGTTACAGTTAAATAAGTTCACTTGGTGTGGCAAATTAAGTGTTGTAAATAAAGTTAAAGTTACAGTTTAAAAAGTTGTTCACTTGGTGTGGCAAATTAAGTGTTGTAACTAAAGTTAAAGTTACAGTTAAATAAGTTGTTCACTTGGTGTGGCAAATTAAGTGTTGTAACTAAAGTTAAAGTTACAGTTAAATAAGTTGTTCACTTGGTGTGGCAAATTAAGTGTTGTAACTAAAGTTAGAGTTACAGTTAAATAAGTTGTTCACTTGGTGTGGCAAATTAGGTGTTGTAACTAAAGTTAAAGTTACAGTTAAATAAGTTCACTTGGTGTGGCAAATTCAGTGTTGTAACTAAAGTTAAAGTTACAGTTAAATAAGTTCACTTGGTGTGGCAAATTAAGTGTTGTAGCTAAAGTTAAAGTTACAGTTAAATAAGTTCACTTGGTGTGGTAAATTAAGTGTTGTAACTAAAGTTAAAGTTACAAATAAATAAGTTCACTTGGTATGGTAAAATTAAGTGTTGTAACTAAAGTTAAAGTTATAGTTAAATAAATTCACTTGGTGTGGCAAATTAAGTGTTGTAACAAAAGTTAAAGGTACAGTTAAATAAGTTCATTAGGTGTGGCAAATTAAGTGTTGTAACTAAAGTTAAAGTTACAGTTAAATAAGTTCACTTGGTGTGGTAAATTAAGTGGTGTAACTAAAGTTAAAGTTACAGTTAAATAAGTTCACCTGGTGTTGCAAATTAAGTGTTGTAACTAAAGTTAAAGTTGCAGTTAAATAAGATCACTTGGTGTGGCAAATTAAGTGTTGTAACTAAAGTTAAAGTTACAGTTAAATAAGATCACTTGGTAAGGCAAATTAAGTGTTGTAACTAAAGTTAAAGTTACAGTTAAATAAGTTCACTTGGTGTGGTAAATTAAGTGTTGTAACTAAAGTTAAAGTTACAGTTAAATAAGTTTACTTGGTGTGGCAAATTAAGTGTTGTAGCTGAAGTTAAAGTTACAGTTAAATAAGTTCACTTGGTGTGGAAAATTAAGTGTTGTAACTAAAGTTAAAGTTACAGTTAAATAAGTTCCCTTGGTGTGGCAAATTAAGTGTTGTAACTAAAGTTAAAATTACAGTTAAATAAGTTCCCTTGATGTGGCAAATTAAGTGTTGTAACTATAGTTAAAGTAACAGTTAAATAAGTTCACTTGGTGTGGTAAATTAAGTGTTGTAACTAAAGTTAAAGTTACAGTTAAATAAGTTCACTTGGTGTGGTAAATTAAGTGTTGTAACTAAAGTTAAAGTTACAGTTAAATAAGTTCACTTGGTGTGGCAAATTAAGTGTTGTAACTAAATTTAAAGTTAAACTTAAATAAGTTCACTTGGTGTGGTAAATAAAGTGTTGTAACGAAAGTTAAAGTTACAGTTAAATAAGTTCCCTTGGTGTGGCAAATTAAGTGTTGTAACTAAAGTTAAAGGTTCAGTTACATAAGTTCACTTGGTGTGGCAAATTAAGTGTTGTAACTAAAGTTACAGTTACAGTTAAATAAGTTGTTCACTTGGTGTGGCAAATTAAGTGTTGTAACTATAGTTAAAGTTACAGTTAAATAAGTTCACTTGGTGTGGTAAATTAAGTGTTGTAACTAAAGTTAAAGTTACAGTTAAATAAGTTCACTTGGTATGGTAAATTAAGTGTTGTAACTAAAGTTAAAGTTATAGTTAAATAAGTTCACTTGGTGTGGTAAATTAGGTGTTGTAACTAAAGTTAAAGTTACAGTTAAATAAGTTCACTTGGTGTGGTAAATTAAGTGGTGTAACTAAAGTTAAAGTTACAGTTAAATAAGTTCACCTGGTGTTGCAAATTAAGTGTTGTAACTAAAGTTACAGTTGCAGTTGAATAAGATCACTTGGTGTGGCAAATTAAGTGTTGTAACTAAAGTTAAAGTTACAGTTAAATAAGATCACTTAGTAAGGCAAATTAAGTGTTGTAACTAAAGTTAAAGTTACAGTTAAATAAGTTCACTTGGTGTGGTAAATTAAGTGTTGTAACTAAAGTTACAGTTACAGTTAAATAAGTTTACTTGGTGTGGCAAATTAAGTGTTGTAGCTGAAGTTAAAGTTACAGTTAAATAAGTTCACTTGGTGTGGTAAATTAAGTGTTGTAACTAAAGTTAAAGTTACAGTTAAATAAGTTCACTTGGTGTGGTAAATTAAGTGTTGTAACTAAAGTTAAAGTTACAGTTAAATAAGTTCACTTGGTGTGGTAAATTAAGTGTTGTAACTAAAGTTAAAGTTACAGTTAAATAAGTTCACTTGGTGTGGTAAATTAAGTGTTGTAACTAAAGTTAAAGTTACAGTTAAATAAGTTCACTTGGTGTGGCAAATTAAGTGTTGTAACTAAAGTTAAAGTTACAGTTAAATAAGTTCACTTGGTGTGGCAAATTAAGTGTTGTAACTAAAGTTAAAGTTACAGTTAAATAAGTTCACTTGGTGTGGCAAATTAAGTGTTGTAACTAAAGTTAAAGTTACAGTTAAATAAGTTCACTTGGTGTGGCAAATTAAGTGTTGTAACTAAAGTTACAGTTACAGTTAAATAAGTTGTTCACTTGGTGTGGCAAATTAAGTGTTGTAACTAAAGTTAAAGTTACAGTTAAATAAGTTCACTTGGTGTGGCAAATTAAGTGTTGTAACTAAAGTTAAAGTTACAGTTAAATAAGTTCACTTGGTGTGGCAAATTAAGTGTTGTAACTAAAGTTAAAGTTACAGGTAAATAAGTTGACTTGGTGTGGCAAATTAAGTGTTGTAACTAAAGTTAAAGTTACAGTTAAATAAGTTCACTTGGTGTGGCAAATTAAGTGTTGTAACTAAAGTTAAAGTTACAGTTAAATAAGTTCACTTGGTGTGGTAAATTAAGTGTTGTAACTAAAGTTAAAGTTACAGTTAAATAAGTTCACTTGGTGTTTTAAATTAAGTGTTGTAACTAAAGTTAAAGTTACAGTTAAATAAGTTCACTTGGTGTGGCAAATTAAGTGTTGTAACTAAAGTTAAAGTTACAGTTAAATAAGTTCACTTGGTGTGGCAAATTAAGTGTTGTAACTAAAGTTAAAGTTACAGTTAAATAAGTTCACTTGGTGTGGCAAATTAAGTGTTGTAACTAAAGTTAAAGTTACAGTTAAATAAGTTCACTTGGTGTGGCAAATTAAGTGTTGTAACTAAAGTTAAAGTTACAGGTAAATCAGTTCACTTGGTGTGGCAAATTAAGTGTTGTAACTAAAGTTAAAGTTACAGTTAAATAAGTTCACTTGGTGTGGCAAATTAAGTGTTGTAACTAAAGTTAAAGTTACAGTTAAATAAGTTCACTTGGTGTGGCAAATTAAGTGTTGTAACTAAAGTTAAAGTTACAGTTAAATAAGTTCACTTGGTGTGGCAAATTAAGTGTTGTAACTAAAGTTAAAGTTACAGTTAAATAAGTTCACTTGGTGTGGTAAATTAAGTGTTGTAACTAAAGTTAAAGTTACAGTTAAATAAGTTCACTTGGTGTGGCAAATTAAGTGTTGTAACTAAAGTTAAAGTTACAGTTAAATAAGTTCACTTGGTGTGGCAAATTAAGTGTTGTAACTAAAGTTAAAGTTACAGTTAAATAAGTTCACTTGGTGTGGCAAATTAAGTGTTGTAACTAAAGTTAAAGTTACAGTTAAATAAGTTCACTTGGTGTGGCAAATTAAGTGTTGTAACTAAAGTTAAAGTTACAGTTAAATAAGTTCACTTGGTGTGGCAAATTAAGTGTTGTAACTAAAGTTAAAGTTACAGTTAAATAAGTTCACTTGGTGTGGCAAATTAAGTGTTGTAACTAAATTTAAAGTTACACTTAAATAAGTTCACTTGGTGTGGTAAATAAAGTGTTGTAACTAAAGTTAAAGTTACAGTTAAATAAGTTCACTCACTTGGTGTGGCAAAATTAAGTGTTGTAACTAAAGTTAAAGTTTACAGTTAAATAAGTTCACTTGGTGTGGCAAATTAAGTGTTGTAACTAAAGTTAAAGTTAACACTTGGTGGTGGTAAATTAAGTTAAATAAGTTTACAGTTAAATAAGTTCACTTGGTGTGGTAAATTAAGTGTTGTAACTAAAGTTAAAGTTACAGTTAAATAGTTGTTCACTTGGTGTGGCAAATTAGGTGTTGTAACTAAGGTTAAAGTTACAGTTAAATAAGTTCATTTGGTGTGGCAAATTAAGTGTTGTAACTAAAGTTAAAGTTACAGTTAAATAAGTTCACTTGGTGTGGCAAATTAAGTGTTGTAACTAAAGTTAAAGTTACAGTTAAATAAGTTCACTTGGTGTGGCAAATTAAGTGTTGTAACTAAAGTTAAAGTTACAGTTAAATAAGTTCACTTGGTGTGGCAAATTAAGTGTTGTAACTAAAGTTACAGATACAGTTAAATAAGTTCACTTGGTGTTTTAAATTAAGTGTTGTAACTAAAGTTAAAGTTACTAACTAAAGTTAAAGTTACAGTTAAATAAGTTCACTTGGTGTGGCAAATTAAGTGTTGTAACTAAAGTTAAAGTTACAGTTAAATAAGTTCACTTGGTATGACAAATTAAGTGTTGTACCTAAAGTTAAAGTTACATAAGTTCACTTATTGTGGCAAATTAAGTGTTGTAACTAAAGTTAAAGTTACAGTTAAAAAAGTTCACTTGGTGTGGTAAATTAAGTGTAGTAACTAACGTTAACCCTCTATTGGGCCTTGTTGCCATTTGGCAACATACCGTTTAAAGTCATCTATTTCACTATCCGGCGTTCAAATTAATAATTTATTTGTTTTATTGTGTTCTAGAAACATTCCCAATTTTAAATTACCGGGTAACTCATTTGTCGGAGAAATACTTTTTTTTCACGCACTCTTTTGTCAAGGCATGGTAGCTGGTTTGCAAGATCGAATTGAGAGGTGAGTTTACTTCACATTATTTTTTAAAATTCCTTATGAAAACGGTGTATAAAAAATATGTTGAGTAACTTAAACCACTTATCTTTGTAACAAATGCTTTAATAGTTATAAATAAATAAAATAAGTTACTCTTATTTTACATTTTAGGTATGTTGCCATTTGGCAACAAAAGTCGATTAAGGAATAAAAACCACTTCATGTTGCCAATTGGCAACAGTTGCTTTTTACCTAATAAATGATATTTAATGTTGTATTTCTCTGTAATCAACAACATTAGTATTTTATTCTCATTATAATTGATTAAACTTCATCATTTAAAAAAAAGTTGTTATTTGCAATTTTATGTATCCTAAAAAGGTCAATGTAAATAGTAGAATTACCAGTATAAATTACTAATAATATTGTAAATGAATAAAACATATTTACTTCATCTAGACTTGACTTTTAGAACTAAACTACACATGATAACCACTAAAATTGCCAGTAATCACAAAACATAATGTATCATCAGATGAGATTAAACAATTTTGTGATGAAAAACTTTTGAATTACAAAAATTATATGTTGTCATTTTTTTAAAATTTTTCTTTACAGTTAAACACAATGGATCCTCAAAAGTTTTACAGCCAAAAGACTACAATCTATAGACCAATACCTGAGGCTTCTAGCGATAGTGAGCTGTCAGACAGTGAGGCTGAAGACATCCTGGATAACACGTGGCAACCCGGCCCTTCCTCGGACACAACCGATTCAGGTTTGTTGAATTTAATTGAGGTTTTTTTTTCATGTGGCCACTTTGTTTAAGACTGCAGTTGTAGCCTTGTCCATCAGTGTACAACCTATGTACAGTTTCAGCCTAGTCCATCAGGTACTAAATATCGGCTGACGGAGACTTACTTGTGGAACGCTTTATACCATAATGTGGATTAGAATAATTTTTATCATTATTACTATTATCAGAATAATAACATGTACACCAGTATACCAATAAATGATTGTTTATGTTGCCAGATAATTAATATCTTTGTTTTCTTTTTTTTCAGAATCATCTGCATCAGAGCTGGAGGACACAGATGTAACCTTTGATCGTCGTCGGATGCTATGGAGACACCGTGAAGCCTCAGATGTATCTTCTGAAGCTCCGCCCTTCTCTGGTGATTCGGCACACGTATCAGTTACCTCAGCAAGTTATCCCATTCAAAGGTCAATCATCTCTGCGTCAGTACAACCCAAAGAAACCCAAAAAGTGGGGCTATAAAGTCTTCGTTTGTTCAAGCATTTCTGGTTTGATTCATGATTTTGAAATTTACACTGGAAAAATTGACGTGTGTCCTGGCCAACCTGATTTAGGAGCATCAGCTAATATCGTGCTGAGACTTCTTCAACGTATCCCTAAAAATGTGTGGCATAAAGTATATTTTGACAACTGGTTTAATTCGCCAGCATTGCAGGCATGCCTCTGGAAACAAGGCATTGCATGTCTTGGCACTGTCCGCGCAAACCGGCTGAAAGGGTGTAATCTGTGTTCCGATAAGGAACTGAAAACGAAAGGAAGAGGGTCATCTGTTGTTTGTACTGCAGCAACAAACGGAGCCACATTGAAAGCTATCAAATGGTATGACAATAAAGCAGTCACACTGCTAAGCACCTATGCAGCAGTTGAACCAGAATGTGTAGTCAGAAGATGGGACAGAAAAGCCAAGAAGGAAATACACATTTCTTGCCCTGCAGCTGTGAAAGAATATAACATGTTCATGGGAGGGGTAGATTTGCTGGACTCCTTGCTGGCACTCTATCGTATACCTATTAGATCCAAGAAATGGTACCACAGAATATTGTTTCATTTCCTGGATGTTTCTGTGGTGCAAGCTTGGCTAACTTATTGTTCAGATGTGTGTAAGGATGGTATGGAAAAAAAGGACAGACTACCATTAGTTGATTTCAAGTTGCAGATTGCTTTGTGTCTCCTAAAAGCAGGAAAAAGTGAAAATAATAAAAGGGGAAGGCCATCAGGAAGCACTGAGACACAGCTGGTGGCTAAAAAGAAGAGAGGGCAAACAGCAAATGTACCTCCTTTTCATGTCAGAACTGACAATGTTGGCCACAGCCCCAATTCCGTCACCAACAAAGGGAGATGCAAACTTCCTGGATGCAAGGGGTACTCCAGAACTGTCTGTGAGAAGTGTAACCTACACTTGTGCCTCAATAAACATTCAAACTGTTTCAAAGTATTTCATGAAACATGAGTGTGGAGCTGTGATTGAGTCACGAGACAGAAGATTTTTTTTTTTTCAGTAACTATATGTTTCATTGTATGTGTGGCATTTTCTGTATAAATTACACTTAACTTCATGAAGTTTCACAAATTTTGTTGTCTGCTATTTACTGTTTAAATATTAAATGTAGGTAGGGAGTAAAAAAAGGTGAAATAGATGTTGTTAGACATAAAAACATAGTTAAAAGATATATGTTGCCAAATGGCAACAATAAATGTTCCCAACCTTAATGGTGATTTGTTGCCAATTGGCAACATACCCATAAAACACTAACTAAACATTTTTTTGCCCAAAATTAACCTTCACACCACTTTTCAGACATGGGACAGCCACAAAAACCACTCCAAGAATTTTTTTTTCCAACTATTTCATAAATGGCCCAATAGAGGGTTAAAGTTACAGTTACATAAGTTCACTTGGTGGGGTAAATTAAGTGTTGTAACTAAAGTGAAAGTTACAGTTAAATAAGTTCACTTGGTGTGGCAAATTAAATGTTGTAACTAAAGTTAAAGTTACAGTTAAATAACTTCACTTGGTGTGGTAAATTAAGTGTTGTAATTAAAGTTAAAGTTACAGTTAAATAAGTTCACTTGGTGTGGCAAATTAAGTGTTGTAACTAAAGTTAAAGTTACAGTTACATAAGTTCACTTGGTGTGGCAAATTAAGTGTTGTAACTAAAGTAACAGTTACAGTTAATTAAGTTGTTCACTTGGTATGGTAAATTAAGTGTTGTAACTAAAGTTTAAGTTACAGTTAAATAAGTTCACTTGGTGTGGCAAATTAAGTGTTGTAACTAAAGTTAAAGTTACAGTTAAATAAGTTCACTTGGTGTTGCAAATTAAGTGTTGTAACTAAAGTTAAAGTTACAGTTAAATAAGTTCACTTGGTGTGGTATATTAAGTGTTGTAACTAAAGTTACAGATACAGTTAAATAAGTTCACTTGGTGTTTTAAATTAAGTGTTGTAACTAAAGTTAAAGTTATATTTAAATAAGTTCACTTGGTGTGGCAAATTAAGTGTTGTAACTAAAGTTAAATTTACAGTTAAATAAGTTGTTCACTTGGTGTGGCAAATTAAGTGTTGTAACTAAAGTTAAAGTTACAGTTAAATAAGTTCACTTGGTATGGCAAATTAAGTGTTGTACCTAAAGTTAAAGTTACATAAGTTCACTTATTGTGGCAAATTAAGTGTTGTAACTAAAGTTAAAGTTACAGTTAAATAAGTTCACTTGGTGTGGTAAATTAAGTTCACTTGGTGTGGCAAATTAAGTGTTGTAACTAAAGTTAAAGTTACAGTTAAATAAGTTCACTTGGTGTGGTAAATTAAGTGTTGTAACTAAAGTTACAGATACAGTTAAATAAGTTCACTTGGTGTTTTAAATTAAGTGTTGTAACTAAAGTTAAAGTTACAGTTAAATAAGTTCACTTGGTGTGGCAAATTAAGTGTTGTAACTAAAGTTAAAGTTACAGTTAAATAAGTTGTTCACTTGGTGTGGCAAATTAAGTGTTGTAACTAAAGTTAAAGTTACAGTTAAATAAGTTCACTTGGTATGGCAAATTAAGTGTTGTAACTAAAGTTAAAGTTACAGTTAAATAAGTTCACTTGGTGTGGCAAATTAAGTGTTGTAACTAAAGTTAAAGTTACAGTTAAATAAGTTCACTTGGTGTGGTAAATTAAGTGTTGTAACTAAAGTTAAAGTTACAGTTAAATAAGTTGTTCACTTGGTGTGGCAAATTAAGTGTTGTAACTAAAGTTAAAGTTACAGTTAAATAAGTTCACTTGGTGTGGTAAATTAAGTGTTGTAACTAAAGTTACAGATACAGTTAAATAAGTTCACTTAGTGTTTTAAATTAAGTGTTGTAACTAAAGTTAAAGTTACAGTTAAATAAGTTCACTTGGTGTGGCAAATTAAGTGTTGTAACTAAAGTTAAAGTTACAGTTAAATAAGTTCACTTGGTGTGGCAAATTAAGTGTTGTAACTAAAGTTAAAGTTACAGTTAAATAAGTTCACTTGGTGTGGCAAATTAAGTGTTGTAACTAAAGTTAAAGTTACAGTTAAATAAGTTCACTTGGTGTGGCAAATTAAGTGTTGTAACTAAAGTTAAAGTTACAGTTAAATAAGTTCACTTGGTGTGGTAAATTAAGTGTTGTAACTAAAGTTACAGATACAGTTAAATAAGTTCACTTGGTGTGGCAAATTAAGTGTTGTAACTAAAGTTAAAGTTACAGTTAAATAAGTTCACTTGGTGTGGCAAATTAAGTGTTGTAACTAAAGTTAAAGTTACAGTTAAATAAGTTGTTCACTTGGTGTGGCAAATTAAGTGTTGTAACTAAAGTTAAAGTTACAGTTAAATAAGTTCACTTGGTATGGCAAATTAAGTGTTGTACCTAAAGTTAAAGTTACATAAGTTCACTTATTGTGGCAAATTAAGTGTTGTAACTAAAGTTAAAGTTACAGTTAAATAAGTTCACTTGGTGTGGTAAATTAAGTGTTGTAACTAAAGTTAAAGTTACAGTTAAATAAGTTCACTTGGTGTGGTAAATTAAGTGTTGTAACTAAAGTTAAAGTTACAGTTAAATAAGTTCACTTGGTGTGGCAAATTAAGTGTTGTAACTAAAGTTAAAGTTACAGTTAATTAAGTTGTTCACTTGTGTGGTCAAATTAAGTGTTGTAACCAAAGTTAAAGTTACAGTTAAATAAGTTCACTTGGTATGGCAAATTAAGTGTTGTACCTAAAGTTAAAGTTAAGTTAATTAAGTTCACTTGGTGTGGCAAATTAAGTGTTGTAACTAAAGTTAAAGTTACAGTTAAATAAGTTCACTTGGTGTGGTAAATTAAGTGTTGTAACTAAAGTTAAAGTTACAGTTACATAAGTTCACTTGGTGTGGCAAATTAAGTGTTGTAACTAAAGTTAAAGTTACAGTTAAATAAGTTCACTTGGTGTGGCAAATTAAGTGTTGTAACTAAAGTTAAAGTTACAGTTAAATAAGTTCACTTGGTGTGGCAAATTAAGTGTTGTAACTAAAGTTAAAGTTACAGTTAAATAAGTTCACTTGGTGTGGCAAATTAAGTGTTGTAACTAAAGTTAAAGTTACAGTTAAATAAGTTCACTTGGTGTGGCAAATTAAGTGTTGTAACTAAAGTTAAAGTTACAGTTAAATAAGTTCACTTGGTGTGGCAAATTAAGTGTTGTAACTAAAGTTTAAGTTACAGTTAAATAAGTTCACTTGGTGTGGCAAATTAAGTGTTGTAACTAAAGTTAAAGTTACAGTTAAATAAGTTCACTTGGTGTGGTAAATTAGGTGTTATAACTAAAGTTAAAGTTACAGTTAAATAAGTTCACTTGGTGTTTTAAATTAAGTGTTGTAACTAAAGTTAAAGTTACAGTTAAATAAGTTCACTTGGTGTGGCAAATTAAGTGTTGTAACTAAAGTTAAAGTTACAGTTAAATAAGTTCACTTGGTGTGGTAAATTAAGTGTTCTAACTAAAGTTAAAGTTACAGTTAAATAAGTTCACTTGGTGTGGCAAATTAAGTGTTGTACCTAAAGTTAAAGTTAAAGTTACATAAGTTCACTTAGTGTGGCAAATTAAGTGTTGTAACTAAAATTACAGTTACAGTTAAAAAAGTTGTTCACTTGGTGTGGCAAATTAAGTGTTGTAACTAAAGTTAAAGTTACAGTTAAATAAGTTGAATTGGTGTGGCAAATTAAGTGTTGTAACTAAAGTTAAAGTTACAGTTAAATAAGTTCACTTGGTGTGGCAAATTAAGTGTTGTAACTAAAGTTAAAGTTAAATAAGTTCACTTGGTGTTGTACATTAAGTGTTGTAACTAAAGTTAAAGTTACAGTTAAATAAGTTCACTTGGTGTGGTAAATTAAGTGTTGTAACTAAAGTTAAAGTTACAGCTAAATAAGTTCACTTGGTGTGGCAAATTAAGTGTTGTAACTAAAGTTAAAGTTACAGTTAAATATGTTCACGTGGTGTGGTAAATTAAGTGTTGTAACAAAAGTTAAAGTTACAGTTAAATAAGTTCACTTGGTGTGGCAAATTAAGTGTTGTACCTAAAGTAAATGTTACAGTTACATAAGTTCACTTGGTGTGGCAAATCGAGTGTTGTAACTAAAGTTACAGTTACATTTAAATAAGTTGTTCACTTGGTATGGCAAATTAAGTATTGTAACTAAAGTTAAAGTTACAGTTAAATAAGTTGACTTGGTGTGGCAAATTAAGTGTTGTAACTAAAGTTACATTTAAATAAGTTCACTTGGTGTGGCAAATTAAGTGTTGTAACTAAAGTTAAATGGATGGGTTTAAAAAAAAATCGAAAAAAGGTGATTCGTCTTACGAGGACAAAAGACAAAGAAAGTAGTCTACGTTACGGCCACAAGGCCTTCGTCAGGAAAAGAAAGAAAGTGAAGGCTAGATAGGAGACATAAGAACTTAAATGAATATAAAAATAAATATAAAAAAATAAATTAATTAATAAAACCTAGGTACTTCCCTGAAGGCGAAGCATCTAAATCCTATCACGCTTGGTTGCTAAAAAAGTTAAAGTTACAGTTAAATAAGTTCACTTGGTGTGGCAAATTAAGTGTTGTAACTAAAGTTAAAGTTACAGTTAAATAAGTTCACTTGGTGTGGCAAATTAAGTGTTGTAACTAAAGTTAAAGTTACAGTTAAATAAGTTCACTTGGTGTGGCAAATTAAGTTTTGTAACTAAAGTTAAAGTTACAGTTAAATAAGTTCATTTGGTGTGGTAAATTAAGTGTTGTAACTAAAGTTAAAGTTACAGTTAAATAAGTTCACTTGGTGTGGCAAATTAAGTGTTGTAACTAAAGTTAAAGTTACAGTTAAATAAGTTCACTTGGTGTGGCAAATTAAGTGTGTTGTAACTAAAGTTAAAGTTACAGTTAAATAAGTTCACTTGGTGTGGCAAATTAAGTGTTGTAACTAAAGTTACAGTTAGCAGCCTCTGAATGGGAGGAAAGGAGACTAAGCTTTTGAGGAGCAAGGTCAATTGTAGCAGACAGCTCATGTAGTAGTACATGCCTGACCTTTACCAGATCTATTGTAGCAGACAGCTCATGTAGTAATGCCTGACCTTACCAGGTCTATTGTAGCAGACAGCTCATGTTGTAGTACACTGTTGTGATGTCATTTGTATCACTCTTGCCCTAATGATGCCTTGCAAGCTGAGAGAACATCTTTCAGTGTTGTTGTTTAACTAGTACTGCTGAGTTTCTTGCTCTTTTGCAGCCAATACCAAGTTGAAGATTCCTTGGTTCTATCTACACTGTAGATCTAGAATTTTCCTGAGGCTTTTCTGCCTATCCAAAATGTGCTGAGCTAAAGTTAAAAGCTCCAGTTTATCCAGCTTGGCTTGCATTTAAAGGATCATTACATATGGTTCCAAGCTGGGAGGAAGAACCACATGGAATACTGTGCATTCCCCCCACCAAACAAGGCAGCTATTCAACCATACAGTGCTAAAATACTATGCTCTGGTTCTAAGCTCTCCCAAAAAATTGTCACATCCTGCACAGAGCCACTTCTCCTCAGCTCCCCCTGCCTATCACTGGGACCATAGTGGATGGGTTTGAACAAAAAAATCGAAAAAAGGTGATTCGTCTTACGAGGACAAAAGACAAAGAAAGTAGTCTACGTTACGGCCACAAGGCCTTCGTCAGGAAAAGAAAGAAAGTGAAGGCTAGATAGGAGACATAAGAACTTAAATGAATATTAAAAAAATATATAAAAAAATAAATTAATAAATAAAACCTACGTAGCCTACTTCCCTGAAGGCGAAGCATCTAAATCCTATCACGCTTGGTGGTTGAAAAGGAAGTGACTCTTGACCCCGGATGTACACAATACATACTAAGAAACTAAAAAGTAAAAAAACGAAAAAATACGAAAAAATACCCAAACGTAATAAAAGTGGGGACTGGAAATAGAAGAGGAAAAATAGAAGAATAGGATAAGAGTGGAAAGAGTCAAAATAGAGCAAGAGAGGAAAGGGTGACCTCAGACAAAGGTGTGGAAAGTGTTGAGACCGGCTGGTTTTAGACACCCCATGCGGTGGATAAGACGGTTCTCAAGCTGTTCTCGGCTGGCAGTGTCAGAGGAGCAGGATCGGATCGCAGTGACCTGGATGTCGATGGGACCATGGTGGTCAGGACCATTGAAGTGTGTGGCAACTGGTGTGGACTTTTGCTGAGAGATGTCATTCAAGTGCTGGCTGAATCTGTCCCCAAGTCGTTTGCCTGTTTGGCCAATATAGGTTTTGCAGCAACGTTTACATATGATCGTATAAATGACATTACGCGATTCACACGTGAAGCTACTAGTGATGGTGTACGTAGCCTTAGGAAAGGACATCTTCTGGGTTGAGATGACATACTTGCACGTGTTGCATCGTGTCCGACCACAGGGTAGTGTGCCAAAGTGAGTGGCATTCTCCTTTGGGAGACGGCTGTGAACAAGAAGATCCTTCAAGTTCTTGTCGCGTCTATATGCCACCAAAGGTGCTTCACCGAATACTTCTTGGGTCGCAGGCTCTGCTTAGAGGATAGGGAGGTGGCGGAAAAGGATCTGTTTGACAGCAGTACTGTGAGGGTGATGGGTCAAGATTAATTTGACTCTATCTGAAGTGGATTTATAGTGAGGTATGAGGGCCTCCTGACGAGAGATGGGGAGCACACGTTGGAGAGCAGAGGTAAGAACATGTTCCGGATAAAGTCTGCTACGGAAGAAATCCAACATCTCATTTGCTCAGAAGTGGAAGTCATCGTCGTCTTGGCACAAACGGCGGAGGCGGAGAAGTTGTGAAAAAGGAAGGGAGTCACGACAGGCCCGAGGATGAGAAGAGGTATACAGGAGGTAGCTGTGGGCATCTGTCGGCTTGTAGTATACTGAGGTATTAAGGCCAGAGGGCGTGATAGAAATAGTAATGTCAAGGAAGTTGACAGATACTGTGGAAACGAGGGAGGTGAACTTGATGGTGGGGTGAAAGTGGTTGACAAAGTCGATGAAGCGATATAAATCAGTCTCAGACATATCTGTGAGACCTATGCCATCATCGATATATCTGCAGTAAAACCCGGGGAAAGGACCGGAGTATTGTTGCTATATCTGATGCTCCAAGTGGCCCATAAACAGGCAGGCATAGCTAGGACCCATCTTCGTTCCCATGGCAACACCACTAATTTGGTAAAAAAAAACTGACCATTGAATTCAAAGGAATTCAGTTGAAGGACCAGTTCAGCAAGATGGAGAAGAGTGATAGTGGATATAGAAAGGCAAGTGCGGTGGTCAAGAAAAAACCGAAGAGCTCGGAGACCATCAGAGTGGGGAATAGAGGTGTACAGAGAACAGACGTCTAACAAGAAAAGATGGTAGGAGCGGTCTGCTGAGAGTCGGATAAAGGAGAAAGTTGTAAGAGCATGATTGGTGTCTTTAACAAAGGAGTGAAGATTCTCAACGATAGGCTGGAAAATGCTATCGAGGAAGTCAGAAATGTGTTCAGTAGGACAGGAACAGGCTGAGACAATAGGTCTGCCAGGGTTGTCGATCTTGTGAATTTTGGGGAGCATGTAGAATACAGGTGTTGCGTGCATATTTTGACGCACATATTACAAAAATCGATATGGCTATTTAATATGGAAAATATATAGACATTCATTCATTTGTGTATGAAAATGCTTTCTATGGTAAAGCTAGATAATTCATGATTGATTTACACTTTTGATTATAGGAGTAATTGTTCTTGATATTGATTCGGCGCATGGATATTGCATTCATGTCCGTCCTTATTTGTTCGGGCCAGAAAATAGATTAATTTGCTTATTATGTTTATGGCCTGAATTCATATGTATTACATATTATTAGTACAAGTAGAATCAGTCCTATATTATATATTTTGGATGGGTAGGCAGGACTATATTCTTGTTATGCCGCTCTAGCGGAAGTATGGATTGTCTTAACGAGTCGTGAGGAGTTCCGATTTACCGCTTACAATGGCGGGTTACGCATTTTTAAGGGCTGGTACATTCTTATGTAAAAAATGATTTATGAAGTGATTTCTTCTGTAGGAGATGGTGTCTCTACTAGAGTACTGTGTTAGAGACTCTCCTCATGTACTGTATTATGTGCTATTCGGACTCCAGGTAAATCCAGACCCATTTTGATGATCTCCTTATGGTTAGACCTAGATGAGCAACGTATTTTCGTGCATCGTTGGTCGTTTACCTAGATATTGTTATGGATGACAGGTTCCATCAGCGCTTATGTCTTCATGAAGTAATCTTCTGACAAAGGGACTGTATGGTAACTCTAAGAAATTATACTTATTCAAGTTTGGAATTAACTTTGGCTGATGATTATTCTTCTGCTGGGCGAGTGAGCGAAGGCTCAGGGAAGGAGGCCATATTTGTATTTCTGTCATCATTTTTGATCACTGTCCAGAGAACGGGTCGTGTATCTTACTATTCGGACAGTGGCATGGAGATCTCAATTATATGAAAAACCCCTTATCGTGGTTTCACAGTATGACATAAATATTGAACATAAAGCAACTTAAGAACTTAGCAAGGGAAAGAAGGTTCGCCCATCGAACTCTTCAGTTGCTTACCGATCCGCCTTCACTGACGCGTTTAGTCAGATAGGGGATGCGGCCATAATGTATAACAACATTGGAAGCTATTTTTGTACTACCCATTATATGTGAATGTGTCATGACATGGGATCTACTAGGTATGCCTGCAGATTGATGTGTCAACATGTACTCATGATTTATTCGTTATGTCCCAGTGTGTGCGTCTAAATAAACTGTGTAAAAAGATTCCAGCAGTCTGCATTGGTGCCTTGTAGACATAAGTGTATGAGTACTTTAGATTGGTCAGAATACGAACAGTCCATCATTCGCGTTAACAACACTCTACACTGGTACTCCATATTTACATCATCCTGCGTCGGTTGAATTGACCAAGTTAAGGGCCTGCTCCCCCTGGAGCCTTAGAGGGAAACTACTTCCTGCAGCTGCCTTTGCCTTCCCGATCTCAGGACTAGGGTGAGTTACCCATTTACAGTGGGGTAGACTGGAGCATGCCTGATATCAACAACTCTGTACACTACAGTGGACATATACAGTAGTGGCACCACAAACAACAGATACTTTACAGTAATAGCAACATTCTACAGTGGTGAAAGAAAGTCACACTTTACAACAGGCTTGCCCAAAGAGCTGTCATGAATCCTAAGACGAGAAGCTTCGGGAGGAAGAGCATTACTAGTGATGAGCTGTTTAATAGTGTTGTGTACAATGCGATTTTTTGAGACAGTCACATCGCTGGTCCTAGGCCTGTAAAAAGAGCCATTAGTCAACTGGTTTTTACATTCACTTAGGTATAAGTCCTTCTGCCAGACGACAATGGTTCCCCCCTTGTCAGCCGGTTTGATGACAATGTCGTCTCTACGGCGAAGAAGGGAGAGAGCGTGGGACTCTGCCAAAGTGAGATTGGAATAATGCAATCTACGAGGGCGGAGCTGCTGAATGTCATGGATGGTGTTCTTGATATACAGGTCCAGGGCATGAGAAGCCCCAGGTTTAGGTGTAAAAGGGGATTTAGTAGAGTCAGAAAAGCGTGCGAAGATGTCGGATTCAGCCTGAGACTGCAGAGTGCTGTCTTCCTCTCTAAAATGGAACTTCAGCTTCATGCGACGGTGAAACCGATGAACATCCTGCAGGAGATTGTATTGATCTAGGGTCGGACGAAGAGGAACAAATTTTAGGCCCTTACTAAGAACAGAGCGCTCTCCCTCAGAGAGGGGTAGATCTGGGGGGATGCAGACTACTTGAGTGCATGATGGAGTGGAGGATGGAGGGGTAGCTATGGGGGTAGGGATGAGACGGGATAGTTTATGGTGTTTGGACGTGGAAAGGAATTCACGAAGCTGCCGGTTCAGTGTGTGGATAGTGGTGCGTATCATAGAGTAGAAAGGGAAGTTGTTGGAGGTGAGACAACGTAAGTGAAGCAGAAGCTGGGTCTGTTGGGCACTGAGGTCTGATAAAAGGCGGGAGTGAATTGGCGGGGTACATCCGGGGTCAAGAGTCACTTCCTTTTCAACCACCAAGCGTGATAGGATTTAGATGCTTCGCCTTCAGGGAAGTACCTATGTTTTATTTATTAATTAATTTTTTTATTTTTATTTTTATTTTTTTATTTTTTTTAAATATTCATTTAAGTTCTTATGTCTCCTATCTAGCCTTCGCTTTCTTTCTTTTCCTGACAAAGGCTTTGTCGCCGTAACGTAGACTACTTTCTTTGTCTTTTGTCCTCGTAAGACGAATCACCTTTTTTTCGATTTTTTTTTCAAACCCATCCACTTTGGTCTCAGTGATAGGCAGGGGGAGCTGAGGAGAAGTGGCTCTGTGCAGGATGTGACAATTTTTTTGAAAAGAGCTTAGAACCAGAGCATAGAATTTCAATTGTGCCTCTGGTGGTTCCTTGTTCAGAGTGTCTCTGAAATGCTCTGCCCATCTTGTTTCCTGTCCCTCTGCTGTCGTGATGAGATTTCCTTGCTTATCTCTTACTAATGTAATATTGTTTGCACCTTGTTTTCCGCTGATGATATTTTGTATACTGTGCTTTGTTCATTTCTCAGTGCTGCCTCCTCTGCCTGTCTTGCAAGATCGTCTAGGAAATTCCTTTTGTTGGCTTGGATTTGGCATTTAACTTCCTTGTCCAGCTGACTGTTCTGTTTGCTATATAGTTGCTTTAACGTGGGGGACTTCGCTTCTGTTTTCTTTCTTTTCATTTCCTTTCTCATTGTTATGGTTATTTGAGATATTGATATCACAAGAAATTTTATTCAATTTTTTTTTAAATTAATGGTGACAAACAAATTGGATGGATATGAAAAAAAAAATGAAAAAAGGTGATTTGTCTTATGAGGACAAAAGACAAAGAAAATAGCCACCATTACGGCCACAAGGCCTTCGTCAGGGAAAGGAAAGAAAGTGAAGGCTAGATAGGACACATGAGAACCTAAATAAATATTTAAAAATATAAAAATAGGTACTGAAAAAGAAGAGATGGGATAGGATCAGGGGGATAAGCAGGTTAGATAGATAGACATACGAGATAACAGAGACACGGTGCAGTCAAAAATAATATATATATATATATATATATATATATATATATATATATATATATATATATATATATATATATATATATATATATATATATATATATATATATATATATATATATATATATAATCGAGGAAGTTGAGGGGAACTGCAGTAAGACGTGGAGTACAATGGATGGGTTTGAAAAAAAATCAAAAATAAAGGTGATTCGTCTTACGAGGACAAAAGACAAAGAAAGTAGTCTACGTTACGGCCACAAGGCCTTCGTCAGGAAAAGAAAGAATGTGAAGGCTAGATAGGAGACATAAGAACTTAAATGAATATTTAAAAAATAAATAAAAAAATAAATTAATAAATAAAACCTAGGTACTTCCCTGAAGGCGAAGCATCTAAATCCTATCACGCTTGGTGGTTGAAAAGGAAGTGACTCTTGACCCCGGATGTACACAATACATACTAAGAAACTAATAAGTAAAAAAAACGAAAAAATACGAAAAAATACCCAAACGTAATAAAAGTGGGGACTGGAAATAGAAGAGGAAAAATAGAAGAATAGGATAAAAGTGGAAAGAGTCAAAATAGAGCAAGAGAGGAAAGGGTGACCTCAGACAAAGGTGTGGAAAGTGTTGAGACCGGCTGGTTTTAGACACCCAATGCGGTGGATAAGTCGGTTCTCAAGCTGTTCTCGGCTGGCAGTGTCAGAGGAGCAGGATCGGATCGCAGTGACCTGGATGTCGATGGGACCATGGTGGTCAGGACCATTGAAGTGTGTGGCAACTGGTGTGGACTTTTGCTGAGAGATGTCATTCAAGTGCTGGCTGAATCTGTCCCCAAGTCGTTTGCCTGTTTGGCCAATATAGGTTTTGCAGCAACGTTTACATATGATCGTATAAATGACATTACGCGATTCACACGTGAAGCTACTAGTGATGGTGTACGTAGCCTTAGGAAAGGACACCTTCTGGGTTGAGATGACATACTTGCACGTGTTGCATCGTGTCCGACCACAGGGTAGTGTGCCAAAGTGAGTGGCATTCTCCTTTGGGAGACGGCTGTGAACAAGAAGATCCTTCAAGTTCTTGTCGCGTCTATATGCCACCAAAGGTGCTTCACCGAATACTTCTTGGGTCGCAGGCTCTGCTTGGAGTATAGGGAGGTGGCGGAAAAGGATCTGTGTGACAGCAGTACTGTGAGGGTGATGGGTCAAGATTAATTTGACTCTATCTGAAGTGGATTTATAGTGAGGTATGAGGGCCTCCTGACGAGAGATGGGGAGCACACGTTGGAGAGCAGAGGTAAGAACATGTTCCGGATAAAGTCTGTTACGGAAGAAATCCAACATCTCATTTGCTCAGAAGTGGAAGTCATCGTCGTCGTGGCACAAACGGCGGAGGCGGAGAAGTTGTGAAAAAGGAAGGGAGTCACGACAGGCCCGAGGATGAGAAGAGGTATACAGGAGGTAGCTGTGGGCATCTGTCGGCTTGTAGTATACTGAGGTATTAAGGCCAGAGGGCGTGATAGAAATAGTAATGTCAAGGAAGTTGACAGATACTGTGGAAACGAGGGAGGGGAACTTGATGGTGGGGTGAAAGTGGTTGACAAAGTCGATGAAGCGATATAAATCAGTCTCAGACATATCTGTGAGACCTATGCCATCATCGATACATCTGCGGTAAAACCCGGGGAAAGAACCGGAGTATTGTTGCGATATCTGATGCTCCAAGTGGCCCATGAACAGGCAGGCATAGCTAGGACCCATCTTCGTTCCCATGGCAACACCACTAATTAGTGAGATCTTTCTGCTATGTTAAAAATAACTTGGACAGCTATGAAGAGTAACAAAGATATCCTGAAAGAGGCTAATATCAAAAAGAAGTTCAGTCCTTAGGCTAGAGGGAAGTAATCTACTTTCTTTGGGCATGTTATATGAAGAAGAAAGCTTGAATTTATCGTGACAACAGGAAAGACTAAAGGAAAAAATTGACAGAGGACAAAGGCAGAAGATACTGGACAGTCTGACTTAAGTGCATGGAAAGAGGTCAACAGCTGATCTGATAAATAGAACTGGAGACAGGAAGCCGTGGAGAGACATGATTGCCTATTCCACCAGGCATGTCACTTGAAGAAGAAGATCTGGAATGACAGCAGAAATAAATATGCTGTATTCAGTATCAAAATTAAATCTGCATAGAACTATTTTTAGAACATCTTAAATATAGACACATAAGTTAGTTGCGTATCCTTTACAGGACGTGGCAATCAACCCCAGCTTTTATTGGCTGTTTGTGATTTTTCTAGGCAATTTTTTTTTCATTCAGTAGTTTGCCATTGATTTCTGAACGGTACGGCGCTTATACCATTGTTAAAAATCCACACAAAGCGATCTGCTACCAAACCGCCTGCAGCAGGTTTCGAACCTGGTATATCTGGATTATGAAACTGCGTTCATATCCATTAGGCCACAGACGCCAGACACATAAGGGTAAAGTAAATAAAGGCTGATTTAATTATAGCATGAAAATGTTACAAGTATATAAACATCCTTTTTTCTTTAAGAAAATGAGGCAGACTGTATTAAGATGTCATGAGGGTAGGTTGTTAAACAAATGGGGAAAATGGTAATGTGTCTTACTAGTATATAAGACAAAAGAAAATTCCCTACATTGCAGCCACAAGCCCAAGTCGGGGAAAGGAAAGAAAGTGAGAAACATGAGGAAGTAATTAAAGTAAGCACAACCCATGAATTCCTTTGATTTGACTAATGTGATGCCACTTTCTCATATCGGCAGTTGTTCATATTATTTGGAATTGAAAACACTATATATCCTAATTATAACCCATCAGAGGTTGAACGGGATATTTTTCATTAATTTAAGAAAAAACAACTGTGTTGTACTATATATATTTATTTTCGATAAGAATTGTTATGAATGACTAAAGTGTAAGACAATCTTGTGTCAGGTTGAAAAGATGGACACAATTAGCCTAATCCCTTTTAGCTTGTTGTAGATATGCAGGATGCCATTAACTGTGTGTTGCTGTCATTTTCGACGGAGTCATATGTCAAGTTATTTGTCGTATGTTTTTTTCACCCTAGTCAAAGGTGAATAATTGTGTCTTTACCTTGCGGTGTCAGGTTGATTAGGGGTTGTCTTCCCTGTTGGTTCATTCTTTGGGGTTTGACCTGTATGAAGATAGGGTCAAAGGTAAACAGTTCGGGCTTGTGCCCATGCGCGGGTTTTAAGCGCCAAGTTGAGATACTTCCGTCAGGCCGTGATGTAAGCTGGCTTCTGTGGGACATGAGGTCCATTGTATTTTCGGGGAAAATCTTGGAAGTGACTGCGTTGGCAGGTCTTCCCAGTGAATCTCTGTGCGTCGGAATGACGACAGAGTTCCTTATTGTGTTCTGAGGATTCGGTTCCATGTAACACCGACTTTTTTTCATTATTATTATTGCATTCTGTGGCAGAACATGTTAAAGGATTACCTAGTCTGTGAACTACAGCTCACCGGTCCTACATTACAGATAACAATTGGCGGGGAATGCCAAGTTGTACCTGTAAGTCCCAGAGATACCGAAGCGGCATTGAGAACTGTATATTTGAAAGACCATATTCGAAGTTTAAACCTGGCTTTTGGAATGCCCCAAGTATACCTAACGATTATCCGGTTCAGCATGACTACACTGAACTATATTTTGCGCTCAAGGGTAGCCATCCAAGACTATTAGTCTTCATATATTATCCAGAAGTCCAATGACGAAGTTATATTGTGGGAACCGCAGATTGGCGGTATATATATACTACCTAAGTATTACTGCAGGGTTGATGTTAACCTGCTTAATCAGAAGTACACAGCTGACGCATTTTGAGAACTGTGTTAAGGCTAATATATTACAGCCTGATAATGTGCAATTGGCGGGGAATGCCAAGTTGTACCTGTATGTCAAAGTGATTAAGGTATCTGACGCGTTTAGTCAGAGATACCGAAGCGGCATTGAGAACTGTATATTTAAGACCATACTGCTATTGTCCATGTACGAATATTCGAATTTTTACCTGGCTTTTGGAATGCCCCATGTATACCTAACGATTTCCGGTCAGCATGACCTTGTTTACACTGACTGTTCCTGTTGATGCTATGTGTGTTACCGTCTAAATGTTACCGTTGGAAAAATATGCAATGTGACAAATGTGCCAGCAGTGTTCAGTGCATCCTTGACTACTGCATGTGAGTGTATGGGTTGCATTACACACAACATATACGAGCCTAAACACATTCGCGCCTTCATTGCACCCACACTCAGCTCATCATTACAAGTACTACACATCTAACAACATGTATGCTGTCTTATGCAAATGATCACCTGTACAAGAGAAAAAAGACAGGTACATTTATGGTGGGACCAGTTCCGTGGGCTCTTCTGCTACATATATATATATATATATATATATATATATATATATATATATATATATATATATATATATATATATATATATATATATATATATATATATATATATATATATATATATATATATACAAATGACCACATCAACAGTACCATTGCTTAGACAAACTATATCAGCAAATTTATTATTAGCCTTATATGTTGTACCTACCAGTGTTTAGTCAAAAAAATACCAGCTAGTTACATAGCATTATTCACCTTAAATGTTGTATGTACCGTTGTTTAGACAAAAATATCAGCCAGTTAATTAACCTTATATGTTGTACGTACCATTGTTTAGACAAACTATATCAGCCAGTTAATTAGCCTTAAATATTGTATGTGCCATTGTTTAGACAATCTATATCAGCCAGTTGTTGTTGTTGTTGATTAACTATAGCTGTAGAGCTTGTCAGTCTTTAACAGTCACTGCCATGTTGTAGAATTTGCTTGTGTTCTGCAGCTGCTGAGTGCTGCTCTATAGAGTGTTTGTGATTGTTAGGGAGCCCAGCAATAGCTGTTGTCTGTTTGTGGAAAGTCTTGGGCAAATGAGCAGCACATGCTGAAATGTCTCATACGGATGTGTAGAGTTGTGGCAATTAGGCTTATGTCTGGGGTTTAATTTGTTTAAGTGCTTGTTGAGTATGGTGTGTTCTGTTCTTAGGTGGAAGTTTGTGCTCCGCTCCTTACATCGTAGGTTATTAATGTTGTCATTTTTGTTGAAAATGGCCAATTTTTATATACAAGGCATGTCCAGTAGACCATTTTGCCCATCGGTTCAGCCATTCCTCTTTGAAGTTGTTTTGGAGTATTCATTTAGCTGTCTGCATGTTTGCTAGAGTGTTTGTTTGGACCATGTTTGCTCCTAGTTTTGCTAATCTGTTTGCTTTA
This sequence comes from Oreohelix idahoensis, assembly GCA_024509875.1. Taxonomy (NCBI): domain Eukaryota; kingdom Metazoa; phylum Mollusca; class Gastropoda; order Stylommatophora; family Oreohelicidae; genus Oreohelix; species Oreohelix idahoensis. The sequence goes on from JAMPIV010020084.1 coordinate 86,853, forward strand.
TCGTTGCCTGGTGCGCCTGTGTGCCCTGGTATCCACTGGAGAGTGACTCTGATGTCGTATTTTGTTAGCATGTTGCCAATTGTTTCGGCCAGCTGTATTATTTTAAAATTTTCAGTTTGAAGATATTCTTTTAAAGCCTGAAGGGTTGATTTTGAATCAGTGATTATTATGATATCTGAGGGCATATGGATTTCTTGTATGAATTGGCTGTCTATTGCTGTGAGTGTGGTGTTTATTGCTGTAATCTCTGCCTGGTAGTTAGGGCAGAATTCTCCACAGGGTTCATACATTTCTAATGTGCTGCCATTTGGGTATTTCACATACGTTCCAAATCCAGCATTTATGGTGGTCTTGAATGCTGAGCCATCTGTGTATGCATATATTGCAGTGGTAGGGTAGCTGTCTATAGTCTCTAAAGTAGCTGTTTTAAGTATTGTTGGGTTCGTGTCTCTTGAATGCATTCAAAATGAAAAGACGCATGTAATATTGGGCTGTGTGCAAGATACCCTCATCGTGACAATGTGGTACATGACTGGATTACTGTCAATTAGATCCAGATATGCAATGGCTCAGGTAAAAGCCTGTATGTGCTTCTGCTTTGATCCTTAGCCGCCGACCGTCAAAGCAGTCAGTGGCCATCACGCCTGCTGCCGTCTTGTAGGGCAACAACAAATCGAATCCACTTTGCTCAGTCGGTGGCCATCTTTCGTACAGTGCTTCAACTCTGGCTCACTCCTTGCATCTCAGCCTCCACAGTCCTCCGCCAGGTTGTTTTTGGTCAGCCTCTATCTCGTTTTCTTTCAGTGGTCCATAGCATAGCTGTTCTTGTGATGGCATCGGGGTCTCTTCTGAGGACATGGCCAACCCAGCTCCAGCATCTGCCAGCTATGATGGTGTGCATGTACTCTTGCTTGTTCTCAGTAAGCAGATTTTGGTTGGTGATGGTATTTGGCCAAAAGATTTGGTGAATTTTTCTTAGGCATGTTGTGTGAAAAGAGAACAATTTCGACATTTCCTTCTCTGTTACTCTCCAACATTCCACGCCATAGAGATGAACAGAAAGCACACAGCTCTAATATAATCTTAATTTTGTGTTTGTGCTGTACTGAGAGGACTTCCAGATGTTGTTTGGACTATAAAAGGCACAGATTATTTTTTCTAAAGTCATTGTATGATCATTTTTTCTCAAGACATTGTATGATCATTTTTTGCTAAAGACATTGTCTAATTAGATTGACTGAAATGTACACTTTAATTTTTTTCGGTCAAAGCTACATAACTCTGGATGTTGAGATTATCATTTGATATGATGTTACCTCCTCTTGAGACGAGACACGGTTCGGTCCATAGTTTTTTTTTTTTGAACGAAGTGTGACCATTCTCCTTATTTGGTAGTATCGGTCAACTGTTGTTGGAATGTCTGAAACCAGTGTTGAGGTCTCTGTTAATGTCCATATAAGGCTTGATCTAGTTAAATCTGTATCTCGAATGTTCCTAGATCGTCTTGTTTGATTGACTATTCAAGTGTATAGGTTCTGCGCATGTCCGGACGCGGGGCGTCTGGGAAGTTTCTTTATCTGGGAGTCGATGGAAAGTTGTGAAGCAGAGAAGACGCGTTTCGGCGTCTCTGTGATTTTGTTAGGGAATTAGGAGCCTTTTTGTGAGTTAGTTAGCTTGCAAGGTCCTTCCCTTGAGTATTCAAATCGCCTGGAGGCGTATGTTTTCTGTGGTGTGGATTTTCGAATGAAGGTAATGCCTCATTTACATCCAATCTGTAACTTAACTTTATGTTTGACAATGGTCGATCTCTGCTCACGTATGCTTACAGAAAGGGAGGTACTTTTACTAGAAGTCACGCCCCAGGTATCTTCATACCTGAGATCTATATCTACACGGGTCATACTCAGCCCGTAGAACAGCTTTATGTTCTATGAACGTCGCTGTGTGTCAACGATTACGTCTACGTCAAGGTTAGACCTAGGAATGCCTGTAAAGGTCAGTTCGACTTGCACTCCTGGAATGCCATCCTCGTACGTCTTATGATTTGACTCATTTAGCACTTATCATAACTAACTTGTGGTTTTTTTGCTTACGCACTATTGTAGTGCAGTTGTGATAAATAACTGATGGTTATGCACTGATTTGTGTAGTGCCTTCATGATTAAGAAGTGACTTGTGATATTATTATACATTTGATAATACAAGTTGGTGTCAAAGACTTGTTTCCCACGGAGATTGGGTTAAACATTGGGATTATACAAGTACTTTATTAAGTCTTGTTACTATTAAGGTTGAAATAAGATAATTAATTATTTCAGGTTTTGGACTCATATTTTAGACAACATGTCTACATTTGAGTACTTTATCGAGCAGGGTAAATCCCTTGGAAAGACTGGTGATAAATTAGAAGAATTTGCGACTGTTCAATATGCCAAGACATTGAAGTCGGAAGAAAAGAAAATGAAAGAACAAACTGAACAAAAGAGAATAGATGCTGAGAATTTAAAACTGCAGATGCAGGTGGAGGAAAAGAGATTCCAAATGGAAATGGAAAAACAAAAAAGAGAAGCAGAAGCAAAATCTGAAGAGAAAAGACTTCAGGCTGAGGCTGAAGAGAAAAAGTTACAAAGAGAGGCTAAGGGTGAAGAGAAAAAGTTACAAAGAGAGGCTGAAGAGAAAAGACTTGAAAAAGAGACTGAAAATAAAAGACTTCAGGCTGAGGCTGAAGAAAGAAGGTTACAAAGAGAGTCTGACGAGAGAAAAGCAAAAATGGAGCATGAAGAAAAACTCTTAGCTTTAGAGTTAGAAAAGATAAAATTGTTGAACACTGGTAATGCTAATAATGCAGATAAGGTGTCAGATAAGACTAATGCTAATAATTTCAAGCTTAATCTACCAGCATTTAATGCCTCCATTGATGACATAACATTTTATCTAGACAGGTTTGAAAGTGCATGCAAGGTGCATAACATAGATAAAACACTATATGTTTATCGTCTGTCCAAGATACTTAGAGGTGATGCTTTGACTATGTTGGGCATGGTAGATGTGCCTGACAAAAACAACTATGAGGTTGTCAGGGCAGTCTTGTTAAAGAAGTACCAACTTAACGAAGACGGCTATCGTCTTCAATTTAAAAATATATTGCCAGAAACTGGAGTGGAATTCTCTGAATTCATCTCAAGGATACGTCTTACTTTTTCACGATGGGTTGAGCTGTCTAAGACAGAAAATACATATGAAGCTCTTATGGACTTACTACTTAGAGACAAAGTTATGTCTTCTGTCAATGAATCTTTTCTTTCTTTTCTTCATGAGCGTAAGCCTAAAAACATAAAAGAAATGGAAGAATACTGTTACCAGTATGTAACTGCGCATCCCCACGTAACAGTTAGCAATGATAGGAAACTATTTACAGAGCGATACAACAGGAAGCAATCTGATCATCAGAAGAAGTCCCCCCATCCGACAAGTGTTTCGGCCCGATTACTCCTTTACACTCTAAGGGGGGCGGGCCCACTTGGGTCATGACTCCCAAGCGTCTCAGCTTCCTGTTGTCTTGTATCGAAAATGAACCCATTTCACTTATGGTAGCAACTTTTAAATCCACACCGCCAGCCGCGGGGGCAATTGTGAAAGTAACAAAGAGAAGACAAATTATTCCGTTCGTTCCGTCGCCCTTCACAACTAAGGACACACACGGAGACACTAGCGCGCGCAGTCGACGAGCCTTGGCCCCTGCGCGCCGCAAGCCACTGAAATTCTGTACCTGACACACTCCCTATAGTATACATCGCCTGTTGCCGCAGATCCGCAGTCCTTTCACTAGTACACCAAAAAAACTCAGCGTTGTGGACTTAGAAAAATTTTGGTGTTTTCTGTACCGCAGCGTTTATTGTCACAATTTCCATTGCCCATTGCGGTTGTTCCACAGCCAGCCTGATGCCTTTTCGGCAGTTTCGCTAAGCCTCTTCAGTGCCCTTGTTCTAGACTGTCCATTCAGCCCCAACAGTTTTAATAAATCATACACTGATGCAGCCACAAGCCCTCTTGCGCCCACTTCAACCGCCATGACCCTTGCACTGAATCCATCGTGTCTCAGATCCGCAGCCAGATCGCTATACTTGGCCGCTTTGAATGAATGTTGCTCGTCTAATCTGGATTCAAATGGCACGGTCAGTTCAATCAGTATGACCTGAAGCGTTGCTGAAGAATGAAGCACTATATCCGGCCGTCTCCGCGATTTTCTGATACTCTCTGGATATGTTCCCCGTCCAGGTAGGTCTACCGCCATCTCTCAGTCGTTTGCACAGTCAAGAAGAGATGGTAAACTGCTACCAGGTTTACTCGGTTTGGGGTGTGCTGACTTTCCTGCCCTCAGAAAGTATGTGTTTGTGGTGTCTGGCCGAACTTTGCTATTCGCTCTCATTCTTGCTTGATCTATTGTCGCAGCAAGCTCATTTAGCACTTTGTTATGGCGCCAAGTGTATCGTCCTTGCCCTAATGCTACCTTACACGCTGAGAGCACGTGTTCAAGTGTCTGCCTCCCCTGGCACAGGGGGCACTGCTCATCATCCGACTTCCCCATTTCACAAGGTTGGTGGCCGACGGCAGCAGGTCATACATTGATCTAACCACGAAGCTGAGCCTAAGAGGTGCCATATGCCATATATCATTCCATGTCAAGGACCTCTGCAGGGCTCCTTCCCATGTAGTCCATTGGCCTTGTTGGACCTGCTGCACTGCTTTTTGCAACCTCTTATCATTCTCAGCTCCTCGTATCTCCTGAACTACCATGTCTCTGCGCTCCCTGCTTGATGCCTTGGACCACCAGCGGATGTCACCATGCCCAAATCCCCGTCTATTCGTTTGTGTGTATCCGATTACCTCTCTCAGTTTGAGTGACTCTTCAGCAGCATCAACAGCTTCTTCCACTCTCCACTTCCTTCCCGTTTTCAGTGTGGGCTGAATGGACTTAACCACGTCATCAGCTGACTCACGTAGCATCATTGCAAGCCTTGCTAAAGTAAAAGAAGGTCTGCCAGTTGCTTCGGCAGCACCTTATGGCCCAAATTTCATGCGTAAATTTCAGGGTAGCCAACAAAATTTTAATAAGAAGAGTAACCGTAATTATGCTCAGAATCATAGCGATCAATTTCAGGGTGATTCTTCTTCGCATAACTGGAGACAACCTGATACTCCCCGGTATACTACTCCCTGTAATTTTAGACATTTTCACAAAGGTAATCAGTATAGAGGCAAATCTTTTTCTCGGAGACCTCAAAACCAATATAATAGAGGTTCTCAACAGTATAGAAATGGTAATGACAGTTATGGAAACTGTAATTCAAACCATAATAACAATTACAGTAGGGACTTTAATGATAACTGCAGAGGCAATAATGGTCGCGGTAGATCGCAACATAAAAGAAAAAGATATCAACAGACAAACTCTGTACAACAAGAATCTCAGGGAGCAGATAAACAGGTTAATGATAATAAAGACCAAAATGCTATCGGATGTTCATCTTTTGATTTTGGTAGAGCAAATAAATGTATCCAATGCAGTACTTTATTTGACCCGGCTACCATAACTACTTTAAGCTGTGGTCATCCTCTTCCCGCTCTTCCTGCTAATGTTGTGCATGACGGGAGAGGTTCTCTGCTACATTCGTACGCATGATGCGGCGAATTCTCGCATATTGTACAGATGTCATAGCATACTTAGACGATATCTGTCTGTTTAGTGATTCCTGGGAAGATCACTATTTGGGTTTATACGAATTGCTGTCTACCCTTCGCGAGTATAACTTGACTGCAAAACCCTCTAAAGCCTTTATAGGATTTAGTGAGATCTCTTTCCTGGGTCATCGTGTTGGTCATGGTCTTTTAAAGACAGAGGACCACAATGTTTCAAAAATACTTAACATTTCTGTACCTAAGACAAAGAAACAAGTACGGAGTCTCTTAGGTTTGATCCAATTTTACGGACGATTCATTCCGAATCTGTCCTCCATTATGGCACCGCTTTCTACTTTATTGAAGAAAGGATCGCCTAATCTGATCCGCTGGTCTCAAGAATGTCAATCCTCCTTGGACCAGGTTAAAACTCTATTTTCATCTCCACCTATCCTTAGGTTACCTACTATTGAGAAGACTTTTGTTCTTCGAAGTGACGCCTCGTCAACTGGGATTGGGGCAGCACTTATGCAGGAGTATTCTGATACTCTGCATCCGGTGATGTATATCTCTAGGAAATTAAATGCTGCAGAAAGAAATTACTCGGTTTTAGACCGTGAATTATTGGCTATGGTATGGTCTATTCTGAAGTTACAAAGATTTCTTCTAGGCGCACATTTCATTGTGGAAACCGACCAGAAAGCTCTAACTGCTATTCAGAGCAAAAACTTGAAGAGCTCGAGGTCCACTCGATATGCCATAGCTCTTCAACCATTTCATTTCATGGTGCGAGCTATCCGTGGTTCGGATAATGTGATGACAGACATTCTGTCCAGGTGACCACACAATTCCACATAATTCTTCTGTCATATATATTTCCTGATATACAGTCCAATACTATAATGACATATTAGCATATATTTTCTCACTTTTAGGAACTTATAACATTGTACCATGTAATTTCCTTTTTTCTGTTACCGATTTGATCATAACAGAAGAAGGGTTAGTTAGCGATATACGGGCCAAAAGATCACATGGCCACATTTAGATATTGTATTTTAATGATTGTGTTAAGTGATTTAACAGTTGTGTTAAAGATTTGTGTTATTGATATTTTCGCAGCACATCATTGAAGCCTGTGAGATTATATACATTGTGGAACTTTGAAGTTGTCAAGTCCTGTCCTAGATTGGAGAGGATGATGTCCACATCTTCATGTATCGATTATATTTATGTCTACGAAGAACAGAGCATGTATTTGTAATAATTGAAAATGCATTTTATAATGTACTCTTTGTTTGAATATGTGTTATATTATAGTGCGGTATATTAGTATATTACGCCGCTGTTTGCACAACACTTCATTGTATAATACTATGATAATATATTTAATTTCATAGATTTGTATGAGTATAATTTGACTTTCATTATGATGTTGCCATCACTATGGCGTGTGTTGGTGGCACCTTCCTGGAATATATACGCATATACTTAGATAAATTTTTTTCTCTAAGGATCTGAGATATAATCTCAGTTTCGCTCCATGCGTCGAGCTAGCCTCATTTTTAGGCAATATATCCGCGCATCATACGTGCGTTAGGAGCCTACGGTTTTTTCCGGCTCCGGGATTTTTTTTTTTTAAAATGTTTCATTTTTTTTTTCCCGGGAGGGTGCGATAATGTTACGCACAGATCATTTTTTCTAAAGTCATTGTATGATCATTTTTTTCTCAAGACATTGTATGATCATTTTTTGCTAAAGACATTGTATAATTAGATTGACTGAAATGTACACTTTAATTTTTTTCGGTCAAAGCTACATAATTCTGGATGTTGAGATTATCATTTGATATGATGTTACCTCCTCTTGAGACGAGACACGGTTCGGTCCATAGTTTTTTTTGAACGAAGTGTGACCATTCTCCTTATTTGGTAGTATCGGTCAACTGTTGTTGGAATGTCTGAAACCAGTGTTGAGGTCTCTGTTAATGTCCATATAAGGCTTGATCTAGTTAAATCTGTATCTCGAATGTTCCTAGATCGTCTTGTTTGATTGACTATTCAAGTGTATAGGTTCTGCGCATGTCCGGACGCGGGGCGTCTGGGAAGTTTCTTTATCTGGGAGTTGATGGAAAGTTGTGAAGCAGAGAAGACGCGTTCCGGCGTCTCTGTGATTTTGTTAGGGAATTAGGAGCCTTTTTGTGAGTTAGTTAGCTTGCAAGGTCCTTCCCTTGAGTATTCAAATCGCCTGGAGGCGTATGTTTTCTGTGGTGTGGATTTTCGAATGAAGGTAATGCCTCATTTACATCCAATCTGTAACTTAACTTTATGTTTGACAATGGTCGATCTCTGCTCACGTATGCTTACAGAAAGGGAGGTAATTTTACTAGAAGTCACGCCCCAGGTATCTTCATACCTGAGATCTATATCTACACGGGTCATACTCAGCCCGTAGAACAGCTTTATGTTCTATGAACGTCGCTGTGTGTCAACGATTAGTCTACGTCAAGGTTAGACCTAGGAATGCCTGTAAAGGTCAGTTCGACCTGCACTCCTGGAATGCCATCCTCGTGCGTCTTATGATTTGACTCATTTAGCACATCTGAACAGTAGGAGGATTTTTGATGTCATTTTGTATTTGGAGCCAACAATATAATCCCTTGGCGCCATATCATCATTTTGAGAATATGCCTAATGCATTGATGAACTATGTATGCTGATATTCGTGAATGTCATGACTTTGCTCTATTGTGAACTGGATGTAACGTACCTGTGCTTGTGGCGTCAGAAATAAATGATGAAAAAACGTCAAGAGCAGTTTGCCCATTTATGACTTCACATGTTGTACCCTATATGCTGTAACTCTGTGAACTACATCACTATTATACACAGCAACAACAACAACACAAAAACCAGATAAGACACCTTCCATCTTGAACTATAATACCAGGTGTCGATAGGGGAGGTACTGTGACGGGGCTAAAGATTTCCCAACGAAATTGGACTTATACCTATGACGTCCATAGTGGTCAGTTCTGCCATTATCATTTAAGAAGCAACACGATAGCGGCCTTACCACCAAAGAGGAGCAAGCCCTAAGTCCACCCTTATCAATGTACTCTTGCTTGTTCTGAGTAAGCAGATTTTGGTTGGTGATGGTATTTGGCCAAAAGATTTGGTGAATTTTTCTTAGGCATGTTGTGTGAAAAGAGAACAATTTCGACATTTCCTTCTCTGTTACTCTCCAACATTCCACGCCATAGAGATGAACAGAAAGCACACAGCTCTAATATAATCTTAATTTTGTGTTTGTGCTGAACTGAGAGGACTTCCAGATGTTGTTTGGACTATAAAAGGCTGTTCTTGATTTGTTCATTCTGTTGTTGATGTCTTTGCTTGCTCCACCATCTGTTGTTACTATGCATCCTAGGTATGTGAAGGTGTCTTGTCTGTTTCAGTTGTTGATTCCTTACTGATATGGGCTCGGGGTTGTTCACATTGAGTGTCATGACCTCTGTATTCTTTAGATTGATGTTCAGGCCCATCTGCTGGCTATTCTTATTAAGTCTATCCATGTTTTCCTGGATGTGCTGATGTGAATGTGCTACTAGTGTAATGTCTGCATATTCCAGATCTTCTAATGTAGAAAATGTAGTTCATCTTATTCCTCTTGGACTGCCCTCTGTTGTCTGTCGCATCACCCAGTCTATGACTGTTAAAAATAGTGATTAGGGGCATCCCTGTCATACTTCTGTCTTCACCTCAAAGAAGTTAGAGGTTAGGTTGCTCTGCCCTACGCTAAATGTAAAGTTAGTATACAGGCTTTTTTATGATTGACGCTATGCAGCTTGGAATCCCATTAGCCCTCAGTATTTTCCGTAAACTGTCACTATGTATACTGTCAAAAGCCTTTTGACATGTGAGTAACCACAGAGAGAAGGCACCCCCTGCATGAGAACGTAGCTGACATTAAGGGAGTGAGAATAAAGAGGTTATAAATGGATGGCACAGGCAATGATTAAGCAGGTAACCATAGACAGTTAAAAACATATTCAAAGGGGAAGAGTGGAGTAAGTCAGATGAGAACTTGATGAACTACAAGCAAGTCATCATTAGCCTTCGCAGAGCGAGAACAACTTGATGAACTACAAGCAAGTCATTATTAGCCTTGACAGAGAGAGCAGAACTTGATGAACTACAAGCAAGTCATTATTAGCCTTGACAGAGAGAGCAGAACTTGATGAACTACAAGCAAGTCATTATTAGCCTTGACAGAGAGAGCAGAACTTGATGAACTACAAGCAAGTCATTATTAGCCTTGACAGAGAGAGCAGAACTTGATTAACTACAAGCAAGTCATTATTAGCCTTGACAGAGAGAGAGCAGAACTTGATTAACTACAAGCAAGTCATTATTAGCCTTGACAGAGAGAGCAGAACTTGATGAACTACAAGCAAGTCATTATTAGCCTTGACAGAGAGAGCAGAACTTGATTAACTACAAGCAAGTCATTATTAGCCTTGACAGAGAGAGCAGAACTTGATGAACTACAAGCAAGTCATTATTAGCCTTGACAGAGAGAGCAAACTTGATGAACTGCCATTATTAGCCTTGAGACAGACAAGCAAGTCATTATTAGCCTTGACAGAGAGAGCGGAACTTGATGAACTACATACAAGTCATTATTAGCCTTGACAGAGAGAGCGGAACTTGATGAACTACAAGCAAGTCATTATTAGCCTTGACAGAGAGAGCAGAACTTGACAAACTACAAGCAAGTCATTATTAGCCTTGACAGAGAGAGCAGAACTTGACAAACTACAAGCAAGTCATTATTAGCCTTGACAGAGAAGACAAAACTTGATGAACTACAAGCAAGTCATTATTAGCCTTGACAGAACTTGACAAACTACAAGCAAGTCATTATTAGCCTTGACAGAGAGAGCAGAACTTGATGAACTACAAGCAAGTCATTATTAGCTTTGACAGAGAGAGCAGAACTTGATACAAGCAAGTCATTATTAGCCTTGACAGAGAGAGCAGAACTTGATGAACTACAAGCAAGTCATTATTAGCTTTGACAGAGAGAGCAGAACTTGATACAAGCAAGTCATTATTAGCCTTGACAGAGAGAGCAGAACTTGATACAAGCAAGTCATTATTAGCTTTGACAGAGAGAGCCTTGATACAAGCAAGTCATTATTAGACAGAGAGAGCAGAACTTGATACAAGCAAGTCCTTATTAGCCTTGACAGAGAGAGCAGAACTTGATGAACTACAAGCAAGTCATTATTAGCCTTGACAGAGAGAGCAGAACTTGGGGCAATGGGACAGCAGAGCTGGAAATTAATCAACGTTTGACAATGCGGGAGATGATGATGCCATTGTGTACACTGATGGATCTGTAATCCATGATGAGAAATCAAGATGGGGCTTCTCAGCTAGAGTAAAGGGCAGAGTAGTCGCTGAACATAAGAGTTTCCATAAAAGCCTCAAATCTTCAGGAATTGGCATGGATCCACTGTCCTGGTCATGTAGGGACATGCGGCCATGAAAAAGCTGACAGCATAGCTTCAAGAGCACCAATAGTGGGCACAGTGAATTTGGATAAGGGGGAGACAATAAAGACAATTATTGATCATCTTAGAGAATGACACAACAATCGATGGACAATCAAGGCTAAGATTGCTGGAATTTTGTATCAAACATAAGACCAGCAGAGATGGATGTATTACAGGAAGCATCAGTGTGTATATACAGTATACACATAACCAGGAACAAATAGCATTCATATCTGTCAACATTTGCTAAGGGAAACTGAGCACCTATGGGTTTGCCCTGAGTGCAGTAATGTTGATTCTTATTTACAATAACATGTGTTTTTCTAATGGTAAGGACAGTGACGAGATCAGATAAATGGGCCTATTGTTACCAAAGCTACTGAGAGAGAGAGAGAGAGAGAGAGAGAGAGAGAGAGAGAGAGAGAGAGAGAGAGAGAGGACTGTGAGATTAGTGAGAAAGTTTGAAGGAGAAACAGGACTGTGAAATTAATGAGAAAGTGAGAGAGAGAAAGAGAGAGAGAGAGAGAGGACTGTGAGATTAGTGAGAAAGTTTGAAAGAGAAACAGGACTGTGAAATTAATGAGAGAGAGAGAGAGAGAGAGAGAGAGAGAGAGAGAGAGAGAGAGAGAGAGAGAGAGAGAGAGAGAGAGAGAGAGAGAGAGAGAGAGAGAGAGAGAGAGAGAGAGAGAGAGAGAGAGAGAGAGAGAGAGAGAGAGAGAGAGAGAGAGAGAGAGAGAGAGAGAGAGAGAGAGAGAGAGAGAGAGAACTGTTAGATTAGTGAGAAAGCTTGAGAGAGAAAGAGGTGAGATTATTGAGACAGTTTGAGAGAGAAAGAGGACTGTGTGAGTACTGAGAAAGTTTGAGAGAGAGAAGAATGAGTGGTTAATAAGAATGTTTGAGATAGAGGACTGTGAGATTAGTGTGACAGTTTGAGAGAGAGGAGGGACTGTGAGATTAGTGTGACAGTTTGAGAGAGAGGACTGTGAGATTAGTGTGACAGTTTGAGAGAGAGGACTGTGAGATTAGTGTGACAGTTTGAGAGAGAGGAGGGACTGTGAGATTAGCGAGAAATTTTGAGAGAGAATGAACGAACGAACTTTATTTTCAAAGGGTTAAGAATTGGGCACGCAGGCCCATCTGACATTTTGCCCTTCCTCTCTCTCTCATCATGTATATACTATATCCTTTCATCCTCACATTTACTTTAAGCATTATTAAGGCATTTATCATTATAAAAGTAATATTACATTTGCAATAATCATCATAATTAAAGTATGTTTTTAAAATAAAAAAACAAAAATGAAAATAAAAAAATAAAGAATTACAACAACAAAATTAACGAAAAATAATAATAATAAATTAAAAAAGAGCAGAGACTCCGACGCCTAGCTGAGCCACAATTGGATGAGGTCCAGTGCAGATTCTGAGCAAACTGAAGTACTCAAGACCTAATCTTCACACTCAGACAGCTGAGTGAAAAGGCCCTTGAGTATAAGAGTGAGATCCATCTTTGTTTCATAGATCTGGAAAAGGCGTTTGATAGGGTCCCCTGGAGCAAAATCTTTGGAACTGTTTGGCAAGGAAGAACATTCCAGCACCTCTGATTCATGCTATACAGAGCTTCTACAAGTCTTGCAGAAATTATGTGAGGACAGCAAACCATAAGTCAGAAGAGTTCAGGACCACCACTGGTGTAAGACAAGGTGATATCCTGTCACCTTATCTTTTCATACTCCTCATGGACGATGTCATCAAAGCATGTAAGGAGAGAACAAGAAAGTATTCAGTGGGGTACTGGAAGATGAGACAGCTTTGTATTTCAGAGCTGGCATTTGCTGATGATGTTGCCCTGATTGCTAAATCAGAGGCACATCTCCAATCCAACCTGCAAGTCTGGAAGGAAGAGCTGGAGAAGAGAGGGATGGTCAAAAGTAGCTCTAAAACAAAATCCATGGTGATATCACGAGAAGAAAGAAGACATCAGATTAAGCTGGGAGAACAGGTCCTGGAGCAGGTCGACCACTTTAAATATCTCGGAGCTATTATAGACCGAAAGGGAGGCATCAAAGAAAAGTTGGCCACTCAAAAAGCAGCAGCTGGGAGACTTTTTCAGGCCATAAATTGAGGATTCCTCAGCAAGAGAGAGGTTGGTAAGAAAACGAAGATGGCTGTATACCGCTCCACCTATGTCCCAGTCTTGACATATGGATGCAAGTCATGGGCAATGACTACAACCCACAAAAGCCAGATCCAAACCTCAGAAATGAGGTATTTGAGGAAGGTGGTTGAAGTAACAAGAAGAGACATGGTCCACAACCAGATGATACGTCAAGGCCTAAAATGCCACCCCCTGCAGACCCAAGTAGAACAGTCCCAACTAAGATGGTTTGGCCATGTCTGCAGAATGGGAGAAGATCGGCTACCACGATAAGCATGGGAAACAAAGAGCCAGGGATCCAGACCCCCAGGATGACCCAGAGTCCGCTGGGAGGACAACATTAGACAATCTTTGAAGGACTGAGGACTAGAATGGAACCAGGCCAGGAGGAAGACAGCCGATAGGATAGTCTGGCGCTCTCTCTTACAAACCTCTACACCTCACGGTAGAAGAGGAAAGACTAAGTAAGTAAGTAACAACAAAATTAACGGAAAAAAAAAAATTATAATAATAAATTTAAAAAAAACAAACAAACAAACAACAAGACATAAAAATTGAATTCTTCATACAGTAAATTGGTAATTTGAGACATATTGAGAGGTGTGTTATAAGAACTCGTGAAATAGTCAAACGGTCTGCTACTGAATGCCTCAGGGACTCCGTGTTTTTTCCAGTGCGCGCGAACAACTTTACGAGGGGTGAGCAGCTTTGAGTCTCATAGCAGATACTGCTGCAATGATAGGTTCATCAAGATGAGGTGGGGTATACAGTTACTTTCCTCGCTGTCTTTGCCTCCCAAACTCAAGACCAGAATCAGACTAGATAGGCTCTCCACATGTAAGCCTACCTTGCCGTGGTTGGAGAGCTTGAGCGCCTCAATGATCCCGGGAGCTATGCCGGCGGGAGTTTTACTCCTGGCAGGGTCACCCAAGCCGGACAGGTCCTGGGTGAGGGGCCAGACTAAATGGGCTGAGGAGTGGGTGGAACCCTATAGGTGTAGATGCAGAACCCACCGGCGAGTGGTACATGCTCTGGTCTGCACCAATCCACCCCCACTTCATGGGTTAAATGCTTTCTTGCCTCATTCTTCACTGTTTGTCGTCTATCACGCCCATGGCGACCGTTGCCTCAATTGGCTGTGTGTGGTGTACCCGGAAACGGGGCCTCCCAGTACTGAGGCAAAGTTAAGTCCCCGATGTCACTTATCGGTGCAGAATTGAGAGAGATGGCTGAGCATCACAATCCCTCCTGTGTTGCAGCATGATGAGAACCCAGCATTGCACACTGAGCTGGGGGGATCACTTGGGCACCAGACTTAATACTGGCTCTTGACTGGATGGCCGCATGCAGGAGATTTCTACAATGGAGGGTTGGCAGGTGGTGGGTATCGGGAAGTGGCTCTGTGCAGGACGTGAGGATTCCTTGGGAGAGCCCAGAACCAGAGCACAGCATTGTGCAAGCTCTGCATAGTTGGAGAGCCCCCTGGATGACGGGAAATGCACAGTGTGCTACCCCACCTATCCCCAACTGCTAACTTAGAACCAGAAGTGGGGTCCTCTGTATGCGTGCCAGGCCAGGATAAAATGCCTGGGAAAGAGACTGGAGCTCAGAACTCCCTAACTCAAAGTTGCAGGATGGCAGAAAAGCCACGGGAAAGACAGGGCTATTTTAAAGATAACGCAACCATATTTTCACCATACGAGCTCGGACGCCGCCTCGGTAAACAAGGTCCGCGCAGAGCAGTGCCACCCCCAGGCTGCTTGCGAATAGTCTACTACTGGGAACATAAACAGATTAGGGATGAGCCCACTCTCCCGTTGAACAGGTGCTAAAGTCGTAGATACTGGGCCAGAAGGCGCACCGGAAACCACAGTATCATGCAACTCGCTTTTTTTTTTTCTATGGAGAGTACACCGTCAAATAAATCTCGTTCTGGTGCTCGCCCTGTGGAGCTCCACCAGGCAGGTGCAGTGCCGGGCTCTGAGCCTCGACAGAGCCCACCCTCAGCTACTGGAGGACCCTCTAGACCGTCTTGTGGAGTCAACAGACGGCGGAGGAGAACTACTGACCAAAACAAAACAGAAAAAGAGAAACCCAGAGTGCCACTTGTCATGATGCACTGGAATGCAGAGGGAGTGAACAGCAAGCAGGCTGGATACAGCAAAAAGACAGAGCTGGAAAACATCTTGTATGAGAAGCAAGTCAGTGTTTGCTGTATCCAAGAGACTCACTTGAAAGCAGATCAAACCTTTAAAATAAGGGGATATCAATGCTTCAGATCCGACAGACAAGATAGACGAAAAGGAGGAGTACTTACTCTTGTAAGGAATAACATTCCTGCACACGAAAGGAAAACCTTCATGGATGGAGCAGAATATCAGCTGCTGCAGATAAAGGTAGACAAGATGGAAATAGAACTCCTGAACTATTACTGTCCGAACAACAAACCCCTGAGTCTCAGCTCTATACAGGTACCAGCCACCAACTTTATAGCAGTTGGAGACTTTAATCGCCACTCCCAGAGCTGGGGCTATAACCATCTGGATCACAGAGGTGAAGAGGTTGAAACTTGGCAAGATGATCACTCCCTAATCCTAGTCAATAATGCCACAGATACTCCTACCTTCTACTCCAGAGGATGGCACACAACTTCAACACCAGATCTTGCCTTCTCCACACTAGATATAGCTGGATCTATTAGTAGAGAAGTAGGAGACCAACTAGGGGGAAGCGACCATCGCCCAATCTTTCTTACTGTCCAGAGTGCAACTCTCAGTACAGGCCCAGCCATTACAAGATGGAACTACAAAAAAGCCAACTGGGGTTTATTCAGGCATCAGGTGAACACGCTGCTGTCTACCTTCAAGGTACAGAACAGAGACATTAATGAAGTGGTAAAAGACTTCAACAGATGCATACTACAAGCTGCAAAAGAAACCATTCCCAAAGGATGCCGGCGTAACTACATACCATACTGGTCCAGCACACTCCAAGAACGTCAGGAAGCTATGGACAAGGCTAGAAAGGACGCAGAGTCTCAGCCTTCACTTGAAACTCACAACAAATGGAAAAAGGCTGTAGCAGAGTTTCAGAGAACAAAGCTAGAAGAAAAGCGGAAAAGCTGGAGAACTAAAACGGCATCGCTGAACCTTGAGAAAGACGGCAGGAAACTTTGGAGATTAGTCAAGTCTCTAAATGAAGAGCATTCCTCACCAAGGCAGACTATCACATTGGATGAAGGTGGCAAACTTTTCAGAGGAAAACAAGCTGCAGACTTGTTTGCTAGAAGATACAGTTCAGAAAGCAACTTACCCATTAACATAGACCATCAGAGAGAGATAAGAAAAGAAATACTGGCAACCATGGGACAGACAGATACTCCTGCCCCAATGAGGGAACCCATCACACTAGGAGAACTACAGAAGGCTATTTCCAAGCTTAAGTTTCAAAAGTCACCCGGCCCAGAACACAAAATCAGCAACGAAATGCTAGTAAATCTGAGCTCAGCAGCAAAGACAAAACTGCTTGAGATATTCAACCACAGCTGGTTGAAAGGAACGGTACCCCAAGTATGGAGAGAAGCCATCACAATACCCATACTAAAGAAAGGGAAATGTAAGACCGAGGCTGCAAGTTACCGGCCAATCAGTCTCACAAGCTGTGTTGGGAAGACTATGGAGCGAATAGTCAACCACAGATTGAAATGGTATTTAGAGTCTGAGCAGATCCTGGTGCCGGAACAAGCTGGATTTAGAGAATGCTACAGTATAGAAGACCAAGTTACTTACTTGTCTCAAGCAATAGAAGATGCCTTCCAGGAGAAGAAAAAGGTCCTAACGATCTGGGTCGACTTCAAGCAGGCCTTTGACAAGGTGTGGAAAGATGGCCTCATTGCAAAACTTAGGAGAAGTGGAATCCAAGGCAACATGATGAAATGGATCCAGTCATACTTGCATAACAGGAGAACTAGAGTCACTCTTGACGGTCTGCAGAGCAGAAAAGTGTTGCTCCATCAGGGGGTACCTCAAGGAGGAGTAATTTCCCCAACACTCTTCCTTGTTTACATCAATGACCTGGTGAAAGATCTCCCTGCAGGAGTTAAAGCTGCCTTATATGCAGATGACCTAGTACTCTGGTGCGCTGATGAAAATGTCACCACAGCAAATTATAGAATGCAGCGGGCAGCAGACATGCTAGTGTCATGGGCAGAGAAATGGCTTATCACAATAAACACAGACAAAACCTCCACAACAATGTTCTCCCTCGCCCTCACGGACAAATCAGCTAACATACACCTAGGGACAACCGTGATCAAGGAAGAAAGCTACCCCACCTATCTTGGGGTGACATTTGACCAAAGGCTTACATGGAATAAGCATATTGAAAACGCAGAAGGAAAGGCCCGAAGACGACTAGGCATACTCAGAAAATTAGCAGGTACCAACTGGGGAGCAAATGAACGAAATCTAAAGAAGATTTATAATGGAGTAATAAGACCACACTTAGAGTTTAGCTCAGCAGCATGGTCATCAGCTGCTAACTCACATCTGCAGTCTTTGGACAAGGTGCAAAATCAAGCTCTCAGGCTCATTACAGGAGCCATGAAAAACTACACCAATAACAGAGATGCAGAAGGTTGCTGGATTACAGACATTGTCCCATAGAAGAGACACAAAAACCATGATCCAGATGGAAAAGTACAACAGTATGCCAATGCACCCAATGAAGGCAAGACTAGATGATCTGGCATTGGGACGTCTAAAGCGTAGCAGCTTTGTGCATCGGGGGAAAAGACTTATAAGACAGCATCAAGAAGACCTATCCATGAAGACAACACCACTGAAGCCCACCCTATACCCTGTACCATGGGAGCAGGCCAGCAGTGCCCTCCAAATTAATACAACAGTCAGTGGTCTCACAAGTGGATGTGAGTATAATGATCTGCAAAAACGAACTGCTACATTGAGTATGATCCAAGAAAGCTATCCCGATCAATCATGGATACATGCCTATACAGATGGATCAGCAACTAATGCTGTTAGGAATGGAGGTGCCGGGATCTTTATCTCATATCCTGACAACCACTATGAGACTAGGCACATTCCCACTGGTAAATTCTGTTCCAACTATACAGCTGAGGTTCAAGCTCTAGAGCAAGCTGCAAATATGATTTATAACACCACTCTGACTGCCACCAGGTAGTCATCCTCACAGATGCACTGTCTGTCCTGCAAGCTCTCAAGGGCGGTAAACTCCCGCATCTGAGAAATGAACTAAACAAGGTAGCTGCCAAAAAGAGAACCATACTTCAGTGGGTACCATCTCATTGTGGTGTACCCGGAAATGAAAAGGCAGATAAACTTGCAAAAAAGGGAGGAGAATGTGAACAAGAAGATAATGAAGTCACATACTTTGAGAAAAAGAGAGCTATCCAGACTATCAGAAGAGAACAGAACCAACCCAAAGACGACTATCACACTCTCGACCGGCAGGGACAGACAACTATTTTTCGACTCAGGACAGGGCATAACAAACTGAATAAACACATGCACAAGCTACGATTGTCTGCTTCACCACTGTGCACATGTGGATTAAACGAACAAACTGCTGAGCATGTTCTACAGGACTGTCCTCTGTATGACCAGTTAAGAAAGATATACTGGCCCAATGACTCAACACTAAACTCAAAGCTATATGGAGTTAAAGAGGAACTTCAAACAACAGTCGAATTCATCATGAGAACTCGTCTGACGGTGTAATCATCAAAGATGCGATCGCAAGAAGAAGAAGAAGAAGAAGACTAGATAGGTAGATAGTTAGATAGACATATATGAAAGCAATTAAGTTGCCAAGGGTTGAAAATCGGGCACAGTCCCCTCTTGCATTCTTCCTTCATCTTGCTCATCTTTTATTACTGTTATTCAAACATTCTCCAGCGTACTTAAAGTATTTATTAAGGGCAGTGCAACATTACAAGGAAGTATAACAGCATACATTAACAGTACCTGATCATAAAATTAAGAATATATGTTATTAAGAATATAATATTAAGAATAAGTATATTGTAATGAAAACTAGATCATCAGAGCCTCCATACAATATATTAGATAAAAGTACAACACAATCAGTTAGGGTGGCATATAATTAACACTCATAAAGTATTTGAACAGTATACGATTGTATGAGTAAGGACTGTGTGTGTTTTTCAGGTCATTGGGAAGATTGAGTAAGCCAAACTAATCTTAAATAGGTCTAGCCTGGGCTTGGGTACCTGTAACTTGTTTAAGCGCTGACTACGTCTTTCATTATATTTTAAAAGCGGCCAAAGATACTTTGGAGCATTCTGTAACAGGATTTTGTGAATAAATTTCCTTTGTTAAATATGAAGCGCTTCCTGAGGGGTAATATTTGAAGATAATTATATAAATCTATACAATGTGATTGGTGTTTATCGGCAACAAGGCGCATTGCGAATTTTTGAAGCGAGTGGAGCCTTTTTGTGTTGGAGACAGAACAACCATCCCAGATTGTGGAACAATAGTCTAGATGCGTTTGTACAAGTATATGAGATATGTAGAACATTTTCCTTGCCTCCTCATCAAGGAAATGTTTAATTTTGGCTAATTGGTAAACTTTTTGCTGTTTGCTTTGTGAGTGCATGTACATGTGAGTTCCAACTTAGGTGTTGGTCAACAGTGAGACCTAGAGTTCTATGTTCATTTACGTTTTCAATTAGTGATATTCCAATTTAGAGCTGAAGTGTTGTTTTCTGCAAGTTTTGTAGTTTTTTGTCTGGATGATATTAACATACATTTTGTTTTACTAATATTTATTTGCATGCGATTCTCATTGCTCCACTTAATAAGATTATGTGTATCGTTTTGTAAAGATTGTTCTAGTGTAATGCAACTTTTATCACTTGTATAGACAGTACAGTCATAGGCAAACAGGTCACATGATGATGAGTAGTTTGAAGTATAAAGGAAGATCATTAATGTATACGGTAAAGAGAAGAGGGCTGAGAATAGAGCCCTGAGGAACACCTGTATTGACAACGGTTGGGTTCGACAAGGAATTATTGTAAGAGACTATTTGTTGTCTGTCTGACAGGAACGATTTAATTAACTTTACCAGCTTAATATTTACTTTCATTGTTTCTAATTTTCTGATTAAAATAAAGTGATCTATCATATCAAATGCTTTTTTTGAGGTCTACAAATATTGCTCCACATATATTATCGTTATTGATGTTTAGGTGCCAATTGTCTATCATCTTTGTTAAGGCTGTGTGGCATGCATGCTTTGGTCTAAACCAAGACTGACTGCCGATTAGCAGGTCATTATTGACTAGGTTAGGGTGGCCATATTGTTCAACACAAAAAGGAGGGCACATGATATTTTTTGGTCCAAAAAATGAGGACAAGGGAGGACAATATTTGTAAAAAGTAGGACAAAAAGTCGGACACTTTTATTCAATAACTACAAGACGCTGAAACATATTTTTTTTTACATCCAAACAATAAGCTGATAAAATCACATTGATTTTGTGCCTACTTATATTTTTCTGATGAAAAAATCTTCTTCAACAACGTTAGGCTACGTTTTAAATATGCATATAAATCAGAGCATGAAAGCCCCTTAACATTGTACTGCACAAGTAGAGTGCCTTTAATGGATTTCTTCTTCTTCTTCTTCCGTCCTTAGCCAACGACCGGCAAAGCAGTCAGTGGCCATTACGCCTAGTGGCGTCTTAAGGGCAACAGCGAATAGATTTTCTTTGCCGCTGTTCCCATCACGCCTAATGGCGTCTTTAGGGCAACCACAAATCAATCCGTTTGTTGTTGTTTCCGTAATCAAAGTGACTGGCAAACGGGTGATCAGCCCGTTGGGTTTAATGGATTCTACACTCAACATATTCTTTTCTGTTGTCCATTGACCCTGCATAAGTGAAAAAAGTCTCTCAACATTGGCGTTGTGCCCAGGAATTGTAAAAATAAATTGTGCAAGTCTTAAGAATTCTGAAATGCAGAAATGAGAGAGAGAGAGAGAGAGAGAGAGAGAGAGAGAGAGAGAGAGAGAGAGAGAGAGAGAGAGAGAGAGAGAGAGAGAGAGAGAGAGAGAGAGGACTGTGAGATTTAGTGAGAAAGTTGAGAAGAGAAACAGGACTGTGAGACGGAGGAGAGAGAGGAGGAGAAATTAATGAGAAAGTGAGAGAGAGAGAGAGAGAGAGAGAGAGAGAGAGAGAGAGAGAGAGAGAGAGAGAGAGAGAGAGAGAGAGAGAGAGAGAGAGAGAGAGAGAGAGAGAGAGAGAGAGAGAGAGAGAGAGAGAGAGAGAGAGAGAGAGAGAGAGAGAGAGAGAGAGAGAGAGAGAGAGAGAGAGAGAGAGAGAGAGAGAGAGAGAGAGAGAGAGAGAGAGGACTGTGAGATTAGTGAGAAAGTTTGAAAGAGAAACAGGACTGTGAAATTAATGAGAAAGTGAGAGAGAGAGAGAGAGAGAGAGAGAGAGAGAGAGAGAGAGAGAGAGAGAGAGAGAGAGAGAGAGAGAGAGAGAGAGAATTCTGAAGTTAGTGATAATATTGGAGATAGATAGAGACAACTGGGAGGTTAGTGTGATAGTTTGAAAGAGAGTGGACTGAGATTAATGAGAATGTTTCTGTAGGCTATCTGTATGAATAAATACACAACCATAACACTACACTTGTGGGGCAAACATCCTGCATGTGTTCTTTCTTGTTCTTTGTGCACATGCTGTACCACAAACATCACACTTGTAAGGATTCTCTCCTTTATGTGAACTTTTACGTACTTCTAGATCACGTATTTGAGTAAATGCTGCACCACAAACATCACAATTGTAAGGCATCTCCCCTGTATGTAATCTTTTATGTATATGTAAGCTATATTTCATTTTAAATGCTGCACCACAAACATCACACTTGTAAGGTGTTTCGCCTTTATGCACTACAAACATCACACTTCTAAGGCTTCTCTCCTGTATGTTTTACTTTATGTTGTTGTAGGCTACCTTTCTGAGTAAATGCTGTACTACAAACATCACACTTTTAAGGCTTCTCTCCTGTATGTATTCTTTTATGTCCTTGTAAGCTACTCTTGCCCACTGAAATGCTATGATGGAAAGTCAACTCAGTAATAATTTGCCGGATCGGCCGATGCCCGGATTAACAACGACCGCGCTCTCATTGCCCCTTGAGAGTGATAAGTCAGCGAATGGGGTACAAACACCTGTTTTGAAACTTCCAAGAGAAAATTTTGTTGTTGGAACTTGGAATGTACGCACGCTATATGCGTGTGGAAAAGTCAAAGAACTAACAAAACAATCCTCCAGGGAACAGTCGAAGGTAAACGGAGAAGAGGAAGGCAGAGAAAATCCTGGGCTGATAACATCAAAGAATGGGCAGGACATGGTTTTTTCCACACTTGTACGCATTGCTGAGGATAGAGAGCAGTGGAGGACCCTGTCTGCTGATGCTTCCACCATGGCACCCCTACGACCCATGACGGGTTAAGGGTTGAGATGAGATGATGAAGCTACTTTTCATAGTAAACACCATGACACTTGTAAGGCTTCTCTCCTGTATGTATTCTTTTATGTCCTTGTAAGCTACTTTTCATAGTAAATGCTGCTCCACAAACATCACACTTGTAAGGCTTCTCTCCTGTATGTAATCTTTTATTTTATGTTGTTGTAGATGACATTTCTGAGTAAATACCGCACTACAAACATCACACTTGTAAGGCTTCTCTCCTGTATGTTTTACTTTATGTTGTTGTAGGCTACCTTTCTGAGTAAATGCTGTACTACAAACATCACACTTGTAAGGCTTCTCTCCTGTATGTATTCTTATATGTCGTTGTAGGTGATGTTTCTGAGTAAATGCTGCACTACAAAACATCACACTTGTAACGCTTCTCTCCTGTATGTTTTACTTTATGTTGTTGTAGGCTACGTTTTTTCTGAGTAAATGCTGTACTACAAACATCACACTTGTAAGGCTTCTCTCCTGTATGTATTCTTATATGTCGTTGTAGGTGATGTTTCTGAGTAAATGCTGCACTACAAACATCACACTTGTAAGGCTTCTCTCCTGCATGTATTCTTTTATGTCCTTGTAAGCTACTTTTCATAGTAAATGCTGCTCCACAAACATCACACTTGTAAGGCTTCTCTCCTGTATGTTTTATTTTATGTTGTTGTAGATGACATTTCTGAGTAAATACCGCACTACAAACATCACACTTGTAAGGCTTCTCTTCTGTATGTTTTACTTTATGTTGTTGTAGGCTACCTTTCTGAGTAAATGCTGTACTACAAAAACATCACACTTGTAAGGCTTCTCTCCTGTATGTATTCTTATATGTCGTTGTAGGTGATGTTTCTGAGTAAATGCTGCACTACAAACATCACACTTGTAAGACTTCTCTCCTGTATGTTTTACTTTATGTTGTTGTAGGCTAACTTTATGAGTAAATGCTGCACTACAAACATCACACTTGTAAGGCTTCTCTCCTGTATATATTCTTTTATGTCCTTGTAAGTTACTTTTCATAGTAAATGCTGCACCACAAACATCACACTTGTAAGGCTTCTCTCCTGTATGTATTCTTTTATGTCTTTGTAACCTACTTTTCATAGTAAATGCCACACCACAAACATCACACTTCTAGGGCTTCTCTCCTGTATGTAATCTTTTATGTATATGTAAGCTATATTTCATTTTAAATGCTGCACCACAAACATCACACTTGTAAGGTGTTTCGCCTTTATGCACTACAAACATCACACTTCTAAGGCTTCTCTTCTGTATGTTTTACTTTATGTTGTTGTAGGCTACATTTCTGAGTAAATGCTGCACTACAAACATGACACTTGTAAGGTTTCTCTCCTGTATGTATTCTTATATGTCATTGTAGGTGACTTTTCTGAGTAAATAATGCACTACAAACATCACACTTGTAAGGCTTCTCTCCTGTATGTTTTACTTTATGTTGTTGTAGGCTACTTTTCTGAGTAAATGCTGCACTACAAACATCACACTTGTAAAGCTTCTCTCCTGTATGTATTCTTTTATGTTGTTGTAGGTGACCTTTCTGAGTAAATGCTGCACTACAAACATCACACTTGTAAGGCTTCTCTCCTGTATGTATTCTTTTATGTCCTTGTAAGCTACTTTTCATAGTAAATGCTGCACCACGAACATCACACTTGTAAGGCTTCTCTCCTGTATGTTTTATTTTATGTTGTTGTAGGTGACATTTCTGAGTAAATACCGCACTACAAACATCACACTTCTAAGGCTTCTCTCCTGTATGTTTTACTTTATGTTGTTGTAGGCTACCTTTCTGAGTAAATGCTGTACTACAAACATCACACTTGTAAGGCTTCTCTCCTGTATGTATTCTTATATGTCGTTGTAGGTGACTTTTCTGAGTAAATGCTGCACTACAAACATCACACTTGTAAGACTTCTCTCCTGTATGTTTTACTTTATGTTGTTGTAGGCTAACTTTATGAATAAATGCTGCACTACAAACATCACACTTGTAAGGCTTCTCTCCTGTATGTATTCTTTTATGTCCTTGTAAGTTCTTTTTCATAGTTAAAATGCCATACCACACACACATCACACTTGTAAGGCTTCTCTCCTGTATGTATTCTTGTATGTACTTGTAAGTTACTTTTCATAGTAAATGCTGCTCCACAAACATCACACTTGTAAGGCTTCTCTCCTGTATGTATTCTTGTATGTCCTTGTAAGTTACTTTTAAGAGTAAATGCTGCACCACAAACATCACACTTGTAAGGCTTCTCTCCTATATGTATTCTTGTATGTCCTTGTAAGTTACTTTTCATAGTAAATGCTGCACCACAAACATCACACTTGTAAGGCTTCTCTCCTGTGTGTAGTATTTTATGTTGTTGTAGGTAACTTTTCTGAGTAAATGCTGCACTACAAACATCACACTTGTAAGGCTTCTCTCCTGTATGTATTCTTTTATGTCCTTGTAGGTGACTTTTCCAAATAAATGCAGCCCCACAAACATCACACTTATAACGCTTCTCTCCTGTATGTATTCTTTTATGTCTTTGTAAGCTACTTTTCATAGTAAATGCCACACCACAAACATCACACTTGTAAGGCTTCTCTCCTGTATGTTTTATTTTATGTTGTTGTAGGTGACTTTTCTGAGTAAATGCTGCACCACAAACATCACACTTGTAAGGCTTCTCTCCTGTATGTTTTACTTTATGTTGTTGTAGGCTAAATTTATGAGTAAATGCTGCACCACAAACATCACACTTGTAAGGCTTCTCTCCTGTATGTATTCTTGTATGTCCTTGTAAGTTACTTTTCATAGTAAATGCTGCACCACAAACATCACACTTGTAAGGCTTCTCTCCTGTGTGTAGTATTTTATGTTGTTGTAGGTGACCTTTCTGAGTAAATGCTGCTTTACAATCATCACACTTGTAAGGCTTCTCTCCTGTATGTATTCTTTTATGTTGTTGTAGGTGACTTTTCTGAGTAAATGCTGCACTACAAACATCACACTTGTAAGGCTTATCTCCTGTATGTATTCTTTTATGTCCTTGTACGTGACTTTTCCAAATAAATGCAGCACCACAAACATCACACTTGTAAGGCTTCTCTCCTGTATGTTTTATTATATGTTGTTGTAGGTGACTTTTCTGAGTAAATGCTGCACCACAAACATCACACTTGTAACGCTTCTCTCCTGTGTGTAGTATTTTATGTTGTTGTAGGCTACTTTTCTGACTAAAACTTATGTAACAGACTTTAGTTTTTAAAGCTGACGTATTTAGGTTGTCACAAATTTTAGTTGGCTTTTCCTGACTATAGATCAAGTTCAGTAGTGGTTCATTGTCTTTGAGTCTCACTTTGAGGTTATCTTCTCTTACTGCATCAGTAGAGGTATCATCTATTTTACTTAATGTTTCATTCATTTTATTTCCACTGCCCTGTGGTAACACATCCTGAAGATCATCATGTTTATTATCAAACTCCCAGAGTCCAGTGTTGTGTACTGTTTTCATATGCTCATCCAAGATATCAAATTGGTGGAAACCAGTGTTGCACAGGGTATAGGAACATATGTCTGAAATGTTGAAAACAATGAGCACAGATAAATTATGAAATGTATGTTCTATATGTAAGCAAAATGTAATAACATTAATTTAACCACAATGCCATGGTAATTATATATAATATGTATATATCATACATATTTAATGAGAATTTTCAAACAATTTGAAGTCTCTGTGAAAGGCCTAATGACTGCTGGGTATTACATGTTATATAGTACAAATAGTTAAATCACTTAAACTTATAGAATTTAAAACAATAATAAACATAAATTAAAATACATAATTACACTGTTATTATCCATACCTTCCACATCTCCAAATGAGCCTGTATGTTGTTTACTTTCTGTCACTTCCAATAAGTCTGTATAATGACTCTCAAGTTTAACACCACTGTTGTCACAATCAGCCTGACATAAATTTTCATCAATCAGACATTTATGACACATGCTGCATGAAAATGTCAAGGAATTATGTTTTTCTGTAATCTTTTTCTCACTACTACCATCATTTATGTATGCATACAAGCATAAACACATGCATGGGTACACATATATGCACATAGACACACAAACGTACATAGCACTCAGGTTTTTCATACAGTGTTACTATGTAAGGGTCCATTCTATCAAAGTTTTTGACAAAATTGGTCATGTTATATATATGTGGACATTGCACTACTAGCACATTCACATCAACACATCCAGGAAAAAATGGACAGACTTAATAAGTTTAGCCAGCAGGTGGGCTTGAACATCAATTTAAAGAAGTCAGAGGTCATGACGCTCAATGTGAGCAACCCTGAGCCCATATCAGTAAGGAATCAGCAACTGGTACAGACAGACACCTTCACATACCTAGGATGCATAGTAACACCAGACGGTGGGGCAGGCAAAGACATCAACATCAGAATGAATAAGGCAAGAACAGCCTTTTTTAGCCTAAACAACATCTGGAAGTCCTCTCAATACAGCACAAGCACAAAATTAAGATTATATCAGAGCTGTGTGCTTTCTGTGCTTCTCTATGGTGCAGAATGCTGGAGAGTTACAGAGAAGGAAATGTCGAAATTGTCCTCTTTTCACACAACATGCCTAAGAAAAATTCACCGAATCTTTTGGCCGAATACCATCACCAACCAAGATCTGCTTACTCAGAGCAAGCAAGAGGACATGCACACCATCATAGCTGGCAGACGCTGGAGCTGGGTTGGCCATGTCCTCAGAAGAGACCCCGATGCCATCACAAGAACAGCTATACTTTGGACCCCTGAAGGAAAACGAAAGAGAGGCCGACCAAAAACAACCTGGTGGAGGACTGTGGAGGCTGAGATGCAAAGAATGAACCAGAGTTGGGGCACTGTACAAAGGATGGCCACCGACCGAGCAAAGTGGAATCAATTTGTTGTTGCCCTACAAGACGCCACTAGGCATGATGGCCACTGACTGCTTTGACGGTCGGCAGCTAAGGATCAAAGAAGAAGAAGAATATATATGTGGAAAGGAAATTGAATAAGGATTCTATACTCAAGACCAAAAGAAATGCGCATATTAATTGTTCTGATTTTCAGACAAATAAAATAACAAAATCAAGTTTAAATCGTCTTTAAACACAACTTTAGCAATGCAAGACGATACTGCACGTGGAAAGTTTGTGCTGTGGTGAGTTGTTTATGGTGTAGATGAGCAAAGGCTCAGAATAAAAATTCATTACAGTTCGTGCATTTCATGATTTTTCATGCACGACTTTTGGTTGTTCATCCAATTCTCTATAAAATTCGCACAGAACCCATAAAAATTTCACACAGCAAAACGATGCCTAGACTGAATATTGATGAGTGTAATCAAGCAGTGGGAATGCGCAGAGGTGGAGCATCAGTTAGAGAGTTGTCCCAGGCATTTCAAGTTCACCATACCTCGATTTATTGTCTATTGCATCGAAACCAAACAACAGGGACCATCGCTGACCAACCACGGTCTGGCACTCCACGCGTTATGACATACAGGCAAGACAGGGCTATTCGGCGCACTCATGAGCGAGACCGCTTCATGCCCGCTGTAGCCACAGCCAGAATAACCATTGGAACTCATGGCAACGCCATCAGTGGTCAAACTGTGCGCAGGAGGTTGTGGTGGGTTGATATTAATGTAGTAAGTATTATGTGTAGCAGGTGTGAAATCAGCTATGCAAGCCCCTGAGAAAGTATAAATATAGAATATATGTCAGGGAACCTGTCTTGCTTCCACCAATGACTACCACCCGCTATGTATATTATCCCCAATTATATGTACTGATGTATGGGTGTTGTGTAGCTAGATGTCTAGGGTATATGCAATATATGTGAAGAAAATAACAACAACCACACTTTAAAGTTAAGTAACCAGTAAGTAAAACAACTCACTATTGAATTTTGGTCTGATCAATTTTTTACAATGTATTAAGTATAATTGAGTTGATTCATAAAAGATTAAATGTCAAAATATATTTACACAAATACAAGTTTAACTAATAGAGTCTATTATTTCTTGAACTTGGAAGGGTTCTTAGTGTATTACTCTCCTCTGAAATTAAGCACATATTTGAGGGATCAATAATGTCATCATATTTTATAAATCTTGTTGATATAATCGGTGGAGGATCAGTCAGTGAATTAACAAGGCCCCAAAACATAAGGGCTTAGCTTTAGATATGTGTAGAAAATTCTGCGATGTCCTGTTCATAAGTCTGCATGCACACAGCACTGCACAGCTTTCAGGATTCGTGATAATGTAAGGCACTCAATTTATATTGCCTCAAACTGGTACTTTTGTTGAATAAAAACGTGACTGGCTCACTTCAGTTTCTCACACAGAAACCCTGGAAGTAGAGGATTAATTTCCCTAAAAAATAATATTCTGACCTATCTCCGTTCTTAACAGGTTTACATGTATCAACAGATCAAAAATCAGAAAATAATACATAAATAATTATTGTCCCCATCTGGTAGAGTGCTCTATTCATTATCAAGTATCTCAAACATATGTTTTACACCTTCCTAGTCATAATACAATATTATAATTTCGTAAATACATTCAGGTAATAACCAGTATTATATAAAGATATCCAGTGATTTTCTGGCTATAACTCAAACATTATTCAGTAAAGTCTTTTCTCTTATTAATTTCTTTTATACCAACTTTTAAGTAAAACTGTAAGGATTTTATTATGTTCTTTCCCCACAATGTCAGAAAGCCTGTCTGGCTTTTCTACAAAAGGATAATATCTTTCTTAGCAACTCGGTGAAACAACACAAAGTTTGATGTTGGCTTCCCTCTTTATATATTTTCTTTTATCTCCCAAAGTACAAGTAAAGCTGTAGGGCTTTTACATGAAGCTATAAGATTATAATCTAACCCCATTTAATTATATTTCATAACATGTTGAAGTGGCACTTGTATGACTGGAACTCTACCCTTCAAATATTCATACATAATCAATATTGCAAACACATTTTCAAATACAATAATAATTTTATAAATGTTGGTCTTACCGTAATATTGAATTATTTCACTATGCAAGTTAAATACAGGCCATAAATGGTCCCACAAATCTCCTGCTGACATCAGAACCGTGAAGGCATAGGAGCACAACTTGTCTGAATTCGTCAATAACTAAACAAGTGATTATCTGATTTGAAAGTGGCGAGGAAATCTGGGGCTTCCGTGTTTTTATTCATCCTCCTTAGTTATTCTAAGCAGCCAATCAGGGGACTTCCGTTCCTACGCGTCTTTTTTTGAAAAGTTAACCTAATAATTTTCAAATCAGGAGACACCCCTTAATATGGCCAGCATCAGTAAAGGAGCCCTATACACGTCTATATATGTCTTCATTCTACCATATCGCTAGTATTCTCTAAGTCATTTCAATATAGAATGATAATATTTATTTCATCTCCCGTCTGTCATCTAATGCATAAGGTTTCACGCTTCTGTCTATTATTTTTACCATTTTCGTTTTTCCTTTATATTTATGCAAATAACATATCTTTAATATCTTATCTTACTGTAGAAAGAAAGATATATTATTTGCATAAATATAAAGGAAAAACGAAAATGGTAAAAATAAAGAATATGATATGTCTAACAACAACTTTTATCATTTTAATCGTCCCTTATTCTTTAATTTTACCTATCATTCGATTTGGACAGTTAATTTCAGTTTCGAAATGCAGACGATAGTTTAAAAAGCTCCTTACCATTTCCCCCCTGTCCAATTTTTTTCTCTCTTGCCTTTTCTAAGAAATAAACAATTTCTAATGATAACTAACATTCAAACGTGCTTGACTACAGTAACCATGGCCTTTGACCTAATATGCAAATTTCTCTAACCTTCATCATACGTGTCAGTATGGCTTGCAAGTTTGTGACGACATATTGGCATTTAGTCTAATGATCGTTTTCTGCTTCAACCCTTTAGAGACCGAGTTATAAAAGCTAGTCTTTTGGTGGCGCGGTGATTCCTATGTTATTTTATACCTACAAACAACTATATGCCATATTTTGATCGGTGAAATCTCGGATATCATCACAGAGGTTAAGGGAAGCTCAGCTCATATGCCATAGACCCTACACCGGACAGATCCTCACAGCTCAACACCGGAAGGCACGATTGGACTGGGCTCTCAACCGTGGCAAAGTTGGTGAGACATGGTTTTTTCCAATGAAAGTTGGTTCTGCATCCACCACAACGATGGCCGAATTCAAATTTACAGATGACCAGGAGAACGATTTGAAGACAACTGTGTCATTGAACAAGATCGCTATGGTATGGGCTGCCATCAATTACAGATTCAGGTCCAGACTCATCTTTATCGACGGCACCTTAACTGCCCAGCGGTATGTGGATGAAGTACTCAGACCCCACCTGCTTCTGCTGTTGGCAGCAAATGGAGGCACCGCCAGAATGGTGTTTCAACAAGACAATGCAAGGCCACACTCCGCTTATGTTACTCAGGGATTTTTGCAGCAGAATGGAGATTGAGTTATGCAGTGGCCTGCCGTTTCACCTGACCTAAACTGTATCGAACATCTTTGGGACGTGTTGGGATGACATGTGCAACAACAGGCCCCTCACAATCAACAGCAGCTGAGAGACGCTCTACAGAGAACTTGGAATGTCATCCTGATGGAAACCATTCAACACTTGGTGAGGTCGATGCCTAATCGTCTTCAAGAATGTGCCAGAGCTATGGGGACACACACCCAATATTAAGACATTCACGCTGTGGTATGAACAAACGTTAGTGCAGTTGGATATTTTGTTGATACTTCAGAATATGCAGACGTGCAATCTCATGGGGGGCGATAATTGTGAGTATTGATTTGAAAACGTTAATAAACATTAAGACACTTCATGTGTGCAAATTTCATTATTTTAAGTTTGTTGCTTATATTTGAAAATAACATTTTACGCCATGTATGTTTCTTTTGGTCTTGAGTATATATATGTTTAGTTTTTAAATTTCCAATTTTTGTATGAGTATAATGTAGTATATATATGTAGGTCAAGATGGCGGCATGGTAGGCCGCACTTTTGTGTTGTGCATTTCATGTCGTCGTTTTGGAGTCTGCATCAGTGGTAACAGCCCTCATTAAGGCTGTATGAGTTTGTAGTGTGTTTGGCTATTTCTGGATTATGTTGCTAAGTATTTTAAAGATGAAAACATCAAGTTTGCCTATCATGTGAGTTCGCTGTTTGTGTTGATACAAGTAGCCAAGATGGCGGTTTTGTGATGTGTCGATCGGACAGTGTTTCAAAACATTACAGATTTATTGAGGGCTATTGTTACTGCTCCAGGTACATTTTTGTATGTACCTGCAAGGATACTTGGAGAGGAGATGGGCACCGCCAAGCAAACCTCTTGCCCACTGAAATGCTATGATGGAAAGTCAACTCAGTAATAATTTGCCGGATCGGCCGATGCCCGGATTAACAACGACCGCGCTCTCATTGCCCCTTGAGAGTGATAAGTCAGCGAATGGGGTAAAAACACCTGTTTTGAAACTTCCAAGAGAAAGTTTTGTTGTTGGAATTTGGAATGTACGCACGCTATATGCGTGTGGAAAAGTCAAAGAACTAACACATGAACTTGTTAGATACTCGTGGGACATCCTGGGCCTAGCAGAAGTCAGATGGACAGGATTAGGTGAATCAATAACGGATGATGGTCACAAAATTTGGTTTAGTGGAGATGAGTCTAAACATCAGCATGGAGTAGGTTTTATCGTACATAAAGATAGATTGAACTCTGTCATCAGCTGCACCCCAATAAATAGCAGGCTTATCACCATTCGTATTGCAGCACATCCAAAGAACATCTCCATTATACAGGTATATGCCCCCACTACTGACTATGAGGATGAGGCAATTGATACATTTTATGACAATCTGGATGAAGCAATTAAGAAAATTCCAAAGAAAGATCTTCTCATCGTGTTAGGTGATTGGAATGCTAAAATAGGGCCAGATGCATACGGTCACTGGGCTGGTACAGTGGGGAGATTTGGGACAGGTGAAACCAACGATCGAGGACTAAGGCTACTAGAATTTGCCAGCAACTATAAACTAACCATTGCAAATACACTATTTCCTCATAAGTTATCAAGAAGAACAACGTGGCATGCCCCAAAAACTGAGATACATGGCCAAATTGATTTTATTCTTGTATCCAAAAGATTCAAGTCTAGTATTAATAAAGCCAAGACTAGGACTTTTCCTGGCGCCGACATTGGTAGTGATCACGACATGGTATTGATGACGCTCAAGCTTAAACTTAAAAAGAACTATAATCAAAACAGATGTTCTCAGTTAAGATTCAATTTAGACAAACTGAAAGATCCAGAAATCGCGGGAATCTTTGAGGCAACTGTTGGAGGAAAATTCGCAGCTCTCAATTTTTTGGAGGATGATATCAACTCAATCACAGAGAACATGAAAGACGTGCTCATTGAATCAGCAACAGAAATACTTGGTAAAAGAAAGAAAATAAACAAACCATGGGTTACAGATGACATTCTGAAGTTATGTGATACACGGCGGGAAATGAAAAAGGTTAAGAAAGAGGTTCCTGAAGCAGCATGGCAATACAGTATGGTGAATAAAAATATTAGGAAGAAAATGAAACAGGCCAAAGAAAAAATGGGTAGCTGATCAATGTGAGTCCATTAATACGGGGCTAATAAAAGGTAACAGCAAGGCAGCTTTTGACACATTAAGAAAACTATCAAAACCCCAACAGCCCAGGGTAACTGTCATAGAAGATAGCAATGGGGCTCTGCTCAATGAAAAAACAGCTGTAATGAGAAGGTGGACAGAATATTGTAAAGAATTATATAACTGTAAACTTGACACTGACTTAGGCATATTAAACAACATTAAGTGCGAAAACAGGGAACTTGGAAATGCAGCAATATTACGGGAAGAAGTGGAAGAGGCTATATGTTCGATGAAAGGAGGGAAGTCACCGGGTGTGGATAATATCCCAGCAGAGCTCTTGAAATATGGAGGACCAGATATAGTAAAAATCATGACAACAATTTGCCAGAAGATATGGAGTACAAAAAAATGGCCAAAAGAATGGACGCAGTCATTAGTAATACCGCTTCCAAAGAAAGGAAATCTAAAAATTGCAAGTGCAAGAACTACAGAACCATTAGCCTTATTAGTCATCCAAGTAAGGTGATGTTAAGGATACTTTTGAACAGAATAAAACAGAAATCAGAAGAAATCTTGTCAGAGGAACAGGCTGGCTTTAGACCAAAAAGAAGTACCTCAGAACAAATCTTCAATATTAGAGTACTTATCGAAAAAACATCTCCAACATCAACACGATTTATACCATAACTTCATCGATTTCACAAAAGCCTTCGATCGAGTCTGGCATGAAGGCTTATGGCAAGTAATGAGAAAATTCAATTTTGATACCAACATCATAGATATCATTGAAGCACTATACAAGGACGCAAGCAGTGCTGTTTTTGCAAGCAACGACATTGGAGAATTTTTCAAAACAACTGTAGGAGTTCGGCAGGGATGTATCCTGTCCCCAGTGCTCTTTAATATTTATCTAGAACATATTATGCAGGAGGCTCTCTACGATTATAAATCAACCATATCGATTGGAGGCCGACCTCTGTGCAACCTACGTTTTGCTGATGATATTGATCTGATAGCTGGATCAGAATCAGAACTTCAAGACCTTACCTCTAGACTGGAGAAAGTAACAAGAACGTATGGGATGGAAATTAATATAGAAAAAAGCAAGATATTGGTGAATAGCCATAAGAAACATGTTCCGACCAACATTACGTTAAATGGGCAAACGTTAGAAGAAGTTAACACCTTTAAATATCTCGGGTCCACTATATGTAGTGATGGAAGATCAAGTAAAGAAATCAAGACAAGACTTGAGATGGCCTCAGCTGCCATGACAAAGTTGAATGTGATCTGGAAAAGTAACATCAGTTTTCCTGTGAAGATCAAATTATACAAATCACTTGTATTATCTATTCTCTTGTATGGGTGTGAGAGCTGGACACTCACTGCAGATACGGAGCGAAGGATTCAGGCTTTCGAGCATAAATGTTATAGAAGAATTTTGCGCATTTGCTATAAAGAGCACAAAACAAATGTCTATGTTAGAGAGAAGATAAACACCTATGCAGGCCACCAAGAACCACTTTTGTCAATAGTGAAACATCGAAAGCTTGCCTGGTTTGGGCATGTAACTCGTCATGACTCCCTTTCGAAAACGATCCTTCAGGGGACAGTCGAAGGTAAACGGAGAAGAGGAAGGCAGAGAAAATCCTGGGCTGATAACATCAAAGAATGGGCAGGACACGGTTTTTCCACACTTGTACGCATTGCTGAGGATAGAGAGCAGTGGAGGACCCTGTCTGCTGATGCTTCCACCATGGCACCCCTACGACCCATGACGGGTTACGGGCTGAGATGATGAGATGATGATAAAATAGTTGGAGACTAGGAAGAAAACAATTTGACCAAAAAAAAAAAAAAAAAATCAGAATTACCTATTGAAAACATCTAATCCATCATTTGTTTTATCCTAGATCCAAATTTTGTAAACTTCATCCATTTTGGAAATTTAAAAAAATATGGTTCAAGTTTATACTCTAACTACCCGTACTTTTCATTTGGCATCAAGAAAATGAAATACATTCGATTGTCACAAATTTATGCAACTCTGGATTTTCATTGTGTTATCATGTAAGTGTCAATTCTTTCAAAGTTTTTAACAAGTATAGTCATGTTATATATATATTTGAAAAGGAAATTGAATGAGGATTTTTAAGTTTATAAATTACCATTTTTTTATGAGTATAAAGTAGTTACAGACAAGGTAGAAACAATTTTACTAAACAAAAACAAAACAAACACATATCAGACTTACAAACTGAAGAAATCAGTTGTAGTATCCAAGATACAAATCATTGTAAACTACATCCATTTTGGAAATAAATCACACATCAAGTTTATACTCCAATTACAGCAACACTACTACCAACTTTAACCATGTGTGCCCCGTATGTGGCAGGACCTGTAGGGCCAAAATAGGACTAATTAGCCACATGAGATCACGGCACAGATGTGTCACAACTCAAGTCTGAAGCTGTCGTCATCTTCGCTTGTGATGGGCAACTATTATTATTATTATGCTGAACTGCTCTCACAAAGAACACTACTTACACACAAAATTAAGAGATATTTACAACTTAACTTTAGTGTGCCATTTCAGGAAACATTCATCTATGTGCAGATGGGGGTGGCCAGTGTATCTTGCACAATAATAGTTTGTCCTTTTCCTGTCATCAGGTTTACTGCAAACTTTACACCTCCTGAAATTAGTGCTTCTTTGCATTATGTATTTTGCACCCTCCAGTATTTCCAATGGGTTATCTGATAATTTACTTGGCCTCGGAGGATTTAGCTTGCTGATTTCAGGCATTGAGGATGCCACCAAAGCAGATAATTCTCTGATCAGCGTTTGTTGGACGTAAGCTGTAATATTCCAACTCCAACTGGTCTTGTCAGTTTGTAAAAAATATAAGCATTACAGGTGGCTATTTCTAACGTCTGAAATAAAATCTTCTTCTACCACTTCAAGAATTTTCTGTTGAAAAAGCCATAATACCCTATCATCTGATCTGCCTTGTCGCAACCATTCATTTTATGGTTATTTTCATGAATGATAAAAGATTTCTCCTTTCTATTCACCTTGACAGGCACAGCAGACCCATTTATGGTAATAATTGTGACAGGTTTTTTAGCTTTTTGTCCTTCCAAGCAGCAACTAGCATCCCTTGCCCCCGAATTGATATAAAACTTAGTCTCCATATGCTTTAGGTTCAAAGACTTCAGCTGCTGTGGGAATCTGACTCTGTTCACTTGAAGTGTTCCAGTGTAATACTGCTTCCATTTAAGCATTTTATTTACTAACAGTTTTGTAGTATGCCACCTGTCAGCGTAACTGTAATAGCCAGTTCCCAGACAAAACAAGTGTTCCAAAAGTGTTTACGGAATTGGCACCAGAAGAGTCCCTTTCAACTGTGTCTGATCCAAAATATGTAAGCAAGTTTAGCACACAACCTGTTTCACTGTCAACAAGACTCAAACTTTTAATGTGGTATTTGTGTGGCTTTTTTTACATTATATTGCTTATATTTCCAACAACCTTCCAACAAATTTAGAGCATAACATTTAAACGAAGGGTTCTATATTGTTTTTCCTTTCTGTGAGAGGTTCACAAATATGCAACATAGTTTGCAGTATAGTCAAAAATCTGTCTCTCTCAATCATTTGGGAATTAAATGGAGTGTGAAATATAGGCTCTCGTGAGAAAAGATCTTTTATACTTGGCCTTTTGTTGATACCTATTGCTTGAAGCAGAGCAAGCAATTTTAGAAGCTCATAATCACTTACCGGGTTCTCCCTATTATTCCTTGATTGTTTCAATGAAGGTGTATGTTAAGTCGCTGGTACTACAACTGTTAACTCAAGATTATGGGTGGTACAATGCTAATGTGACTTGAACGACTTGGTCTTAAGGTTGACCAACAATATAAATCAGGCTGGACCCTTTCAAAAAGTACATAGACGTTTTTATTACGTAGAACGATAATGACGATCATCAATAAGGCATGTCAGATAAAGTACATCAATTGCAAAAGTCAATGTCTAATTTGACAGACCTCCACGACTGACTACCTAAGTCCCAAGGATGTCGGGAGTATTATAATAAATATTTCTTGAAAGTTTCTTATTCGAATTTGATCAATATTCAATGAAGTTGGATATCTTAATAATTCAATAGATATTCCAGTAGTGGACCTGGTCTCACTAGCGGCAGGCCTTGAAGAGGCATGCCGAAGCCTTACCACAGTCTTGCTGGAGATTCATAACTGGTATCCTATCAATATAATGGATACAAACGAAACGAGCCAGAATTGGCAATGGCTAACAGTTCATATAGGAAGGTAGCATCATAAAAACAATATGAAGTCTTCCCACGACATGGGGGTCAAGACTTTCAATCAACTTTGCTGGAAGTTAACCGTCTTTGATCACCGGCTATTTTCATCTCTCAGCGTCAGCGCTGTTAGGCGACAATCAATACTGATCGCACCAAGTTGTGCTCTTTAGTGCAACAATTGATACGTAATTAATTAAACATATATTTACTCAGATGCGCACACATAGTGCATCTAACCTAGTTAGACTGGCATCTAGCTATGTTAAGTCTCGCACACTTAACACCTAAGTGGAAAACGACTTAACAGTGTATGCTTCTGCACTTCAATTCCTGCAAAGCAGTTTATGCTTTTTTAAAATTTCCTCCCTTACAGCTGATGATACAAGGCTTTCAAAACACTGGATTGGGGTAGATGATTCATTTAAATTTGCTGACACACCCACTGCTCTTCCATCTTTGGGTTGGAATCTAAAGCTGTTCCTTGTTAGTGCACCCACATTTGCCTCCTGCCATTCTATATTTCTGACACAATTCTGTTGTCACTTTTCCCCTTCTTGTAAAACTAAATTAGGTCTTACTGAGTCTGATGTTGAAGAATCAATGTTATTTGATGGAACCACACACACTCTTCCTGACATAACACCTTCGTTCTCTGAATCCACATTGCTGGAAGATGAACTAGACCAAGAATTATTAACAATAAAATCACTACTGCTGTACCCGTCTTCATCTTCACTGAAATTTTCTATCAAACTAACAGCCTGCTGAGCACTAAGACAAGTAGGTCACTTGCGAGAAGATTAACTAGACACCATCAAAAATAGGTAACACAAATTTTTATAAAACTTACACAAGATGGCTGATGTAAACGTGTTGAAAGAACTCGAAAGAGTGAAGCTAGAACTTTCCCGTGTTAGAAATAATAATAAAAAAGGCTATACTTCCGCTTCCCAGTCATTTAAAACTTCTAACTGGGATGAAACGAAACAAAAACTTATTTCAGTGAGCACGACCCTGAAAACCCATCTTCTGAGCCTAGATTTATCAACCATAAAAACTCGCCGCTTGTCCATTAAGAGTTAATCCAGTATAACAAACAGCAGTATGCAAGAGTAAATTAGTAACAATTACTTCAGTTTAGCTTCAGTGAGATGGATGGGCCTGGTGTAGTGATATCAGTTCTCAACATCAGGCTGAAAGTTACTCAGAAAGAGTCTCAGATTCCCACATTCAGTAATTTGCAGTCTGTTTCTCTGCTTCAAAAAAAGTTGGACAACCATGCTGAAACCAGGCTCTACTAAATATGAAGTTTGAAAGTCAATACAGAACATCTTAACCTTTCCCAACACTGTAGAATAGCGATCAGAGATTTCTTTCTGCAACCAAAAGTCTTGATAAGATTTTTTGAACATTGGCTTAAGCTCAACGTCATTTTGTAGCGAAATCAGTTCCTCTTCTACCCTTCCTAGTTCCTCACAGCACGTGTCCAGGAATGGATTTATTATCCAGTCTGGTATAGTAATCAAAAAAAGATTCTGAAACCTCTGAGACATTTCTTTAAGCAGCATATCTAGGTGTGCACAATATACTTGAAGATTATCCTCTGGTATTTTGTCTTTCTCTTCCAACTCTAAGAGGCTGGGAAATTGGATTAACTCGCGATGGCCAATATTGCGTTTGAATAGTGTTAATTTGGCTAGAAACGTGGAGACAGCAGATTTGACTTTTATAAGATTAATATCATGTCCTTGCAGTCATAGATTTATTTAATTAAACTTTGCGAATAAATCTGCCAAATATGCAATGTCATGCATGATATTCGTTATTTCTGTACTGAGCAAAGCATGTGAGTCTTTGAAGACTTTTACCACAATTTCAAAAAGAGCATAAAAGTAAGCACCACATACTGCTTGGATATTTCACTGGAAAAATATCCTTCGCGGGGCAGAAAGGGGAAACTAGGTCTTCTTTATTGTTTTGCTGTTCTTGCATCTTGTATGTAATGTAATAAAATTTATATAAGATAATTCTGTGTTCTTTTCCATCTCAAAATATGTAAACTTGAAAACAAAATGTATTTTGTAAATGATAGAAAAATTGCAATGAGAAACATCAGTATTTCAGGGTTTTCAATGTGCCAGTGAACTCCGGAGTTACCCATTTGTCATTCAAACACACGTTGCTAAATCAAAACAAGAGCTCTTCTCTCCAAGTTTATGACCAATGGAAAGAAGAGTTATTGAGCCTCAGTTTCGTATAACACAAGCCCCAAGTGGTGTTGAATTAGTTGCAGAAATTTCAAAGTAATGACAAAGTTGTCTTTTTAAGTGTGCTTCCAAGAAACAGATCCCTGCTTGTGTTACATCCATAGATTTGCCATCTACTCGCCTATCAGTGTGTAAATTCTTATCATTTTCTGAGATTTGTTGAAAGAGCAAGCTTTCAGGAATGACGAGCAACACAACAAGTTTTTTGCGCTTGTTGTCTGGTCATGGAGGCTGTTCCACCCGGGAAAGATCAACATACCCTGAACATGATGCGAATGAGAGAGACTATCATTCTGATTCTACTGAGGACACAAATGAGAGAAACTATCATTCTGATTCTACTGAGCACACAAATGAGAGAAACTATCATTCTGATTCTACTGAGGACGCAAATGAGAGAAACTATCATTCTGATTCTACTGAGCACACAAATGAGAGAAACTATCATTCTGATTCTACTGAGCACAAAAATGAGAGAAACTATCATTCTGATTCTACTGAGGACACACAAATGAGAGAAACTATCATTCTGATTCTACTGAGCACACAAATGAGAGAAACTATCATTCTGATTCTACTGAGCACACAAATGAGAGAAACAATCATTCTGATTCTACTGAGCACACAAATGAGAGAAACTATCATTCTGATTCTACTGAGCACACAAATGAGAGAAACTATCATTCTGATTCTACTGAGCACACAAATGAGAGAAACTATCATTCTGATTCTACTGAGCACACAAATGAGAGAAACTATCATTCTGATTCTACTGAGGACACAAATGAGAGAGACTATCATTCTGATTCTACTGAGCACACAAATGAGAGAAACTACCTGCGTAAGTTAATATATATTTTTGAAAAGTGATAAC
This sequence comes from Oreohelix idahoensis, assembly GCA_024509875.1. Lineage (NCBI taxonomy): Eukaryota > Metazoa > Mollusca > Gastropoda > Stylommatophora > Oreohelicidae > Oreohelix > Oreohelix idahoensis. Next base: position 128,041 of record JAMPIV010020084.1, read on the forward strand.
ATTTAATTTATACTGAAGTAAGTACGACTGTGATAACTAAAGTAAAACCAAGGGAATTGGCAAGGGAAGTGCAGGTAGAAGATTTAAGGTTGGAACCGCGAAAATGTCATTCACTCGATTTAGCTTTTGTTTTGGCAATTTATTTATTGATGGTGATTTTAATATCATTGGCAGCATTTGAAAAGCATCGTGCACATTGAATGTGGTATTTAGGTACTTTTTAATCATGATTAATGCCCCACTCACTCAAAAACTCAGTCAGTTTGGTGACCTCATTCAATGTAAACAATCACAGCAGTTGCACATGATTGGTTGTCTGCGAGACTGGATGGTAGGATTCTTTCTTAATTAGATTGGGAATAATTAGACATTTCTAAAAGGTGCCACATATGTCACCGGAACAAATAATTAAAGCAATTCTGTTCAGCAATACCTCTGTTCAAAGAAGAATAGATGAAATGGCTGAGAATGTTGAAAACACATTGTGAGCATACATAGGACATTGCAGAATATGTCATATAAACATGGTTTATTTGAATTCCATTGCAAAGAGCTGTAAAAATGTGTTAACGTGATGTATGATTTATAAATGTACCTTAAATGGTTAATTGTTTTTTCAGTCTTTGTGGGTGACAAGAAATATGAAAAAATTGTGCATTGTCTTCAAACATGGCACCTTTGGGCCTAAACTGTGTTTAACAAGTCAAAGTAAATGTGCTTATTTTCTATACTGTTGGAAAGTGCTTGAAAAAAGCTTTAACATATGCTTGGATAATTCTGTTCTGTGTAGTCATGTAGAAATCTTGACGAATTGCGCGGTTTCTGTGGAAATTGGTTTTTTGGCTTTCTTGTCATTTTCAACTCATAATATCCTTGTTCAACATAATGTGACATGTTTAGAAAAAATTGGGCTTGCTTAGTATGACTATGACATTGGATATCATAGATATTGGGTGTCTACAGTGCATAGATTTTGAGCATTGACACTTTAAAAATGTGTGTCGAGCTGATTTTGTAAGCAAACACACACGACTAACCAGATTTTCTTTAAATTTGAAAAGAGCATATCGACCTATTTATGCCGTCCATGCCTTACATTTTAAAATGTTTTAGTTACAAGTAGTTTTTAACACAAACATGACCTTATATGTACTTTTACATGTTATTTGTGATCCTTTGGTCACGTCAAAGATGGCTCATTTTCACTTTCAGACGGAGCGATAACATTTATAAGTCAAAAAATAAATTAAAAATTCATAACTATTTTATTTATTGACCGATTTTGCTAATTTTTTTTTTTTTTTTTGTTAATTTTGTTTTTTTTATGTACTTTCTAAATATCTTATTGAATTGTCAATTTAACAAATATGAAAAATCAGTTCATGGTACCTAATAAAAGCATCTCAGACAATTTCCTTTTGAGAGCCACCTGACTTCTGTGTGCATCAGCAAACATTCATACTGTTCATCATTCTCAGCACAAAGCTCTCGAAATAGTAGAGAATTGAGAGCATGGGACTTAATTTGGTTAATTGCTGTAATAACAGGATTTAATGATTTGTGAAGCCAATCACTTAGATTTTTTTGCAACAAGATGTCTGTGAATTACACAGTGTATTGAAAATATACCAGGTACGGCTTCTTTAAGAAAGCGATAAACAATCTATCATTGATGGTGTCCCATCTGTTGCACAAGCAAGAATGTTAGTAAGTGGAATGTCCTTCTCTTTGATAAATTTCTCTGCTATACGAAATAATGACTCCCCTTTTGTATCAGTTACTAGTTGCTTAGCAAATAACAACTCTTGAACCAAGCTTTCATCTTTAATAAAGCGAATATAGGCAAGAAGCACAGCTTCGTTGCCCAGCAACGTTGACTCATCCAACTGCAATGTCCTATGTATGCTCACAATGTGTTTTCAACATTCTCAGCCAATTCATCTATTCTTTTTGAACAAAGGTATTGCTAAGTAGAATTGCTTTAATTATTTCTTCTGGTGACTTATGCTTAACTATACTCACAAACTCCTTTATAGCTGGCAAAATTACATTTTCTTCAATTGTGTGAAGCTTTCATTTAGCTATCAGCAATGAAATGTTGTATGAAGCTCACAAACCATCACAGCTTTGTTGTGAAGTGTTGGCAAACATGTCAGGTCACCTGATGCTCCCATGTACTTAACCATTTTTGGTGTTATACCATCATGCCCTGCTGCTTTGCCCATCTTGATTTTCTCCAGTGCTGCCTTCAGTTCTTCCATCTTTATGTCATCTTCACCATCATTGGTTTTCTCTTCTGTGCAAGTTGTTATCATTTCTGATGCTTGACCTTGCTCACCATCAAGAAGTTCTGAGAAATATTCTTTCCATCTTTCCATTACTTCCTTTGGGGCAGTAAGAAATTTTCCTTGCTTGTCCTTTATAAATTTGAGAGGGCATTGTTTTTTTGCTTCCTCATGTTCTTTAGGGTCTTATAGAACAATTTCTGGTTTTCTTGCGCATCGCTTTCTAGCTTTTCTCCAAATTCTTCCTAGGACTTCTGTTTTGCTGCTAGCACCTTGTTCTTTGCTTCTGTTCTGAGTATCACATATTCTCTATATTTCTCCATTTGTCCTGTTGTGTTTTTAGCTTCTAAGTATTGTTTCCATGCCATTTTCTTTTCTCTTATTTTTTCTTTGACTTCCTCTGTCCATCAAGGTGTCCTCTTTCTCTTGTTCACAAGTCGGACTTACACCACATGCTTCTGCAGCAGCTGTCTTTATGATGTCCTTGAATTTAAGCCAGAGGGTTTCCAAGTCATCAGGTTGTTCTTCTGTGTTTCTCACTGCTGCAGCAATAAGCCCCTGATATATGGTCTTAATTTCTGGCTCTCTCATCTTGGAGGTCTTAATGCTCATTTCTCCCATTTGTTAACTTAGTTTCTTGCGTGATGTTGGGCAGTTCCTAGGCTGAGCAACTCTTTCAGTTGTTCTTTTGATTGTTAGCAGATAGTGACCACTTCCAATCTCTGGCCCCCTCCAGACTCTAGCATCCCAGACATACTTGAATGAGCTCCTCCTAACTATGGCATAGTCGATCACTGACTTCTCATTACTTGTTGGTTTAAATTTAGTGTATGCATGTATGCACTTATGGGGGAACTTTGTGTTGGTAATGATCAGATTCTGCTCACTGCAGAAACTAAGGAGTTGCTTTCCATTGTCATTGAGAGTATCTTCTCCATAACTTCCAAAAACTCCACCCCATCTAACATGGTCATTTCTAACTCTGGCATTGAAATCTCTGAGCATGATAATTTCATCTAGGCAGTCATCCACTGTCTTTTGAAGCAGCTTGAAGAATTCCTCCTTGACCTCTGCTCTCATTCTCATTTGGCCCAAACACTACAAGGTTGACTACGGTTTCTCCTTCTTTTACTTTTACAACCATAATGCGCTTTGAGACAAAGTTCCATCCCTTGATACTATCTTTTGGTTTTTGGCCACAACGCAACCCACGCCCCCTTTAGCTCTTTCAGATGTGGGTACACCACTGTAGAGCAGCGTGCTACCATCAAGATCCATGACTTTTTGTCCCTTTTTCATTTGCATTACAGCCTGGATTTCTAGTTTTGCTTTCCTCATCTCTTCCACCAGCTCCTCTTCTTTTCCATTTATACTTCTTGTGTTCCAAGTTCCATAAGTTGTAGTCCGTAGTCCGCTCCAGTTCGTCACCTTTAGAATGTCCATTTTTCTCTCTTGTATTACTTGTAATCATGATTTAAAGCAAACAGGTGATTGGCCTGTTGTGCCTTTGCATGATGGATGGGCTGCCTCCTTAAGGCCTCTATGCAGGCCATCCTCCTCCTTTTTCAGCCGGGCTTGGGACCAGCCTGGGCAGAGTTCCTCGTAAATACTGAGACAATAAAATCTGCAACAAAGCAAAGTTGTTACTTTATGCAACAGCAGCAGGTATCTAATTTCATCCATGCCATCAAACAGTACACTTGGACACACCTGACCAGAGCCAAACCTCATATTAAACACTATTTAGGAATGGTTTTCACCTTCTGTTTAAATCTTAGTGAACCAACCACAGATCGTTTCTCTTTCTTCAGGAGTCAATGAATGGACAATATGTGTTTAGTTAACCCCCTTTCCCAGCAGTTCCCAATTAAGATTTATGGTTAGCGATGGTCACCTGAGTTCAAAATGGCACGTATAGATGAAACTATGCCTTGCTTAATGATCCTAGTTATACAACCATCCACATTGTCCCCACCTCACTGATGTTGTCTCTCAAATCCACAATTCCTTTCTCCCCCACATGTACTGAATTTAGCCTGTCAAATCCTGAATCATCCCTTACTACTGAGTGCCCATGTTTACTACTGAACGCCCCCCCTCTGGCCCTTTTTTTTCCATATCACCTCCTTGGATCCTTCCAATGCCACCAGGACGGAGTGGTATCACCCACTTTGGGAACCACTGGTCTTAACAACTGAATACACAACATCCTACCTCAATTTTAGCATCAGGGGTGACAAGTTCAGGTTTATAGTTGGTTTATTTGTCTCAACAACTGGATATACAACATCTTACTTCAATATGTTGGGTGATGAGGTTCATGATTGGAATAGTTTGTCTCAACAACTGGATATACAACATCTTACTTCAATATTAGCTTCAGGGGTGACAAGTTCAGGTTCATGATTGGTATAGTTTGTCTCAACAACTGGATATACAACATCTTACCTCAATATTAGCATCAGGGGTGACAAGTTCAGGTTCATGATTGGTATAGTTTGTCTCAACAACTGGATATACAACATCTTACTTCAATATTAGCATTAAGGTTGACAAGTTCATGTTTATGATTGGTATAGTTTGTTTCAACAACTGGATATTTAACATCCTACCTCAATATTAGCATTAGGGGTGACAAGTTCAGGTTTATGGCAATCTCCAGTATACTTGGGTTTACATTCCTCACAACCTGGGTGATGATTACAGTACATAATACATTTTAAAGATGACATACATACTGGCCTATTCTCTAATGTATTTCTACAATCAGTTAGGACTATTATGATTGGCAAGATTGCTGGAATAAAAATTAGCTGCCACTATATACATTCAGTACTTGATTATTGACATCATCATGTGGCACTAATGACAACATTAAAAGACTCTATTCATTACAAAAACATTGCAGTGTTCCTAGTTTTCAGACAAAAACCTCACACAGTGTGTAGACCCATATACATATCTTAACATATAACGAATAAGAAAGAGCTTTCTCTTCAACAAAGCCAAATTTATTCACAAAATCTTATCACAGAATGCTCCAACATATCTGTGGCCTTTTTTCAAATACAGCAGAAGATGCAGTCAGCGCTCAAATAAATTACACATGCCCAAGCCTAGGCTCGACTTATTCAAGAAAAGTTTCGCTTTTTCTGCTGCTCATCTGTGGAATAATCTGCCACATGATCTTAAAAAACATGCTTAGTTCATATTCATTCAAATACTTCATGAGTGCAGATTATATGCCACCCTAATTTAGTTAAGTTCTTACAAAGTTATATAACATCATATGCAGGAAAGATAACTTTGCCCTGTTTAGTATTAATTAAGATAAGGTACTTGAAACACCACTAAAAGATGTAGAATCATACCACATTACTTGGTTGTAATATAGACAAAGTTGGAGGGACAGACAATGATATCAAAATAAGAATACAAAAAGCAAGAGGTGCTTTTCATTACATTGGGAAACATATGGAGGTCAAGAGAAATCAGGTCCAACACTAAAATAAGAATCTTCAACTCAAATGTGACGTCAGTTCTATTGTATGGCTCTGAGACATGGAGAACAACAAAAAACAACAACCAAAAAGCTACAGACTTTTATAATAGAAGGACTCAAATGGTATGACAAAGTCACAAATGTGGAATTGATGACAAGAACCATACAAGTGCCCAGTTGAACAAGAGCTGAGAAGAAGACGCTGGAGATGGATGAGACACACATTGAGGAAACCTATTGATAGCATTACAAGGCAGTCCTTGTTCTGGAATCCACAGGGAAAGAGAGGCAGGAAGTAGATGAAAAAAATACATGGAGAAGAATGGAACAGGAAACAGAGGTGAAAATGATGAGGACAACACTGGAAAGAACTTGAGTGGATGGCACAGGACAGGATTACTTGGCATGAATTTGTTGAAAGCCTATGCTCCTCGGGGAGCTAAAAGGGTATTGGTCGATCAGCACAAAGGTTTGTCTGATCACCAACACACTGATAAAAATTCTTCAGGAATAAAATAATGAGAAGAAATCATAAGCTACTGCATCTTCAGGCAGATTATGTCAAGGTCCTGGGAGGTCCCATCGACCTGGAATAAATCCACAGGAGTAAAAGTGTCTGTCCATCCAGTGTCCTCGACTGTTACAGTTTCTGCATCAACTTCACAATCGATTTCATCACTTTCGCTACTCCCCCCGTTGATAACTGGTTCATTGTCCACATTGATGTCATATAGATTCATATATTGGTGTTTATCAGAAACTGCCGACCTATTCCCTCTCAGCACTCACCTCAAACATCTCTCTTTGAATTCACCTTAAAATGGTCCATTTTTATGAATTA